>OY728146.1:1312292044-1312892044 GCA_963277665.1 Viscum album
TGAGAATCTATTTGAAAAATAAATTATATATTTATATAATTTTGATTAACTGGGTGTTTTTATCAAATTAAGGGATTTATATTTTAAATAGTTTTTAAAAATAATTTTTTTGTAAATTAAATTAACCCCCCCCCCCCCCCCCCACACACACACACACACTTGAGTTTTTAGCTCTAAAAATAGTAGGAATGGATAAAAACTTTTTTATTTCCATTATAAATTGATAAAAATATTTATAGTAGAGAATATATGGGTTGTAGAAACCAACCAAACATGGAAAAAAGTGTTATTTTATAGCCAAACCTTATAAATATTTGTGCATTATTCTTCTTTAATTATTGTTTTATATTAGGTGAGGGTGATTTATTTCAACTTGAGTGGATTAGGGTATTAATCTACCACATAGTTTTATCTTGCAAAGATAACTCTAAAAAATAAAATAGGATCACTAATTCACCCCATCCCCCTCTAATTGATCTCCTCGATTCAAGGTAACTTCAATGTTCTACATTTTATTATATGATTGGATTTTGGTTCATATTTTTTATTTCATGTTTAGATTCAATTTAAATTTAAAATTTTAATTTTTTAATATATCATGACCCAACCAAATTATGGACACACCAAGGATTATTTCTAGAAAAATAATATAATCCTTCTTCTTCATGTAAATGGTAAATCCTACCCATTTATATATATGACCACCATGGAAATTATTCCAACCCATAGCAATTAGGAACATAACTTAGGTTTTTGGCATGTAGGTTTGGGTATGATGGTGAGATATTTGGGTTGGTGTGTTATAATTTCAATTCAATCCAATTAGAAATTTTTTACCACTAATTTATTTAATTAATTTTAATGACATTATCTTATTAAGACCCTCTTGTTTTAATCTTTTTGGTGAGGAATAATTTTTTACTTACCTTCAAGATCATTGAAATACTATTCATTGGGGTGTGTAACATCATGGAGTGAAGAATACATTATTATCATCAAAAGTGATATAATTAAATTAAAATACATAAGCTTTATATTAAAAAAATCATATAGATAGAACACGTATTAAATGTAAAAAAAGTGACAACAAAAATATATTCTATAATATTCTTTTCTCTTTAATGGTTGAAGGGTTTTCCCCCTCTTTATATTATCAAAATTCCCTTTAATTTTTCATCTTTAATATATAATAATTCAAATCCAGTGGGCCCAATACAAAATTTTTGTGATGTATCAAATAAAGGATCATCCTATAAAAAATTTCCACTCAATTATATATTTTTTCATTACTAAAAGAAAAGTGGAACATTTTTCATTTGAAAGATCTTGTGTATAAAAAATTTATACTACTTGTGATTTCATTATAATAATATCATCAATGTATCCTTTCTTACTAAAACTCACTTTTATAAATCCAAATCTATTAACATTTACTGCAATACTATTATCAAATAATCTTCATTAAAAAATTGGCTCATGAAATTCCATATATTATAACTCCCATAATCTATCTATGTGTCCAAAGTAATATATATTCTCATAAATTAAATATTTATCCTTAACATCAGATAAATTCAATGATTCATCTATAATAGAAACTCCCCAAATTTACAATGCACTTCGTTCATAATGTTCCTATATATAAAATTTATATCCATTAATTATATATCCATTATAAGTTAAAACGTCAAAACTTGATCCTTTATCACATCATTAAAATTTTCCAAAAATAGATTTTGGATTTTTTTATAACTCTTAATAAATGTTGTCTCATAATTAACAAATAAACTATTAGTTATACATATATTTGATATCCGACATTAAAAATCCTAAAAATGTCTTTATGAGTTTAAACACATATAATAACCTCTATAATATTAATAAAAAAATTTAAGTGAGCTTGTTCCCAATCCGTGATGGATATTATAATAATATATATTCTTGAATATCATTCACCTTTGATGCTCTCTTCATGGAATGATTTTAAAAGATATATTTTATCCACATTAGAAAAATATTTAGCACAAAATTCAATGGATTATTCTATAATTTACCTCTGTATAATTTAACATGCTTGTTAGATTTGATTTTTGATTTACCCCTTAAATATCTTTATATATTGTTCAATAGGGTACATCTATATAAAATTTAATAAACCAAAGAGTCAAATTTATCTCAAGAAATAAAACATAAATTCAATCATAATATTAATGAATTATAGTTGCAAGAACATCAGTAGTTTATATAAAATGATATCAATTTATTCTCTTAATGTTGGAAAATTATTTGGTTCAATAACTTTATTAGATGTTGATTTAAAAAATAAACATATATTAGTGTTTGTTTTTTAAACAATTTTTTTCAATATGCATCATATTTCCATGGGCTCAAAATCTTGAATCAAAACATGACAGTTAAGAGATATTAATAATTTTAACTTTAGTTCATTCATTGATATAACATTATTGATATTTTATGAATTAAATTCTATTATTGTTACACCATTTAAAAATTTATAAACTAAAATATCTCTTGCCTATAAAGAGTTAGAGATGTTAGAGAAAGAAAATTACACATCCCCTCGTTCATTAGTGCCAACTCTTCCCTAAATTCTATATAAATCATATTTAACCTTTCCCTGAGGACATATTTAGTCTAACATATTTTTTAAATTACATTTTCAAATATATATTTATTTATATGTTTTATTTTTATAAAATGTATGGCCTACAAACTCGTTTAGTAAAGAATTCAAAGAAAATTTATCACTTTTACTAACCCACTATTAGAATTTTTTTAGAGAAATTCTTACCAAAAACATTCACAACATCCATTATATTATCATTTAATTTTTCATATATTAATTTTAAAAGTGACAAACCTTAATCCAAGTTCCCATTGACTATTTTTCCCATGATCGGTATCAATGTTGTTGAGGTAAAAACCTTCAATGTCTATAGAACATAGTCTTCATACTATATTCCAACTACATTGAGTCTAGTATTTATTCACACACATGCCACCATAAATTACCTTTAATATTGAACCCTAAAAATTTACCATAATTATAGAAGAAATTTATTTTACTGAACAAAAGGCCCTCAATGAAAATTTTACTTTCTTGTAAGTATCATACATCATAACACTTGTATCTAAAAATAATTTCAAATATTTAATAAGTGAATCGAAATAAATTTCAATATCATTAACATGTTGTTTTGGTCGTAAAATAATCAAGGATAACATAATGTACTTTTTCTTTATACACAAATATTCGATAAAATTATAATTTACTAACATAACCAGCTAAGTGTTATGAGCACTTCTTTTTAAAATTAGTATTGGTACCTGGAAGATAATTGTGGAATTTTGAGGATCAGCCCTTGAACAAAATAAATTAGATGATATGAATATGTCACTCTATACAATGATCTAATGTGTTGGTTTATATAAAAATTTAATGGTGGCTGATTGAAATGTTTGTAATCAGATGTAGGGAATAATAAAAGTGTTGGTATATTATGGTTTTGAGAAATCACTATGGAAATATGGGGTGTAAATTTTATGTAAATGTGACATGGATCAAGATGAATAATTAAATACAAAGAGTTAATAAAGATGGATCATTTGAAGGATTTGTAATTGGTTATGGGGAATGGTGTGAGAGATGGTATATTACGGTTTGGTAAAACTGAAAGTGGGAAATCAATTACAGAATTTTTTTGGGAATATTATATTTTTTTGAGTAAGAAAGAGAAAGAATAATGTGGAAAGTAGTTATGAAAATTGGTAAATAAATTTAGGGTTTCAATAAAAAGGTTTAAAATTGGGATGGGAGATAGAATGTGGGTTTGTTATGTGGTAGGGGATATGTGGGTAGAGGAAGTGGATGTAAAAATTTGTAGGATAGTGACACTTGGCATGGAGGAGTACCAAAAATAAAGAAATAATATATGTGAAAACATAAACCTGATAATATAATGTAAATATATATAATTATAGATATATACTTATTTATACCCACACACATTTTAATATAGACACACACACATTCATATATAATTTCATAAAGGAACAATAGGGATCAAAAAAACTTCATGATTTACATAAAAATGAATTTTGATTCAACTACCTTTGATTTTATATTGATTTTATTAACATGGTATGATTAAAGAATGTTGACAGTGGTTTGTAGAAATGGAACAACAATGAATGAAGGAGGAAAGGGAACAGTTAGAAAATATATCATTTTTCAGTGTTATAAGTAAAATCACTATGAAAGGGTGTTTTCTTAGTAATAAATTAACATTGAGAAAATTAGGCTTTCTCAGTACTAATTTTCCATTGAGAAATAACAAATATTGATAAAAACTTTCATTGGGATGTAAGGAAATATTAAGATTCATAACAGTCAAGTAAGGAGTAAAAAAAGTTCCACTTGATCTACAAACTCATCCAATTAAGATATTGTTATTTATAATATAAATATTAACTAACATATTTTTATAAGTAAATAAACTATATATCAATATATTTTAAATATATATATTATTATTTATATCATTATATTTTTAATAAAAAAATTAAATTTATATTTAGTTCATATAAATAATTATTTATATATAAATTATATATATGCATGTTATATAGGTTTAAATGAATAAACTAAAAATACAAGCTTATAAAATTATATTTTAATATATATATATATATATCATTCATATAAACTAATTATTTATATATAAAGTTATATATATATTTAAATAAATAAACGATATCAACATATATTTTTATATATAATTCTAATTTTTTATATGTTATATGTGTGTGTGTCTTTTAGAAAAAACTATATATTTATATGTAACTTATATATGTATATTTAATTAATATTTATACACATAATTAAAACATAGATTATTTATAATTTTCCATGTAATTCACCTATATATATATAGTTAAACACAAGAAAAAATTTCATTTAAATAAGAAAATTATATATTTATATATTTGTTGGGAAAAAATACCTCAAGGAAACATTGAATCATTTTTGGGTTGACTGTTCTTGTTGAAAAAACGGGTTTGTTTGTTGAAAAAGAAGGTTTACATGGTGAGTTTTCGAGTACCAAATATATTATTGACAACCTATGTTGATAAAGAACCCTGAAAAAGGAAGGGACAATCTGGAGGTGGTACAAAAATAACATATACAAGGTGGCGTAGTTTTCCAGTGTTTGCCAAATTTTTGGGCCTCAAAATCAAAAAATAGGGAAATGTTATTTTGGTAAAGGAAGTTTCACGAAAGATAGAAGGTTGTTTGGAAACTTACGCGCAAGGAATGTTTCAAGATCCGAACATCAAAAAATGGAAAAGGAGTGAAGTGCATGAAATATTTGGAAATATGCACAAAGGATGTGGTTGGGTGAAATAAAATATCACACCCAATGCGATGAAAAATGGGTTTTTTCACACTCAAGGAGGATCTGTCACGACACTTCTAATCTTATGTGCAAGGGTCGATGATTCCTATAAATTAGAGGTGACCCCCCTCATTCAAATAAGCTCAACACTTAGATATAATCCAAGCTTGGGATCATGTAATAATTTTATGCAAAGAGAGTTTCATGAAATATTTTGAGTTGCATGTAAGATAAGAAAGTTGTGCATAAGATTCGAGTTACACATAATATTGAAGTTGCACAAGGGGTGTTTCGTGACAAAAGTGGAATCTTTCACGCAAGGAATTAAATTTTTACGCAAGATGTTGTAAGGGTTACATGAAAGATTTGATATTGTCTAGTAATACTGCGGTAAAGTTGTATTAATTAGTGGATGAAAGTTGAATATCAATAGAGAATCTACATACAATAGAGGATTCATTAATTAGAGCTAATTAAAGGACCTATAGGTCTATAAACTCTAAGGGGACCTTCTGAAGAAGAAATGAGCACACTTCAGTTGATAGAGTAGTGAGATTTTAAATTTTGATTGGTTGTAAACCAGAAGGGACAGTGAGTCCACTTTAAAATTGTAAACAACAGTGTGCTTTTAGTGGATTTGGCATGTTAGTAAATTTTTGTTTTATGCTCCTTGTACGTGGCCCAATGAGGGAGAACCAAGTAAAAATTGATGTTTCTTGTGCATACTTTAATTTCTGTTCATACTTTTCTATGGAAAATAGAAAGAAGATATTTTTTTAACAAAGAAACAAGATCAAAAGAGGAAGTTTTTTTAATATTTCAATCCCTGATTCACCCCCCCCCCCCCTCTTAGGGTATCTAGCCTAGTGGACTAAACAATTGGTATTAGAGGGAAAGTTTAATATCAGTGTTTCTCTCTCAATAGCCTTATCAATCACAAATGGATTCTGATCTTTCATTGGAAAAATTTTCCGCTATGGAAGAATTGGATACAACACTACTTCTGATCTTTGGTAATGGATGTGTTTACAGCAACGATGCATGGTATTTCAGCCAATATCAATAGTGGTTCTTTATCAGAAGCTGAAATAAGTAAATTTGATGCATACGCAAAGGGAATCAATGATTTAGGGGGAGATCTATCCAATTCAATTTATATGAAGGTGATATCATGAAAAAATCACACGCTATGTGGGAAAATCTATTGAATATTTTTTAAGGTGATTAAAAGTCTAGAGAGGAAAAGCTGCAGGTACTATGGAACAAGTATGAAGATCTGAGAATGAACCCAAATGGGTTTGTTGATGAATTCTTTGATAGGGTTAATGTTGTAGTGTAATACATGCAGGATCTTGGTGAGTTCATTTAATATATAAATAATGTGATGCATATCTTGAGGAAACTTCTTCCTCGATTCAATATGAAAGTTTCAATATTATATGATCAAGTTCTGAAAGATCTAACACTGGATAACTTGCATATTATCCTTGTAGCATATTAAATGAAAAATGATGATAATGATTCTATGGAAAATGGAAAATCCTAATAGGTGGAATTCAATTCTATGAAAAAGATTAATATTGAAGGTTCTTTAGAAGAAGAAGAGACAGATAAGGTGATTTCATTCCTTTCTTTAGATCTTCAAAGAAGAAAAAAAGAGTTCAAGGAGAAACTTCCACTTTCTTATTGTAGATGTGGAAAGGTTTTCCATCTTGTAGCAAGGTGCCACAAGAATTTCCAAGAATATGATGAGGATGAAGTTGAAACCCCTATGAATAACTCTTCAGCCTATGTGAAAGGAAAGAAAAATTTTAAGAGAAATTTCTTCAAGAAAAAGAATATTCTTTCACAAAAATGTGACAGTTCAGATGAATTGAAGGTTGAAAAGTTTGAAGAGATAGAGGAATGTAAATATGGTGTAGAATACTCTATGGTGGTATTTGTCGATAGCACTCAGAAAAATTAATAAACTAGTGTTGGTTAAGAAGAAGCAAAAGGAATAGTTGATATAGAGGCTGAATTAGAAGAATCTCTTGAAAAGATAGATGTTTGGAGAGCCAAAATGAAGAAATTTGAAAAATTGGTTCATGATGCAAAACTCTACATGCAACAGTAGGTTTAATAGAAGTCTAAGTGAATGGAATAAATTTAGGATCTCAAGTCTTTATTCATAATGGACTTAGAAATAGTTAGTGAGTAAAGGCTCAAGGTTGAATAATAGAGAAGTGAGATTTATTGTTTGAATAACAGAGTGAAAGATCAAATCAAACACATTAAATAACTTGAAGAAGAAGTCATCAGTCTACAATAGAAAGTTAAGGATCAAGAAAAAATCTTGACCCCTAATGTGACATCGGGAAAAAAGATAATTCAAAATACAAAAAAGGTAGAAGTAGAGCATAGAGGTCTAGCAGAACAAAAGAAACTATCAAATCTATGTGATAAGGTTGGTATGGGGATTGATCAAAAATAGAAATCAATCATTTTTGAAGTTAGACCTCAAGCACTCGCTCTGAGATTGAAATTTTATTTGGGTATGAAGCAAAATCATAATATTTAGAGAGCCCAAAGGACTACCAGTGGTGTTGAAGTGACACATAGGAATTTACCTCACATCAGGTGATATTGTTGTGGAAATATGGGACACTCAAAAATGTGTATTCCATAGCTAAGAGATACAGAAGGGAACAAGTAAAATAGTGAAGGCCAAACAGAGCTCGGTACAATAGAACATATTTTTAGGGACATGGTTTTTGGTGTGGAGGATTTGGTCACATGTCTAGATACTATACATTGACCATTCAGAAGAATTTTCCAGAGCAGAATAAAACTATTTGAAAATAGAAAATCAAAGAATCAAAAGGTGATTTTAAAATTCAAAATTGATTTACAGATGTATAGGATGAATCTGGTCCATCATACTCCAAGAAAGATCAAGATTTAAAACCTATACTGAGTATAACTAAAAAATATATGAATCCAGAAGAAGAGATCTGGGAAGAGTGTTGTTGAATAAATGTCCCTTAAAGCATAAAACCATTCTAGTGTATAGATCCTTGAAAATGGTTACACATCCTATATGAAGACAATGAGGATCTTGTTTCATGCATAAAATATGACAAATAATGAGTTTTCAATTTTATAAATTATTAAGTCCTGAAGATAATTTTCTCAAGAAAGGCTAAGTTTGGGGGGAAAGAAATGGGACATGATGATGTCTTAGTAATAGAATGCCTCAGTCACAACTTACTTAGTGTCAATCAACTATGTGACTCTGGGAATTCTATTAGATTTACTAAGAAGGTGTGTACTATCAAAGAAATATATGTTGAAGTTGTTCTAAAAGGGAAAATAATAAAGTTAAATCTATACATTATAAGAGGGGAAGAATACATGTTCTTTTTATCTAGATATAAAGAAAACAAGTTGTGGCATAAATTACTTGGGTATCTATGTCATCCATCCCTAGAAAATTTGGTAAAGTGTGATGCAGCTATATATCTCCCTAATTTATCATGTGATCATACTTATACATGAAATACATGTCAACAAGGTAAAATCATCAGAAATATATACAAGTCAAATGAATAGAAGTCAACAAGAGTGATCAAATTGCTGTATGTCGATGTATGTGGACCTATCTCACCAAGATACATTGACAAAACGAGGTATTATTTTCATTTCATTGATTATTATAGCATAATGGTATGGGTATTTGTCATTTACAATTAGTCGGATGTGTTCATTTGTATAAAATAGTATTGGAGGGAATCTAAAAGGATTCTTGGAAAAAAATTATGAATTTTCATACTGATAATGGTATAGAATTTTCAAATAGTCAAGTGTAGAAATATCTCAAGAAACATGGGATAAGGAATCAAGTTTCTTCAGTGAAAACTCCTCAATAGAATGGATTGGTTGATAGTATAAATTGGATCATCAATAACATGGCCAAAATGATGCTTATTGAAAAAGACATACTGAAATTTTTTTGGAAGGAAGCAGTCTTGATATTGGTATACATATCTAATAGGGATATGTTGTGTCTAAAGGAAGGAAGTAATTTGTATGAGATGTCGTATTTAAAGGATCCAACATTAAAATACTTTTGAATCTTTGTAAATAAGATATTTATTTTTAATAAGGAAAAACATAGTAAATTTGTATCACATGGAGATGAGGGGATATTCCTTGGCTACTTGATAAAAAGTAAAGTATATAATTGCTTCAATAAGAGAATGGGAAAATTAGTTGAGAGGAATGATTTCATTGTGGTAGAAAATAAAGAGAATATTCGACAACATTGTGAACAGTTCCCTGATGAAGTTGATGAGGAAGAAAGCAACGCAAGGGGAGAAGAAGTGGAAAATGTTGATTCTGAAGAAGACACTGATGATGAGAAGGAGGAATTCAAGATTATGCCTACAAATAATCCAAATAGTTGAGCTGAAATTGATAGGTAAAATATCATTGGTGATTAGATAGTGAATATCAAAACAAGAAGAATAAATTCATTATAGTAGGAATCTTTCCTATCTCAAGTAGAGCCTAAATTTTTTGTTAATTAAGTAGGATATAAAAACTAGGTTTAGGCAATGAATGATGATCTAGACCATATTGAGAAGAACTGGATGTGGGAGATTGTTTTGAGGCTAATAGATAAGAATTTCATTATGACTAAATGGGTTTTTCACAATAAGATGAATGAATATGGTGTGGTGATTTGAAACAAAGTACAACTGGTGTGTAAAGGGTACTCCCAAATAGAGAGTATCAATGTTGATGAAACATTTTCACCTATTGGAAGTCTGGAAACAATCAGATTATTCTTGTCCATTGTAATGAAATAGAAGTTCAAAGTGTTCTAGAAGGATGTAAAATTTTTATTTTTGAATGGGGTTCTAGAAGAAGAATTGTCTATTGATCAGTCAGATGGTTTTCTCATTCATGAAGATGAGAATGAAATTTTTCAGTTGAATAAATAACTATATGGGCTTAAAGAAGAACCAAGAGCATGGTATTAGAGACTTGATCAGTATTTGAAGAATCTTGGCTTTCATCATGGTGGAGTTGATTACAATATCTATTTCAACAACAAAAATAATCAAAGGATGATGGTTCTTGTTTATGTTGATGACATAATATTTGGTGGATGAGATGAAGCTCAGTGTAGAAAGTGTTTTGAATTCATAAAAATTGATTTTGAAATGTCAATGATTGGCGAGCTAAGGTTTTTCCTTGGTTAACTTGTGACACAGGGAAGGAATGGAACTTTCATTTCTAAATACAAATATTCCAAGACTGTTTTGAGAAGGTTTGGAAAGGAAAATTCCAAGGATATGAAGAATTTAGTTGCTAACTATACAAAACTATCAAAATATAATGATGGAAAGGCTGTTAATATCATTGAATATAGGAAAATTAGTGGATGTTTACTATACATGACAGCAAAAAGACCAGATATTGTTTTTATCAGATTCCAAGAAGTGAGATATCAAATCAATCTCAAGGAAAGCCACATTCTTGTAGTGAAAAAAATAATTTGGTATATAAAAGTCACTGTGGATTTTAGTCTAATGTATAATGATGAATCTCAGACAAATCTTTTGGGATATATAGATGCAGATTGGGCTGGTTCAGCAGATGAAAGGAAATCAACATCAGGATGTGCTTTCTATCTTGGTGGATTATGTATTTCTTAGCTAAGAAAGAAACAAGATTGAATTTCATTAATTACTTAAAAAGATGAGTATATAACAGCCACTAAATCATACACACAGTTATTATGGATAAAATAGTAGCTTTAGGATATGGTAGTTGAAGTGAAGTCTCCAATAAGAATCCATTGTGATAATTCATATTCTATCAATCTTTTCCAAAATCTAGTTCATCACTCAAGGAAAAATAACATTGAGATAAAATATAACTTTATTAAGGAGAAGGTGGAACAAGGGATTGAAAAGTTGGAGTATTAGTCTACAGAGTTATAGGTTGCAACCATCCTAACAAAGGCATTACCCAACAAATCATTTTAGAGGCATCGACTAGCTCTGGGAGTTCAGTCGACTCCCCTCACTTGAAAAAGTGTGGATGTGGGACCCCCTATCCCTGAGGTATGGTGTGTTTTCCCTAATGTATTGATATTTGTTCTTTCCAATGTTTCAGACTACAAAGGAGTGACCTTTGGGTTCATTGCTAAAGTTGCATAAATTCTAGCTCTTTCAGGGGGAGAAATTGTGGCTAAATAAGGGATAAAATGTCTTAAGTCAAGACATGGGGAGAAGTTGATAGTTGGAGTATCAAGATAGGGTATTTAATCAAGATAGGTGAAGAAGCTGATAGGGAGAGTAGCATGATGAGAATTACTCGGTGTTATGAGGAAACAGTCAGAGCTTAGCTTGGACAACTTTAAGCATTCTCAAACATGAGAACCCATGCAGAGAGATAGGGGTATTAAATATGACGATGCTAATAGTGATAAATCACGGAATATATATCATGAAAACTGAGGTTAATGGTGAAATAAGTTGATTGGTTTCCATAATTGGTGTCGGGAATGAAGTGTTTCATTGATGAACTTTTCAGTATAATCTTGTTTCTCACACCAAGCTTTTCTTATATGGGATTAGAGTATGTGTTGAGTAAATCTTTGATCACGATTTGGATTATACAAAGTGAATAGTGGAAGAAGATGTATGGAACTATAAAGAGGTATAATTTTATGAAAAAATTGTCAATAAACCCAAAGGGGGAGATTGTTGGGAAACAATCCCTCAAGGAAACATTGAAGAATTTTTGGGTTGATTGTGTTTTTTGACAAAGCTGGTTTGTTTGTTGACAAAGAGGTTTTACATGGTGATTTTTTGAGTTTTAGAGTTATTTTTGACAACCTATATTGACAAAGAACCATGAAAAAAGGAATAGAAGATCTAAAGGTGGTAAAAAAAGAACAAATACAAGGTGGATCAATTTTCCAATGTTTGCTAAATTTTTGGGCCTCAAAATCAGAAAATAGGGAAACATGTTTTTGGAAAAGGCAGTTGTGTGAAAGACTGAAGGTGGTTTGGAAACTTGTTTTGAAAGGCATGTTTTAGGGTCAGAATTTCAAAAAATGGAAAATTCATGAAGTGCACAAAAGATTTGGAAATGTGCATGAAAGATGAGGTTTCAAAAAAGAAACTAGCGCGCCTAATGTGCTGTCAAATGGGGGTTTTCAAAATCGAGGATAATCTTGCATGACATGTTGAATATTTTGTGCAGGGATTGAAGATTCCTCTAAATAAGAGGTGACCCCCCTAATTTGAATCAACTCAACACTTAGAAAGAATTTGAGCTTTATATTGTGTAATAATTTTATACAAAGTGAGTTGTGCAAAAGATTTTGGGTTGTGCGCAAGATAAAAAATTTGCGCATAATATTTGAGTTCCGTGTAAAATTCAAGTTGCATGTAAGGGGTTATTCACAACAAAAGTGGAATCTCTGTTCAATTTATTAAAGTTGTGTGCAAGACATGGTAAGAGTGGTGTGAAATATTTGATATTTACCAATAATACTGCGGTAAATTTATTTTAATAAGTTGATGAAATTGGAAAATCAATAGAGCATCTACATATAGTGGAGGATGAATTCATAAGAGATAATTAAAGGACCTACATGACTATAAACTATGAGTGGATCTTCTGAAGAATCAGTTATCACACTTCAGTTGAGAGAGAAGTGATCTTTCAAATTGTGATTGGTTGTAAACCATAAGAGACAGTGAGTCCACTTCAAACTTGTAAATAGCAGTACACTTTTAGTGGATTTGGTACATTGGAACATTGCCATTGTATGCTCCTTGGACATAGCCTAGTGAGGGTGAACCATGTAAAATTTGATATGTCTTGTGCATTCTTTAATTTCTATTCATTCTTTTCTATAGGAAAGAGAGAAAATATATTTTTGTTTAACAACAAAATGAGATTAAAAGAGGTAGTTGTTTTAATTTTGCATACCCTGATTCACCCCCACTCCCCTCTTAGGGTATGTAGCCTAGTGGACATTAAAATATGTAATTAAAATATAATATTATATATATATATATATCAAGGAGGATTTATATGTAAGTTTACATTGATTCACACAAATAAACCTATCAATTAAATCTCCTAGAAGATAGATAATTAATTTATTATGATATAAAAGATGATGGAAAAGAACCCTAACCGATAATTAAATAGAAACTAATTCAATCCTCTAGTGATTATCGATAGACCATTGATACATTATAAATTATTAATAATAAAAGATTTCTGATGAACATGATAAATAATATGAAATTTCTTCATCTAAGGATAGCTTGGTAGAAATTTGATTAGGGATAATAATGTTAATGATGCATCAATGAACTCCAAATATCTATGATTGAAATTTCATCTGAATTTATTATAACCCTGGATAAAACTAAAATTTTATGAATCAATGAAAGATAAGAAAACTTTTTAAAAAGAGAAAATTTGAAATGATTTCCATCTCTATTTACAACCAAATAAAATATATGCCTTGGGAAACAAGATAAAATGAATGATTAGTATATTCCAACAAAGGTGGTGGGGCATTGTATGACCATCACATTGAGTTGTTATATATATATATATATTTATATTTTTTATCACTAAGTAAGCACTAAGAAAAGATAGTGTTTCTTAGTTTTAGGTGAGTGATGACAAAGTATAGACTTTCTTAATATTATTTTATATTACTAAAAATGGTTTTCCTTTTGTAGTGCTTTAAATAAGTATTATTAAATGATAGAATGTTTTATTTACTAGTTTGTTATAGTATCGACACTACCTGGCCTGATTAATTCAACTTTAGGTGTGTATAATTTGAGTTTTAACTGGATTAAAATATTAAAATTAATACCTAATTTGGGTTCGGGTAGGGTTTGGGTACTAGTCATTGGGTACACAAAACCTCTGTTTATCAATATTAGGTATAGAGGTTCCAAAGTAAAAAAATACAAATATAAACACACACCCAATAGGTCAACATTGAAATAACTTCACTCCCCCCACAAGTGTATATCTGCACCACATGTTTTACCTTATTATTAAAGAAACCATTGAATTATTGGTGGTTTATTGTATTTTTTTCTCGACCATGATGGAATATGATTGTAATTATTTGAGAATCTTTTTTAGATCTTTTGGAGTGATTTGATATTCCTTGAGGATGTTTGAAGAGGTTTTGAGATGATTTGTAAAAGTTTGTGGATTTTGAGTTCAATATGAAAAATGGGAGAACACATGAAATACATAAGGTTACTCTTGAATCTATATTACATAAATAATGGTAACTTTAAAACTCATAATAAATATGTAAATATTTCTTAAACTATGAATACTAGAATCTGTAAAATTGTTAGAAGTCACTAGAACACATAAGGGTGCTCTGGATGATGCTTAAGAGTACTTCTTAAGTTGCACTAAATATATAATACTACTTAGGTTTATATGTGAGGTTCATTATTTAATATTTACCATAGTTTTGAAAGTTAATACCCAAGGGTACTCATAGGATGATACATAAGTGTTCTCAAAAGGAAGATGCTTTGAAAAAAGTACCCAAGCCTCACTATGACACATAAGGGTTGATCTACATGGTATGTGATGATTAATATTTGATATAAGTTGATACATAAGATTTTAAAATTTGAGATAATTAAATAGTTCTATAGATTGAAATAATATAATTCTGATCAATTATTCATGGATTAAATATCTCAATTATAGTGGTTTAGTCGTGATTCAAGATGGGAGAGGAGGAGAAATGATTGAGAGGGTCTCGGATTGATTTTCTTGGTATTTTAAAATATATATATATTTAAAATTCCTTAATAATGATTAAATATGGAGATATATTATATATATTAAATTGATAATGTTGTGATATTAATAATCAAGAGGTTTATTTGTTGAGTTTTTCAGAGGTTTCAATGTGCATCACTGCTTATAAATAGAATAGAACCTAGTAGAAGTGTGATACTTCTGATATATTAAGAAAATTTATTGAAAGGAATATCCCACTAACTATTAATGTTTATAATTTATAAGGAACAGTTTCAAATCTCATAATTTAGAATAGTTGATTTTGATAATATGGACCTTGAGGTCCTGTAAAATGTGACAAAAATCCAACTATTCTAAAACCAACATAAATTATAAAAGTTAATGATCTTAAAGAATTGATAATATTTTTATTTTATTATTTAAAATGTTTATAGAAATTCCATCTATCTATTATGTAGTTTACTTAGAGACGATGTGACCTTACTCATATTATTTTGAATTGTTTTTGCAAACTAGTGAGAGTCGGTATAAAGAACCAGCAAAATATTGTAACTGTTGGGAAGTAGTTTTGGGCTAAAGATGATACCTTCTTATATCACTTATAATATTTTTTGATATTAGTGAAAATATGTGTCTCAGACTCTACCTAAACATAGAAAGGACATAGCCACCCATATTGGGGGTAAACCTTATAAAATTATTTTGTGCTCTATATCTCTTTAATTAATTCTACATACTAGTGAAGGTGAGATATAAATCTTTAGATGATTCTGATTATAAAAATTAATATTGGTTAATTTGAGGGAAAAACTTGTAAAAATAAAGTAATATTGATCCCCCCTCTTAGTGTTATATTTATTTTTGGGGCACTTCAACTCGTATAATAGTTAATCAATGTTCTCTATAAGTGATCATATTGTGGGTGAATTTAAAGAGGATGGATCTGAAATTTGATATTAGAAGATTTGTACCAATAATATATGGAAATAATTATCATGGTTATAAGAATATGATGATTCATTATCCTCATTCTCCAAGCCTAAAAGTCATTGATGTTGTTATAGTGGGATTTACATCACTTGAGAGGGATTCTCCCACGATATTCACTGATAAAACAATTTTGAGGTTTATGGGAAATAAGGGGATATAATTTTGATATATTTATATGAAAAAATTACATTAAAAGGTGATGAGACTAAAAACTACTAAAGAAATATGGGATAAGTTTGAAAATGTATATGATTGTAATTTCAAAGTGAAAGAAGCTAAGATGTATATTTGTAGAGAAAATTTTAAAGACATTAGAATGGATTATATTGAGACTACTGATATGTATTTTATAATAGTTAATAAAAATTTTAATTATATGATAGCTTTTAGAGAAAATTTTAGAAAAAATACCCTTAGAGTTATTTTTGGGTTTTTTTTGTTAACAAGGAAGTGGAATTAATCTTCAAGATAGATTATTTAGTCTTATTAAGGATTCATATTTAATACCGGAAGAGTTTGGGGAGTGTTTTTGATTAATTTTAGTAAAATTATTTTGGATTATAATTGCTCGAATTTGGATAAAAAAAAATAAAAAATCCATGGAAGTGTCCTAGAGTATGATAAAGGCAAGGAGGATTCACCTTGTAAACATAAAGTGGAAGAGAAATAATCATAAGGTGTTTTATATGGAAGATAAATTTTATTAATAACATCATAAGGTGAGAAGGTGTCTTTTTAAGGTGAGGAGACTACTTTTTAAAGTGAATTCCTAGCTTCATAAGGTGAAGTCCTAGCTTCATAAGGTGAATTCTTAACCTCTTAAGGTGAATTCCTGGCTTCATAAGGTGAGATGTGGTTTTCTTAATGTGAGTTTAAAACTTTTTAATGTGGTGTCTTATCTTCTTAATGTGGAATCATAACTTCATGAGGTGTAATACAATTATGAAATCTAGTAATCGGAAGGAAATATAAGTGGAAGGTTCATAAGGTGTATTCCTTTTTCATTTATATTTTAGTGTTAGAAAACAAAATTCAAAATTTGGTTATCAATAATTAGAAATTAAACATAACTTTTTCAACTACTTTTGTAGGAAATAAATCCAAAAACTAAACATCATTATATAGTGATACTTCCTGGATTTAAATGACGGATTTATTATGAATTTGTGTATTTGGAGATCATGTTGCAAGAGAGAGGGACATATTGAAAATACTTTCATTCGTGAGAATTATATCTATTAGTCATTCTGATTTTTTTTAATATTATTAATTATGTTTTAATATTGATAATACAATCAAATTATTATGAAGATGCATATGGAATTTGATAGAATTGAAGAATGTAAAATTCATGGTGTTTACACACATGTGGGTGTGAGTTCAATGGTGTCAAGATTCAAGAGACATATTCTTGAAGAGGGAAATCCATGAATTGAAATAAATATCTTGAGTATAATTTGAAGAAAGATAATCTTTCAAAATTTGTGGATTTTTCATACTTTGAATATGAAAATATTTATATCATGGAAACTTGATGTAAAATTGAGTGTGAATTGAAATAAAATAGTGGAATAAAGTGAGTTAATATATATTTTGGATTCAAATTCAAAACTAAAGAAGATGAATTCTAGAATCACACTAGAAATAAGAAGAATAAGTTGAATAAGAGGAAGAAGGTGTTCTATGAGTCTTATCACTAGAAGTTTTTTTTATTTTTCTTTAATTAGAATAAGGTGGAGAATATCAATACACTACCATTGATTTAATATCATTCTCTATTTGAGAATTTTGAAGATAGTCGAACTTAGAGGGTTAGTTTCTTCCCTAAGTGTTTTAAAGCAATGGTTTTTATCTTTAGGAAGGTTGTAAACCAGGATAGTTAGTGAGGCCACTCTAAAATTGTAATCAAAGTAGTGAGATTAGTGTTTCAAGTGCATAGTAAAATTTCCACATATGATCCTTGTATTATCCCATTTGGGTTAACCAAGTAAAAAAAATATATCACTATTTACTGATTTATTACTCCATATCAACTCTGAGAGTGAGAGTGAAAATTCCCAATTAAAATTGTATTAAGATCACTAGAAAGGGATAAATTAAAATTATCATACCTTAATTTACCCCCCCCCCCACCTCCCAAGGTATTAACATTATTTGAGACCAATAATTGGTATCAAATAAAAGGTTATTGGTGTTAGTTTATCTATCATATATTATGGTATCAATTGTTCACTATAAGGGAAATCCAATTTTTTAAGGTAACAATTTCCAGTTATGGAAACACCAAATGCAACACTACTTTTGGTAATTGGTAATTGATATTTACATAGTTTTCATGCATGGGATCTCAGTCATCATTGGTAGTGGATACATATCAGATAAAGAATAAAATGAGTTAGATGCTGATTCCAAGGTGATTAATGTGTTAGGGGAGATTTGACTAACCCTATATACCTAAAGGTGATTTCATGAAAAACTTCTCATTCCATGTGGGAGAATCTTTATAACATTTATGAAGGTAATTAAATTTTTTTAGAATCAAAGATTTAGTTATTTCGGATTAAGAATGATGATTTAAGAATGAGTCTAGATGTGATAATTTATGTGTTATTTGATTAGGTGAACATTATTATAGAAGATATGCATAAACTTATAGAGATGCTTTTTCATATAATAAACATTAAAATAGCCTTGATAAAATTACCACCATATTTTAATGAAAAATTATTGGTTCTTGAGGACAAAGACACAATTTAGGTGATGCTAGATAGTCATCAAAATACTCTCATTGTATAGGAAAATAAAAACAATAATAATGAATATTTTAAATAATAAAATTCTTAACAAGTATAATTCAATGATAATAATAAACTCTAATTTATTGTTGATACAAATTATTAATAATTCAATAAGGTGATCTATTTTATCTCCTCAAATATTAAAATAGGAAAGGTTAAATTTGAAGGAAAACTTTCACTTTCATGTTTCTAGTGTGGTGAGGATGGGAATATCATTGTAAGGTTTCCAAAGAAGTTCCAAGATAATAATGAAGTGGAATAACGTGCAGTGAAATCTTTTGAAGTTATAAAAAAATGGAAACTATAGTATAATTTATTAAAGAATAAAAAGTTATTATATCACGAATATGAGAGCTAGAGGTAATAGAAATAGAAGTGATTGAGAGTTGTATATACCTTGGTGAATAATTCATTATGGATATTGTGGACAAGATACTAGTAGAAGAAAGAAATGATTAAAGTGATAGAATTTATGGAATTGTTTACATCAAAGAAAAACTTGATGATACTCATGAAGAAATTAAAATTTGGAGGGATTGAATAAATAATGTGAATATAGTGTTACATGTCTCCAAACATTATATACAATATAAATAAGTGGATAATTATGAGTTAAAATCTAAATTTTAGAATCTAAAATCTGAAAATTTGGAATGTTCTAGAAATTTAATTAAGATCAAGATCAAAATTAAATAATAGACATGGATTATTGATTGTCTAACCAACTTAGTGAAGGATCAGGTAAAAATAATTAAAGAACATGAAGTTTAATTCATGATGATGTGGTTATAGTTTAATTATCAAGAAAGACTATTGACACTCATCATGACATTGGGGAGTTTAAGTGCACTAGACACTAAAGTAGTTAAGGAGTTGAATAAAGAGTTAATGAAAGAATTAATTAATTTCCCACAAGTATAGCATTTCAAAGATAAAGTTAAACCAATTATTCATCTTGATCCTAAGAAAAATTCAGTGGTAGTTTATGTAAACATATATCCACTCACTCCCCAAAATAAATTTTATTTGGGTGAGGTATAAAGATTCAAAATACCATAGGTGGATCATTGAATACACATAATAATGCACTACATATATAATTTTTTGTTGTTTAGAAAGATGAGACGCACATGATAAATGTGTTCCATGGAAAAAAGTAATTTTAGAGCTTGATATAAAAAAAATATGATCAATATTTCCTATACTTAGTATATTTTTAATGGATATTTTTATAGTGAATATTTCAAACTCAAATAAATGTATTACTCATCATGGGTACTAAGGGATGTACCAAATATAACTATAAAAAATAAATATCAGTGGTTTTAAGATTCATCATACATGATGAAAACACAAAATAAATATGTAGCCTTGTAAGATAATGAATATTTTATGTGTATAGAGGTGGATCAATCTGATTTACCTCTGAAGGAAATAAAGTAGCGGGTTTGGATCAAGAAAGGAAAATATGAGAAGGCTAACATCTCTGAAATTTATTTTAGTGAAACTAATAGATTTGGAACATGGATTCTAGATAGTGGTCGTGCATACCATATAATTGGAAATAAATATATTATCATGGGAATAAGGTACAAAAAAATATGGTGTTATTTAATTTAGAAATGATTAGGTTTTGAAGATCATTGTCTCTATGAATGCTAAGATAGGAGGAGGAGACTTGAGGCACATTAACATATTATTGGTTGATAGCATTAGTTAAAAATTAAAAAGTGTAAGTTGATTGTGTGACTCAAGGAATGTTGTAAAGTTCAACAAGAAGAATTAAATCATTAAAGGAAAATATAGCACAACTGTTTTTCAATGAAGTTGCACCAAAGGAAATATATATCTCATTAATGGAGAAGAATATAGATATTTATTGTCTAAGGAGGAATAAAGTCATTTATCACACAAATTTCTTATTCATTTTAGCCAAAAGACTTTGAAGGACTTAGTGAAAAATAGAGGGGCATGAAATATCCCTAAACTCTTAATTAACTCACTCACATATGTTACACTTGTCAAAAAGGGAAGATTGTTTATAAGACCTATAATCCAAAGGATAATAAATCAATAATGTTACTAGAGTTGTTGAATGTAGATTTGTGTGGTACTATGACACCAAAATAGATGGATGGAAAGAGATTTTATATCTTATTCATTGATGGATATAGTGGTATGGCATGTTTTATGGTCATTACTCACAAATATGAAGTTTTTAAATGAACTGCACATTATCAAAGTTTAGTGGAGATGATGATTGGGATGAAAATTCATAATTTCTGTACTGATGACAGAATGTAATTCCATAATAATAAGGTGTAAGAATATCTTTAGAAGCATTGAATAAGGTATCAAGTTTCAATAGTGACAAATACTTAACATAATGGATACATTTAGAAGAGGAACCAAATTTTCAATAATATGGATTAGACAATTTCTTATTGAAAATAATCTTACAAATATTTATTAGAAGGTAGATATTCTTACATCAGTATACATCTCTAAAATAATTTTTCTATTTTTTAATAATGATAAGACACCAAATAATATGTAGTATGGGAAGACTCAAACATTGAAATACTTTTAAGTTTTCAAGAGTAATTGTTTTATTCTCAATAATGAGAAGAAAAATAATTTTGAGTCTCATGGGGATGAAGATATTTTCCTTGGATATTCATCCAAAATCAATATTTAAAAAATCTATAACAAAATTATTGGAAAATAATTGAAATCCAAGATGTAATTATTATTTAAAATGAGTAGTTTCTAAAAAATACAAGCATATTTTGAAATAAAATATCGATGAAATGTCTTAAGAAATTGATTATAAGTTGATTGTATCAAAGTAATATCATTGGGATATATAATACTTATAAGAATAAAATGATGATGAGTAAAATACAATAGGTTTAATCTTGTCAAAAAAGTGTAGCACCATAACTTAAATTAGTTATAACAATATAGTTTGTGATCAAAAAGCTTCAGTTCAGACTGAAATGATGAAGTCTATATAAAAAAACTCTTTTATATCTGAATTAGAGCCTAAAAATTTTGAATAGGTTTCTAATTATAAAATTGAGACAAGTTTGTACATAAATAGATTGACCAAATAGAAAACAACCAAACATGGGAAGTTTTTTTGAGGTTGGAGGACAATAACACCATCATAACCAAGTGGATATTCCAGAATGAGATTTAATAAATATGGAAACATTACATGGAAAAAAGAATTATTGGTTTTCAAAGGGTATTCCAAAATATAATTTATAAATATAGATGAGACATTTTCACCCATGGAACAATTGAAAATAATATGATTATTTTCTTCCTTAGTTATATAAAAGGGGATTCAAGGTGTATTAAATGGATATTAAATTTGTATTCCTTAATGGATTCTATGAAAAGAATTTTACATTGAACAACCATATGTTTATCTCTTAAACTAATATGATAATAAGATGTATATGTTAAAGAAGGAATTTTATAACATAAATAAAGAACTAAGGACTCAGTACTCTTAGTTTGAAAAATATTTAATGAATCTTGGATTCTAAATAGGTGGAGTGATCACAGCCTCTACATGACGAATAAAAATGATTAAATAATATTGGTTCTTAATATAGGTCATTGGCTGATATCAAAAATGAAATTTATAAAACCTAACTAAAACTAGTATTATAGAAAATAGGGTTGAACCTCAAGGAAAGAAAATATAGTGTACAAACCAAGAAAATAAAAAAATAAAAAACAACATAATAAAAACCATAAAAATAGTTGTAAGGATGATGATAGAGTAAATAGTGAATAAGAAAGATGATGAATCCATGAAGTTTTTTGTGAAAAAAACTTGAAATTAATGTTGACAAGGGTGAATAGTTGATGGATTAGGGATACCAGATTGATTTGAATGGATTAAAGGGTTTCATTGTTGCATCAAAATTAGTAAAAAATGTGACACCGCAACTCTAGTAACCTAGATTCAGTTTTTACTTTATTAAATTTGTATAAGATATAAGTTATATCACTATACATGATTGATCAGTTTAATATTCTTAAAGAACTAGATACATACATGATTCTTATATTATATTGGAAATATAAAATACATATCATAAGAAGTATTCTCACATCCTTGATTTTATTTATAAAATCGTTCTTTATAACTTAGGGAAAGGAAAAATAAATAAAGTTTGAGCTTTGATGATTAGTAAGGGTTACATATAGTAGAATATATCATGAGTAAATAAGGCATAATCATATGAAAAGGTAAATAACTAAAAACACATTCCATTTAATCAATAACTTAAGCAAAAAATATATCCATGGATAATATCAATGTGGTAATCTCATGTATAATAATAACTAAATTATCAATGAATGAAATTCTTCAGGTTGGATGTCACAATCATGGAAATCATGATATATCTATCATCAAATCCTTGTTCTGAGAAAAATTAAACTATGAGTAGGCATATACCAAAAACTCTTTTAATTTGGCCGAATGATTTTTCTCATGAGACCTTTTGATGCATCTAGGGGATATATAATCTCAGGCCCCACCCATAATTGCATTTCATATTAATTTCTCATGTATTGAATTTAATTAATAATAATAGTCTTTATCAATAAATATGCATATTTAGTAAAGAATACAAAATTTCAATATTTCCTCAGTCAATCAAATAACATTCAAAGTAAAACACCATATGTAGAAATGTTATATAGTTTAGGAATTAATTATATCCATGATACAATGAATATGGATATTTAAGATAAATTTAATGTCAGAAATATCACAAGAAATTGAATGTTTGAAGACAAAGTTAATGACCACAAAAATTAATCAGATAAAAGAGATTAACAATGATTCATCATAAATATAGGTTTTGTAATAAAATCATGTCATTTGGAGAAATAAAAAGATTGAAGATAAATATTAAAATAATATCTCATTGAATATTTTTCATAATAAAATCATTAAAAACTTTTATAATAATCTGATATTTTAAAATTTTTATGGTGGTGGTAAAATCTATTAAAATCGAATGATTTAAAAAAATATTAATTTTTACTTGTTATAAAGAAACTAAAAAATGAACCTTTCATAAAAAAATATAAAGATTAATTTCAAAACTTTTAAAAGGTTAAATATCACTTAAAATTTCCTTAATAAATTATTTTAGTAAATAAAAATACTTTTTAGAACAATTTTTTAAAATATGGTCATGGAAGAAAAATGTTCTCAGCCAAAAAGATAAATAAAATTGTATTTTATTTTAAAAATTATTATTGAAATAATAAATTGAATTGAATCATTAATCATCATGAAAAAATATATATTCATGTTAAATACTTTAAAGGGTAATCATATACACCACATAAATTAAATAAGATTATAATACCAAATATATCTCAATGGAGTGTAAATTGATATGAAATCCATTACATCACATTTCCTCATAGTTTAATGGTATTTAAAATCTTTTATAATTGTTCTAAACATTTTATTAATTTATAATAGAACCATATTAATATTTTTAATATCATATATTATCCTATTATAACATCTTATCACCATTTACCCATCAATATTTAATTATTATAATTTTCTTAGCATTAACTGTATTATTTTATCATCCATGTTTTTCATGAATGTATAAGACCTTGTAATTTTATTATGATTCCATAATATTTATAATTCTAATAATGATATAAATATAATATATATTCCTTAAATATATCTTTATTACCATCCATGTAAAGTAGAAAAGAAACACAAATCGCATCGTTTCATGGTAGTGGTGGTTCACACATACGCACGAGCGACATTATCATTTTGTTGCGTATTGGAAGGTAAGAATATAGATATGATATTATAATTATATAATTATGATTATTTAATGTATATATATATATTCATTGTTTTTATATTTATAACCATCTATATAAAGTGGTGTTGAAAAATGAATTGCATCGCTACGTGTAAACTGTAATTTGTCCATGTGCACGAGTGATGTTTTCACTTTTTATATGATGTAAAATAGATGTAATATGGTTATAATATAATTATAATAACATATAAATATATTTATAATAATGTAATTATTATTTTAGTATGGTTAAAATACATTAACAGGAATTAGAAGAAGAAATAAACTTGAAAGAGTCAGTAATGATGATTACCTCTTCTTTGGTAGTCATCCTTTATATATCCTCTTAAGGGACCTAGGGTTAGTCTTTTGTAATGTTAATAATCTATATAAATTGTATTAGTATTTTCATAATTTAATATATCATGGTTTGGTCAATCTATTTTAATCAAATTGGTGTAAAGAAAAGAGGAAAGGGGTGTCCTTTTATAAGTGATAGGAGTGGCATTCTTGAAATTTCTTAAAGTATTAAATTAATAAAAATTATATTTTGTGTATAAATGGATAAAAATTGATATAATTAGAATATAATATGATTATGGGTATAAATAATCCCATAAAATAAAATTTTTACAAGTTTTGGTTTTGTTTTCACCCTTATCTTTTAGATTTAACCCCCTATTACCCATTTTGACTATTAATGCAATATGAAAGTTTTCTACATTGTATGTGTCATGATTGTTATCATAAAAGGATAATTAAAACATAAATGGAAGATAGTTGATTATATAAACCATATCCTATAATTTTAAAAAATATAATATTTTTATGAATTTTAAATCATTTGATAAAATATTTTTTTTAAATACCATTAATGTCATTTTGGACACAATTCATTTAATTTGACTTAAAATACCTAAAGAAAATATATAATTAAAATATAGTCTATTAAAACATCCCTAAAATTTATATATGTATCTATAAGATTCTTTTAACACAATTATTCATCCAATTTTTATTGCTTTTCATATTTTTAAGCTCATTTATTTTATTTTCTATTAATTGAATATATATTATGGTGGCATTGCGTAAAAATTAAAGTCAATTAATCAGTCAGTAAAAATTTAAAATAAATTACCATGATAAAAAATCATTCATATTTATAATAAACTTTTATAACTGAACATAAGTTGTATTTATTCCTATCAAAAAATAGTATAGATATTAAAAGCATGAAAGCGACATTTTAGCTTTATATTTTACTTAAATATTATGACGTTTGAAATTAAATAAATTTCTCACCAAGTTGTCATATTTTTGAAACATGGATGTATATATCTAAAATAAATTCATCCAATATGATTAAGTTAAGTGTTATATAAATTATAAATTCTTGTCCTAATGTTTTAACCCTATTTTTTCTTATTTTACCCTTACTAAGGTAATAAGTGTTTATTATGTTTACTATTCATAATGGCCAAAAATAAAAAGGGACTTTAAAAAAATTACAGCATATAATTCCATATATTTAATCCATTTTTCATGATTCAATTTTAATAATTTTCATTAAATAATTTTAATATAAATACATAAAATTCAATGACAAACATTTTTTAGAAAAATGAATTTTTTATCATAAAAAATAACCTATATAAAAATAATGAATTTTTTTATCAAAATTAAATTATTCTAAATAAAATTTATCATGTTTTAATTTAAATACCAAATCAAAAATATAATGTGACTTTTAAATTACGTGATTTAATTAAAATAAAAAATGGTATTTGAAAAATCAGTATTTTTCACTATTTACTAAAAAATCAATTATTTCATAAAAATCCAAAATATTCACCCTTAGTTAATTTTGATATTTTGATTTAAAAAATGAAATTAATTTAATAAAATTAAATTTATGAAATTTGAAAATTTAGGTTTTAATCACATTATTTAATAAAGTTATGTGTATTTTTTTGTTGTTTCTTTTAAAAAAATCTTACTATAATTGAACCTCAGGTGTTAAATTCTCCTCTTATTTAAAAAAATTGTCCTCAAAATTTATAAAATTTCACCTCATGAATATATTTGGGTAGTTTTTCATCATAATTTCTTGAGGCTCTAACATCATTACTTCTATCTTATGATTTCTTCAAAGTACCTTCACCTGTCGAGTCACCCAATTCCTCAAAACTTGTTCTCTAATGTCTAGAATATAGATTGGATCTTCACAGGTAGATAAATTTGGTTATAATTCTATATCCTAATAGGTGATAGCATGTGTTATATCTAGCATATAATTCCTCAATAAATAGATATGGAACACATCATGTACTTTAGATAGGATTGGGGGCATTTCCAAATAGTAATCCATGACTCCAATTATTTCTAGAATTTTAAAATGTCTCATATACCTAGGGATAAGTTTTCCTTTATTAATGAACCTTATAACAACCATCAATAGAGATACAATTAATAAAACATGATATACCACTTAAAATTCCAAATCTATCCTTCTGTTATCAGCATGCCTCTTTTTCCTACTTTGAGATACTTTAATGTGGGTTTGAAAAGTCTTTATCTCTATTGTTTCTCCTCAATAAATTCTGGTCCCATGATATTTCTTTCAAAAACTACATCCAAACATGTTAGAGTATGAAATATCTTTTCATATAATGCTTCATACAGTTCCATTTTAATATTTTAATGGAATATATAGTTATAATAAAACTCCACCAAAGGTTTATATTGATCCCACATACCTGGAAAGTAAAAGTGATCATGAAATAACCATTTATTCTAAAGTATAGATAGTTATTTTAGATTTTCCATCAGTTTGAGGGTGATAGTAAATTCCCAAATGAAGCTCAGTATCCAGATTATTCAAAATACTTTTCTATAATTTCAATATAAAGTGTGAATCATAATCAGACACAATTGAAAGTGGTTCTCCATGAAATATTATGACTTCATTAATATAGAGACATGTAATGTTCTCAATAGTTAAATCTTCTCTTATAGTGATTAAATGTGCATATTTTGTTAGGCGGTCAATAATAACTCAAATTACATCATTCTTTCTAGGAGTCTTTCGTAATCAAGTAAAACTTTTCATAGTGATGTCATCCCATTTTGACATAAGAATAGGTAAATGTTACATAAATCTTATAGGATGTTGTATCTCTGCCTTACCTATTGAAAAAACAAACATATTGACACATATTCATCAATTTCCTACATCATACTATCCCACAAAAAATGTTAATTCAAATCTCTATACATCTTGGTGCTTACATGGTGTATAGAGAAATTTGAATTATGAACATCATTGAATCATTCCCTTTTCAGCTCAGGTACATATGGAACAAATAACCTCTTTCAAAAATTCATAATTTCATCTTCATATATGAAGTATTCTAATTTACCATCATTCATGGATTTAATTGAATTTTATAAATTATCATCATCAAGCTAACAACTTATTATCTTTTCCAAAAAAAAGGTTTGGAAATCATTTATGGGGTAATGTTTTCATTTACTCAATAATTCCCAAATCTATATTCACTAAATCTAAGAATATATAATCCCCATCAATCCTCATTTTGATCAGGGCTCGGGCCACCTTAAGTGAAAATGAAAACCAGACAACCTACAAGGAACAAACTATAAAAGGAAGAGGAGCAAGCAGCTTTCACCATAGCAGAAGCTAAACAGATTGCAAGAATGAGAGGGTATGGAACCTTCCATCGGGAAAAGCCTATTCATGCATGGGAAATCCTATCCAAACAGCCATGCAATGGTGGAGAGGTGATTTCAAGATGAAGATGCTGGGGAGGAGCAGTTCCAAGTAGTTAGTCTGGGTTACATGTAATTTTTAAAGCCTACGGGCAAAAAATTCCTCTAAGGACTATGTTCCCTATAATACATATGCCTACGGGCCTTGTAAGGGTTCCACCTCACCCCTTTAAAGGTGGATTATCAAAAAAATCAATAAAAATGAAGGCCTTTTGGCCATTGGAGCAAGTATCTTGAGTGATTTACTTTTCCTCATATTGATTAATTTCTATCAAAATATTTATTTTAGGCTCTAATAGTCTATTTATATCTCAAATATTTTACCATAGATATAATGTATCCATATCTTCAAAGAAAATATTATGGATGACAACTCAATATCATAAGTTGTATAATTCTATTCAATATTCTTTAACTACCTTGATATATATGGAATAATTTTATCCTTATGTGTAATGATACCACCAATTCTCTTATTCAATGCATCACTATATATCACAAATCCATAATTTACCAATGGTAGGGTCAAAATCAGAGCATTAATCATTATACTCTTCAATTAATCAAAAAATTATTCACATTACTTTTTCTATGTGAACTTAACCCTTTTACTTGTAATCTTAATAAAGAGGTTATCCAATCAGGTAAATTTTTGAAAAAATCACTGATAGTAATCTACCAATACAATAAAACTATTTACCTTAGTTATGTTCAATAGTATAGGTAATTCTTTAACTAACTTTATCTTTGTAGGATCAACTGAGATTACATCCTTAGAGACAATATTTCCAAGAAAAGAAACTTTATGAAGCCATAATTCACACTTGATGAATTTACCATATGACCCCTTTTATATAAGAGTCTCAATATTGGTCTGAAATTGATTCTCATGATCTTAAATCTTTTATATTACCCATATATTTTATTAATAAATACCACAATAAAATTATCAATATGTTTCTTGAATACTTTTTCCATTAAATCTATAAAAATAGAGGGTGCATTAATCAATCAAATTGAAATTACTATAAAATCGTAATGTCAATACCTCATATGAAATGTTGTCTGTGGAATTTCATTCTTCTTCACTTGCAACTGATGATACCCCAAATAAAGTTCAATATTTGAAAAATATTGAACTCTATAAATTTGATCAAACAAGTCATCAATGTGAGGCAAAGGATACTTATTCTTTATAATAATAGAATTATTTTTTCCTATAATCAATACACAAACTCATATATCCATATTTATTATTAAAAAAATAACATGGGATCTCCAAGGTGAAACACTAGGGTATATAAATTTCTTATTACAAACTCTTAAAGTTTTTTCTTAAACTCTACTAATTCGAAAATGGAAATTCTATAGGAATTATTTGATATTGGTCTCTTATTAGGGATTAAATCAATGAAAAACTCAACTTCACATTCTAGTGGATGTCCTGGTAATTCCTCATCAAATAAATGAATTTATTCCTATACAATAGGTACATCCTCAATTTGAAGATTACCATTTTTATATTCAAATTATTTATTCTCTTCTTCCCCAAGAATCTCACTTAGAAGAGTTGTTGGAGGTGGATCAAGATATGACTCAAATGGTGATGTCTCCCCTCTAAAGATAAGAAATTATACATCCTCAAAATAAATCATAATTTTCTTCTCTTAGAAATAATTTTTTTCATAATATTTTGAAATTCAATCCATATCAAGTATTGGATAAAAATCTAAATATTTATAATAATAAAGTCTATAAATAGGGCATGTTTATGGATTATAATTGGAAATGACTAACACATCCTTATTTTGGTGAGATTTACACTTGCAGTTTTGATGAAAACTTTCTTCTTAAGGTTCTATGGAAATATATTATTTTTATAGAAAACATGGAAGATATAAAATATTTTATAGATCTATAATAAAATAAACCATTAGATAAACTTGAGTCTATGATTAATGTACCTACCACCCCATATTTATAAACTTCAACCTTATATGTAGTGATTACATATTATTAGCCTTATCCCCTCTGCATTTTTTGTGACAATTTCCCTTAATGATTGGGAAATTGGTGTGAATAATGCCTCATTTATCTAAATTTGAAGCATTATACATCATTTATTTTTTTATTCTCCTTTCATTCATTATCTATATGACCCTCATCTATGCCCTTGTAACAAACTACTGTTCCCTTCAAGAAATTTCTAGGACATTTATTTCCATAATTTTTACATTATATAAATTGTTTCATTCCATTATTCTTGATTAATGTATTACTTTTTTCTTTGTTCTCATCTGACCTCTTATTATCTTTATTTCCTTTGAATATATAGGATCTAGAAACTTTCTTCCCTATCTTAACAGAATTTGATACTATTCACCATATGATGAAAATGTTTGAGAAACTAGTTCCCTCCACTAACTCTTTTTAATCACATTAAATAAATAGTCAATATCTCTCTCCAGATTATGTATATAGTCTAAATCATGTTGGGATAATCATTTGAATTTAGTCTTATATGTTTTCACACTTTCTTCCTCTTTCTACTTTAAAGTGAGGAACTACCTCTCTATTTTGGATTGTTCCTCTTGAGGGTGGTATTTCTCTAAGAATATCATTTTAAAAGTTCTTCATTCCAATATTTCTATTCCTTTAGTATTTATTATTCTGGATCAATGACCACCATTGATCGGAATCTCCTCCCAAATAATATACAAATATAATAACCTTCAATTAAATTACATCCAAAATCTAAGAATAACTTTTTAATAGATTTAATACATTTCTCAGTTACCAATAAATTGGTATTTACACTAAAATATAGAGTATTTTTTCATATTAAGTGATACAAAATATTATAATCATGTTGTGTAATAATAGATTTCTCCATATGAAAATTTTTATTTATCATAATTTCTGTAATTTACCCCAATATGGCTATGATCTTCTCAATTACAACACTAGTTATATTGGTTTTCATAGTAGGGAAATCCCTAGATTGTATACAGGTGTTGATTATATTTCTCCGGTTAAGCACCATAACTAAATAATGCAACACACTGAGTTATCTCATAATCATCAAGAATATAGATCCATAAAATAAAATCCCTATAATTGTAAAATTTCTCAAATACTATAAGGAATTATCATAATTATCTTATTAGCTTTGTGTATTTAAAATATTGTTCTTAATGTTTCTATTAAACATCCTCTAATACCAACTATAACACCCCAACTCTAATAACCCAGTACTGGTGTTTACATTATTACATTCACATAAGATATAATAGATCTCACTATATAAGATCAATCAGTTTAGCAGTCTTGAAAAACTAGATATATACATGATTCCAATATTACATTGGAAATATAAAATACATAGTATAAGAAATATTCTCAAATCCTTGATATTATTCATAATATTCTTCTTCATAACCTAGGGAAATGAAAACTAATAAATGGTAAGTTTAGATGCTCGATAAGGGTTGTGTGTAGTATAATATATCGTGAGTAAATAAGGCATAATCAATATGAAAAGGTGAATAAATGAAATCACATTCCATTTAATCAATAACTTGAGAAACAAATGCATTTTTGGATAATATCAATGTATTAATCTCATGGAAAATAATAACAAAATTCTCAATGAAGGAAATGATTAATGTTTGACATCATGATTTCATACATCATCATATCTCTGTCATTAAATTCTTTTTCTATGATAGATTAAACAATGGGTAGGAATACACCAAAAACATATTTAATTTGGATATTTAAGATAAATTTAATGAACCAAATATCATATTAAAGTGAATGTTTCAAGAGAAATTTAATGAAAATGAAATTAATAAGATATTAGAGATGATCTTTGATTCATGAAAAATAGAGGTTTTGTAAAAAAAATCATGTCCTTTGAAGAAATAAAGAAAATAGAAGTGAAATATTACAATAATATTTAATTACAGTTTTTTCGTTGTAAAATAATTTAAAACTTGCATAATAAGATAACACTAGAAAATTTTTATGGAGGTAGAAAAATTCGTTAACATTTTATACATTAAAAACATTATTTTTTTACTTTTAGTAAATAAAGTCAAAAAAAATTATTAAAAAATTATAAATATTCATTTAAACCCTTTAAAAATTCAATTATAATGTAAAATTTCCTTAATAAATAATTTTAGTAAATAAAATAACTTTTATAAAAGACTTTTGTAAAATATATATATGGAAGAAAAATGTTCCCAATCAAAAAGAGAAATAAGATTATCTTTTATTTTAAACTTTACTCTTGAAAGGGTGACATGAATTGAATCATTAATAATCATGAATAAATATATTTAATCATGTTAAATAATTAAAATGGTCATTATATGCACCACTTAATTTAAATAGGTTCCTAATAGCAAATATGTCTCAATGGAGTGTAAATTGAGATGAAATCCCTTAACACACTTTATCCTTAGTTTAACATGATTTAAAAACCCATATAATGGTTTTAAACATGTTATTAATTTATAAAAGAACCATATTAATATTTTTTAATATCATATATTATTCACTTATAAAATCTTTTCACCCGTTATCCAATAATATTTTATTATTATCATTGTTTTGGTTGTTAACTGCTTTTTTTCTCACACGTGTTTTATCATGGAAGTTTTAGTCCTTTTACTTTGATTATGATTCCATAATCTCTAAAATATTAATAATTATATAGAAGTCATTTATATTCCTTAAACATACCTTTATTACCATCAATATAAAGAGTAAAAGAAACATGAATCACATCACTTTGTGGAGGTGGTTGTCCGTACGTACACACAATCAACGTTATCATTTTGCAACATATATAAAGGTAAGAGGGAAGATATTGTATTATAATTATATAAGTATGATTAGTTAGTAAAATTTACATATATATTAATTAGTTACATCTTTAAAATCATCCATGTAAAGTGGTGATGAAAAATGAATTACACTATTACATGGACACGGTAAGTCGTACAAACACACGAGTAATGTTTTTGCTTTTAGTAGGATGGAAAAGATAATAAATATGGTTTTACGATGATAATAATAATATATTGGTATATTTATGGCATTTTAGTTATTATTTTAGTAAGTATAAATCACATTCATAGAAATTAGAAGAAGAAATAAACTTGAAAGAGCTAGTAAATACGATTACCTCTACTTTAGTAGACTTCCTTTATATCACCTCCTAAAGGAATTTTGCATGGTATTTTGGAAGCACCAGAGACTCTATAAAATGTATAAGGATGTTGATGATGGAATTGGGTAGGATTTGGTTGATCTGGGTTACTCAATTTGGTTCTAAAGAAAAGAAATAATGTGTGTCCTTTTATAAGTGGGGGAGGGGTATTCTAGGTATTTTTTAAATAATTAAATTAATATAAATTATTTTTTATGTAAAAATTGATCAAAATTGATATAAATTTAATATAATATGATAATTATTTCAAATAATCTCTTAAATAAAATTTATAAAAGTTTTGTTTATGTTTTCATCTTTATCTTTTAGTTTTAACCTCTCGTTAACCCTTTTGACAACTTACACAATATTAAAGTTTTCTACACTTTAAGGGTCAATAATGACACCATAAAAGGAAAAATGACCCATAAATGGACCATAGTGTATTTTTTAAACCATATCCCATTAATTTTACTGAATATATGTTTTTTATGAATTTTAAATCATTTAATAAAATATTATTTATCATAGAATATCATTAATGTCATTTTTGACACTATTCATTTAATTTGACTTTAAATACATCGAGAAAAAAAATGAATTCAAAAATAATACTTTAAAGAATCCCTAAAATGTCATATGTATTTATAAAATTCATTTAATAAAGTAATTAATCTAATTTTTATTACTTTTAATATTTTTGAAATCAATTTATTTTTTTTTTATTAATTGAATAAACAATGTGTCAGTGTTGTAGAAGCATTTAAGCTAATTACTCAAGCACTGAAAAATTAAAATAAATTTCCATGATAAAAAATCATTAATATTTAAAATATAATTTTATAACTAAAAATAACTTGTATTTATCCCTTTTAATAAACAGTGTTGATATTCAAATCAAGAAAGTGACCTTTTCGACGGTATCTTTTACTAAAATATTATAAAGGGAAAAATCAAAGACATAAGGAACCAAGTTTTCATATTTTAGAAACATGGATGGAAATTGATTATATTAATTCATATAATGGGGTAAATTAAAGTTTTAGATAAATTTTATAGGCTCATCCCAATGTTTTAACCTTATTTTACTCGTTTTACCCTTACCATGGTAATAAATATTTATTAAGTTTACTATTTATAATGAAAAAAAATAAAATTAACCTATTTATCATACTTTAACCTACATATTTCATATATATAATCCATTTTTCATGATTTAATTTCTATAATTTTTAGAAATTAATTTTAATATAAATGCATAAAATTCACTGAAAACAGTTTTTAGAAAAATGCATTTATAATCATGAAATTAACTTATGTCAAAACCATAAAAAATGTTAATAAAATTAAATTATTCTAAATAAAATGGATCATAGGTTAATTTAATACCAAATCCAAAATATAATGGTACTTTTAAATTACTTTATTTAATTAGAAAGTATGACATTATTTTAAAAATTGGTATTTTTAACTATTTAATGAAAAATAAAATATTTCAGAAAAATTCCAAAAAATCACCCTAGGTTAATTTTGATATGATTATTTCAAAAATAAAATTAATTCAACCAAATTAAATTTTTAAAATTTGAATATTTAGGTTTTAATCACATTCTTGAATAAAACTATGTGCATTATGCCATTATTTCTTTAAAAAGAAAATATTATTATAATAGAAGCTCAGGTGCTACAACAATTGTGAAAAGGATATAAAGAAAAGGGATTTGAATTAATTCAATGTTTCTTGTATAATAACAAAGTTATGTTAACTCACTCGAACTAGTTATTTTTCAACTACTACTCAGATATTGAATTATTCTGCGTAAATAAAATAAGTGATAACCTTTTCTAGACTAATTACTTTAGATATTACTTTGAGGGATGATATTCCACTATCTATCACCCCATAAGTATATAGAATAATGATGAAATTAGACACAATAATAATGAAAATGAGAAAACATAAATAAAAGGATGACATTGTAATTCTTAAAATTAAAATTCATATTAAGTTTTTCAATTAATTGGGGAGAAATGATAAAATTACTCACTACTACAAGAAATTTCAAATATCTAATTTATCTATTAATTTTTTATTTGATATATGGAAAGAGTGGTATCAAGTGAAAACCCCAAGAAAAAAGATAGATGAAAAACATAAAAAATAATTATATAGAATATCAACTCAACTCAATCAAACTCCCTTAAAAGAATTGTATCAACACATTATCAATACAGAAAAAATATATTATAATTTCATCATGAATAGTAAAATAAAAGTAAAGTAGAGAAGGGAAAAATGGATTTTCTCTATTGATCATGATCTAGACTCCAACCTACAACTTCAACCAAGTTCTTAAACTAGAATCTTATCCTTCCCAAACATAGACATTTATTCACCTCAATCAATTCCACCATCCACTATTGAAACTAAACCCCACTATATATAGAGCTCATATATTCATCATTGCTCCACTATCTAGACTTGGTCCATGGTAATTGGGAAAAAACTGGATCGTGGAATCACTAATTTCATTCCTTCGCCAATTTTTTCAAACTCATACCAATATCAAAATAAAGAAACATGGTGAACAAAAACTTTAATTAAGTTGGTTCATCACTTGTGATGTAGATTCAAATTTGGTCTACTTCAGTCATGTTATGATTGATCAAACTCAACACCATAAATCATACTATTGAGGTCTATCCATCATTCATTTAACCTCTCCTTCAACTAATTAAAATAAAAAAACATTTTAAACATCGTGTACACTCATTCTCAATACAATAATCATAGAAATAGATAACTCTAAGCTCTTATATTCTACAGAAATCCAAACCGATAGTAAACTAAATCCAACGAACACATGAGTAATAAATATTTGTCAACAACATGGTTTATCCTAATTCATGTCCATATCCCTTTCCTTCATCCCTAAGGTCATCCAATCCAAACACATAATCCCTTATAGGGTTCCATTCTAAAACCCATGGGGTTATAGGAGGAATTTCCCATACAATATTATATGTGATCCACAATACTTTTCAGAAACTGATGTGGTATTAGGTTTACACGCAAAATATTATCTTTAAACAAAAGACCACACAATTGGGCCTTTCATTCGATGATAATACATTAGTTCCAACTATGTTGAACCATAATTTTCTTATCAATGGGACTCACCTCCTAATCAGTACTATCAGGAAGGCTTTCAACACAAGGCATCATGAATCTATATGATTCAAATGAGACACTGTTATCATTGTCAAACTAATTTGGGGAATACTCTACCCTACATCACACCCAGGATACAACATGTCTTCGATACCACTTTTTGGGACCAAAAATAATTGGTACACTAACGTAGTAATAATAGTGAGATAAAATAATGTGAAAAATGCATAAATAAATGAAACTAGATGTAATAAGGAAAAAACCCAAAATTAAAGGGGTAAAAACCCATGTGAGAATAGAATGATCATTTTGGGTAAATTTGGGTATAAATTCCATCACTATTACATGGAGAAAACCCTCATAAATATCTCTATTGAATATATGGGGAAACTAACACACAAAATGATAAACTTATGCTAATGAGATTGTTGGTTGTTGATGCTGAAATGAGAGGAGGTTATTTCCTTTTATAGGATACTAAAAACCCCTCCTTATCTTCCCCTCACTGGATGGTTGGTAGGGTTTGGCCACCCACTACATCTACTACAACCTTCATTCCCCTAAAAATGAAGGGGGTAGGCTACCATCATGAATAAAAAAATTGTCAACATATATTCCAGTTGAAGATTCCATTAAAAAACCAATCACATATCAACACATCCTTTCTATTTTCCCAACCATGTTTTTCACATCTCTGTGAGGTTATTCAAGGATCTTCACTATATAAAATTATCAGATTCAATCTCCTTCATCAAGAAATCTGCCATATTTTCTTTAGTTTAAATTTTCTACATGTCCACACTGCCTTACTCCACCACATATTAGGAAAAGTGACATTGTAACCCAATGTTATTTTTTATGGAATGAAAATATGGATTCATTTCAATTTTAAAGGTTCTATTACCATTACAAAACTATGGAATCTAATTCTGTCATTGCCTGAGCTCCTCCAATATCCTTCTCATCCAAATAACCTATTTACAAGACTATGTATCTTCCATATACTCTACCTCCATCATGTATAAATCCACAAATGGATATATCTTTGAAATATAGCTCACAACTCCTCCTTTAAAGTAAACACATAAATAATAGTGGATTTACTTGGGTCAGAATCACCTATAAAATCTGAATCAACATGTATTATTATATTGAAATATGATCCTCAATAACATAATATAGCATCTAAGGTATCCTTGATGTATCTCAAGATCCTATTTACTCTGCTGCAATTCTCATGTCCTATATTCACCAAGTATTGACTAACTTCTCCCACTGTATGTGTAATTTATTTTCTAGTACAAATCATAATTAACATTAGACTTCTCACTACTGTTGCATATGGTACTTGATAAATATTCATACTCTATACTTCATTTCTATGTGTCATTGTCGAGGATAACCTAAAATTAATTGGAAGTAGGGTGGAGATTTGTTTATAGTATTGCATGTTAAAGTGTTTCAAGACTTTCCCTTAGTAATTATTCTATGATATCCAAATATTTCCATTATTTCCTCGTAAATATGTATCACAAGAATCTTTTTTGTTGGTCCCAAGTCCTTCATATAAAACTCCCAATCCAATTTTTCCTTTATCTCTGGGATATGATCATTGTTGGTGCCTATAACCAACATGTCATCAATATTCAATAGAAGATTGATAAATTAATTACCATTGGAACCACTAAAATATACAAAAAAATATATGAATTAACACTATTTTATTAAAGTCACATGATATAGTTATTAAATATCTTTTACCTACACCTTACTTCTTTCTTGAGATCGTACATAAATTTTTTTAACCTACAAACCAATTTCTCTTTACCTTCATCAGAAAAAACTTCCAGTTGGAGAATAAATATATCTTCATAAAGATCACTATATAGAAAATAATTATTCACATGTATCTACTCTAGATGAAAATTTTATGTAGCACACATTTCCAAAAATATCCAAATAGTTATCATTTTAATAACAGGAGAAATATTTCAGTGAAATCAATACCTTCCTTCTGAGCATATCCTTTGACCACCATTATTGCACAATATTTTTTCACCTAATTCTTCCCATTATACTTGATCATAAAGACCCATTTGTTATCGATATCCTTCCTTTCATATGGTAATGAAATAATATCCCAAGTCTTATTATTTTTTAAGGATTCAAGTTCCTCATGCATCGCTGCCATCCAGGAGGATACATTTGGACACTAGGTCGCCTCCACAAAATAATATGGATCACCATCCTCCATAAATATGCAGTATGAAATATTTCTCTCATTGACATATTAAGAGTTCTTTAATGGTTCTCTTTTATCACTATTTGACCATCATGTTTCATAATTAACCTGTATTTGATTATATTTCTTTGGTAATTACTCATTGGAAAATGGTTCTTCCTTGGATTTATCCTCTACTTCTACTATTGTAGTTTTTGTATTCTATTTCTCCATGTCTCCATAAATTTTCATTTGCACCTTGTATTCTTTAAAAATTACATCTATGTTGATGATATGTTTTCAAGTAGTGGGGTCCCACAAATTATTCCCCTTCACACCATCATCATACCCTAAAAAGATACATTTCCTAGATCTTAAATCTGACTTTGATCATTCCTAGTCATTAAATAGTGAATATACCAGACTTCTAAAAGTGTGTAACAAAGAATAGTCAGTGGGTTTACCAGTCCACATCTCCATCTGTGTCTTTATATAAATAATCGTTAAAGGATATTGGTTGATCACATAACAGGTGGTATTCAATGATTCTGCCCAAATTTTTTTTGAAATTCCTATAGTCTACAACATCACCCTTGTTTTATCCAATAGGATTGTATTCATATTCTCTACCACTCCTTTTTTTTTTTGAGGAGTTTATACCACTATAAATTTACTCTTGATGCCTTCCTATTTTTTAAAAAAAGTATCAAACTCCTCGCTTGTATATTATCTACCATTTTTAGTCCTCATGCACTTGATCTTATTTCTATATTCAAGTTCCTTTCATGCTTTGAATGTTTTTAAGACTTCAAAAAAATATGATTTCCTCTTGATTGGATAACCCAAACATCTCCTGGAATGATCATTAATGAAGGATACAAAGTATCTTTCTATTCCCAAAGGTATTACCGGTGCTTTCTAAACGTCAAAATGGATTAACTCTAAGATCTATTTTCTTATAATTTTTGATGTGATGAACTTTAACCTATGTTACTTTCTCAAAAAATGCTCAAAAATGGTAAGGATATTTTCAAATGCCTAGAAAATAACTTCTGATCTTCAAGAACATTTAGGCCTCATTCAGACATATGACCATGCTTCTGATGCCATGACATTATCAATGCTTCTATCGAGGTAGTTGGTGCGAAAATTATCTATACATCCTTGTACGTTTCACCCATAATCACATATAGGTTCTTTGAGATATTCTCTTCCTTCATCACTATAAGTGAACTCTTCACAATTATCATCACTCTATTCTTAGTGAGAGACTTTCATCCAATATCATCAAATTTTCCCAAAGACAATACATTCTTCTTCAAACCCTTTACATGGAATACTCCTAGGAAGGTTAGAACAATATCATCATGCATCTTTAATTTGATTGTACTGACTCCAACGATCTATAGGGTGTGATCATACCCCATGTACAAAAGTCCTTATGGGATAGTTTCATACTGATCAAACCATTTCTGTCTAGATTTCATGTTTCATGTTTCTATCGAGTCGATTATCCATGTGTTGTTGATATATTGTCTTCTTACAACAGTTTTCACCACTTCACTATTTAGTATATCCCCAGAAGTAATCACCAAATTTTTTCCATGTCATGATTCTAGATCCTAATGAATCCACACTCCATATTTATATCTGTCAGTCTTTTATTAATTTCTAGTTTAAAATTATCCTTCCACAGCACTTCTTTCATCTTCATTTTCTACAATGGAAAATTATTCCTGTTTAATTCATTAATATCAAATTTCTCCACTATCTAGAATCACTGTTATTCTAAAACCTTCTTTTTTCCACAACGGTGTATTTAATGATCTTGATATATTTCTTCTAATGTGAATGATCAACCAGATTCACAGTCATAGAGCATAATTGAATTAACTAGAATTATTAATACCTAAAAAGTGAAAAAAAAATTAGTCCATAAACTTTCTTTGATACCACTTACTAAGATTTATTTCCTCCGACCACAAGGTCTTCCAAGCATGACACATAATACCTTTTGGGTTTCCATACTAAAACCCATGGGATAATAGAAGGAATTTTCCATCCAAAATGTGGGATTATATTTTCACCCAATAATTTAAGCTCATGTAATACAATGGTAGTGTTACTCAAATTATTTTATCTTCATACCAGGTTCCATGTTTTGGTTTTAATTAATAAATCTTGTTCTAGTCCTAATTCTCCATTTTAAGCTTGGAAATAGTTTCAGTTTCAATGGGCAGTTATTACTCTTTAAGTAAAACTCAAATAGCTATCATCACTTCTATCATTGGTTTCTACCTTCAAATATTGGAGTGTGCCTCAAGTTTCAATCGATTTGAACATTCATTAAAAAATAACAATAATTAATATTAGATAATATTCTAACAAAATATATTGAAAATAAACACATGGAATATTGTAAATATAAATTCTAAAATCCAAAAACCTTTTACAACCTCCAAAATATTATTTCAATTTAATTCCAACAAAAATAATCAAAAAATATTTATTTTTAAAATATATGTAAATAAAAAAATATTGATCGTTTAACACCCAAAATTTTATATTTTCGTTCAAATATCCAACAAATTATATTTTCGAAACAAAATGAGAATGATTCAAAATATTTTTCGTTAATGTACATTTTATCATCAAAAGTATAAAAATCATTAAAAAATATGTGGTAAACATGTATAAAAATAATTAAAAATAAAATTCCTTATCACTTATGCATTGTTTTTCCTCAAGAAATATATTAAATTTGTTCATTGAATGGAATTTAATCTTAAAATTGAAATAATTATAATTAAAACCAACATATTATTTTTAAAAATCGTTTTCCCCCGTAAACTCTTTTAAGTATATATGGATGATTTTTATCACACCTAGGTATGAAAAAGTATGTATTAATACCTTTAAGATTTTTTATTTTCATTTTTTTAAGTCTCTTATAGGTAGGGAGAGGGAATTTCAGTAGTTTGTGGTAACAAGAGGCCACTAGCTAGATGGTTTCGGCTGATAAGCAGTTTGAAGGTCTGCAGGTTCCACTAGCCAATCGGTAGAGTCCTATAGAAGTCAGTGGGGTTGTTGGGAATGTGGATTAGTAAGGGAATAATTTTAATTTTAGCCTAAAATGTTTTATTAATCTACCTTAATCTTAATATTCAGCCCTAATTTTATTTTACTCAATATTAGAGGCTCTTTAGTGACATTTTAGAAATATCCCTCTCTTTATTAGCGAATCACTGTGTGGATTGAAGTCTTGGATCCGTTCTTTATATTTTGGTAAGAGTAATCCTTTTAATATTGTTTCTCCTATCTTTCTACATGATCTTGACGTCTCATGAGACTAGATCATTAGATATAGCATAGACATGGGGAATTGACCTTTTTTCATCAGATCTGGGTTCTTGAGGATTAGATTTCCTTATTTCCAATCACTGGTATTTAATAAGAAATGTTGTTTCACCATTCATGTGGTATGTATATCTATCTTATGGTATAAACCTTGGCTTGAATTATATATTAATGGTTATTTCCTTTGGTTTTAATTAGGAAATTTATTATTGGAAATCGATTTTTTCTTTTAGGAATATAGAGATTTTTTCTAAAAGGGGGTTTTATGGAAACTATTTGAGACATATGGAATATTTATTAAATTTTATCATAAATGATTTATAAATGGAAATGGTTTTTAGATTTTAAAATTGGTGTGCATTACTATAGAATTTTTTTTATAAAAATACGGTCATGGATTTGAAACAAATTATGCATAGGAAAATGTTTTATGAAAAAAAAATTGTTTTTTCTTGAACGTAATGAAATTGTAATAAGAACATTGCGGTGTCCTTGGGGTAAAAGGAAAAACTAAATAAGGATGATCATTATTGGAGTTATATATCACTAGGTGAGGTTCTCTTGATATTATGGTGGCTAGGGGGTATCATTTTTAAGGGACCAATGTTCCCAAACTTTAGGATTCACATATGTTAGCTAGTGTTTCTTTTTATGTCTTAGTGATCTGGTTATGTACACCCCCACATCATGGATTTCTTCTTTGATTTCTCTGAGATTACATTACATGCATGATCTTTAAATATGATAAATTTCCCACTTGTTCATGTTATATGAATTGATGATTGAAAACTTTTTATTTATCTATTTATACGATTGAAAATATGATATGTTATTTAGATCTAATTTATTAAACATGGAATGATTTTGAAAAACCCAATGGATGATTTATAAATTTAAAACAATTTCTTCTGATTTTTTTTAGAAATATTTTTAAATCTTATACAAGTGGAAACACTTGGTTAAACACTGTATAGATTCCTTAGTGGTATCCTACAAATAATTTTTCCTTATACCCAATTTTTACCTTAGGGAGTTTTTAGCCTTAGTTTTCTAGGATACAGGTAAAGGGAATCATTTCATGTAGAGGATGACTCTCCTTTATCATATTTTTTACTGGTGGGTTAGAATGGAGGTGACTTATGGTCAGGTGGAGATGGACCCATGGGTTTTTTTGGGTTCTATTTTATTGATGGTTTTCTTATTATTTTTTGAGACCTTGTTATTATGATTTTGGATGTTACCTTTGTGGTCATTGTTTTGAAATACGATATATTTTAGTTATCCATTATTTTACTATATTTTTTTCTCTTATATCATATGTTTATTAAGGGTTAAATTGTTCTAATCTCATCTAATTTGTCACCCAAATGATTTTCACCATCCCATGGTGATCTAGAATGTGCTTTGGGCCTTATGGTGTGTCAATTCATGTGATGTTGTCGGTTTACACCATTTATTCATTATAAATTGATAGCATAGCCTTACGTTGTGTTAAAGAAAGTGATCATGATTATGTATCTCCCTCTTTTGACTAGGGGTTTTCATTATACTGGAGATATAACTATTTGAAATCAAGAGGTAGTGTGGTATTGTTCCTAGCTAGCTCACTTTCATGACAAGCCTAATGTTACCAAGGGTATTACAGGGTTTTCCAGTGTTCTTTTTTAAAGTTATAACATTTTTATTTTGTTCTTTAAATTTGATATGTATTAAAGGAATTGAATTATGTTCTATGTGGTTTTCATTATCCTATATTTAGATTTTTGATCCTCCAAGAAGAATTCTCAATATTTCTTGAGAGGAGGTAGTAGAGAAAACCCCACAGGACAATCCTTTAGTTGATCTAATTCTGGTGGAAACTATCATCCATATTATCTAATCTGTAGTATAGGTAACCAATTTTTAACTGAAACAAAAATCAGATCATAGGTCAATGTTTACTAAGTTGCAACCACTGATCTTTTATGGTAATAGGGGTATATAATATTCTTAGGAATGGAATGAAAGGATTGAGAGGATTTTACACTTACTCAAAGCTCTAAAGGACTCCAAGGTTGGATTCACCACTAATATTATCCAAGGTCCAAGAAGTAAGTTGTGGGAATCTATTTTGAAAGTAAAGTTTCACAAATATCTCACTTGGACTACCTTAAATAAGGCTTTCATCCAATATTTATATCTTGATACACTGAGGGAAGTAAAGGCATGTGAGTTTTTTACTTTGGAGTAGGGAGATCATTTTATTATGGGTAATACTTCTTAGATTTCTAATTTGGTGTTATTGTATATAGATATTGTTTCCAATGATTATCTCAAGGTGTGGAGGTTTAAAATTGGTTTAAGAGATGATATTATATCTATGGTGATTCTTATGTTCTTACACACCTATACGAAAGTCATGGATAAGGAAGTTAGGATGAGGTAGACATAGCGTGAAATACAAGACTCTTTAGAGAATTGGTGTTAGTAGGAGGTAACAAAAGTTTTCTTTCTAGTCACAAAAGGAAGCATCATGGATAGCAATGAGGTGTAAGAAGGAGTTCACAATAGAAATCAGGGAAGATTCAGGTGGTATATTACCAGTGTGGGAAAAAGGGACACCTCAAACATGATTTTCAGATTACTTCCCTCGTGTGTCAGTCTTATGGGAAATATGGTCATATTTATTGTTTCTATGAGAGATCATTCTAGGGAAGTAGAGTTGGATCCAACTTCACCTAGGTCTCTCAATTTATACCAGATGCATCTAAAGGGGTGAGATCTCAACCTCATGCAAAGAGTTATACTCAGATAGAATATAATGGGTGGGATGTGGTTGAACATCTGTATATAGTAGATCAATCACCAAAGGAGAAAGAGGCATAACCGACTATTGTGAGAGGTATGGGTTAATAGAATATTTTATGGTTATGGAGTTATTTGATATAGGTGAAAATAATTATTTTATATCATCCAAAATTATCAATACTTTGGGCTTGCATTTGAAGATCATGACATTCTTTATGACTCTTTCCACTCCATTTGGAAAGAATTCGGATCATGGATTTAAATGACATGGGTGTCAGTGATGATTTTTAACTATGAAGTTGTGTGGGATTTCTTAGTTATTAACCTTAACATCATTGACCTTATCATTGGAATAGATTGTATGATTAAATATAAATCTTAAATCATTCAATATCATTGTCATATATAGTTTCTTTCTCTCGATGGAGTCACTCATGTTTTCCAAGGTGAGTGGGAACCACTATCTGGAAGAGTATGCCTCATTATTCCTAGTGTTAAGTTATATCCTTCCAGTTATTAGAATTGTTTCTTAATATGGCTGATCCACATCTTAGTGGATCTCTTCCTATGGTTGTGTATGAGTATCCTATCATTTTCCTATATTATTTCTATGGGTTACCTCCCCATGGGGAATTTTATTTTTTAATAAAATTACTTCTAGTTATGAGAGATATTTTTATACTTTTATACCATAGAGAACCCACTGAATTAAAATAATTGAAGGCTTAACATAAGGATCTTAAGGCTAAGGGATTTAATTTTCTTAGGGTTTTACCCTAGGTGTCACCGGTTATATTTGAAAATAAGGAATATGGGATTCTAAGGCTTTATGATGATTATCGGAAACTCAACCAAGTGATTGTAAGATTCAATTAACTTTTTGATCAACTTAAGGGACGTTGGTGGTTTATGAATATTGATCTAAAATTGGGGTACCATCAGCTGAGGTTCTAGAATTATGATATTCATAAGATGGAATTTAGGAGTAGGTATGGTCATTATGAGTATTTGGTTATTCCATTTGGGATTACTAATTATCCTATGATTTTTATGGAGTTTATGAACCAAATCATTAATAAGTTCATGTATTCCTTTGTGATTGTCTTTGTGGATGGTATTCTTGTTTATTCTAGATAAGATCCGGATCATACCGAGCATCGAAATATCATCCTTGGAATACTGAGAGAACAATTTATGTTGGGGAACCTATCCAAATGACAGTTCTATATTTAATTATTTAAATTTATAGGCCATGTAATTTATGAGAAGGGAATATTGGTGGATCTAGAAAAGATTTAGGTGGTGGTGTCTTTGAAGTGTACTAGGAATTTTTTTGAGGTCTAAAATTTCTTTGGATGGATGGTTATTATAGGCACTTTGTTCGAGACTTCTCCAAGATTGTGTCTCCTATAATATATTTTAATAATAAGGGTGTAAAGTGTTTTTGGAATTATTAGTTCTAGAGAAATTTTGAGGAGTTGAAAGTGAGATTTACTTTATCTCCAATATTGATTCTTCCTGATCTGGGTAGTCATTATGATGTCTTCCATGATGCCTAAAGTATTGGATTGTGTTTTATTCTGATATAAGGAAGATATTTGGTATATTATGGCTTATATACATTACACCCTCATGATAAGAACTATCCCACTAATGATCTATAATTAATGGTGGATATGCATGCGCTCAAGACATAGTTCCACAGCCTCTTTAGGAAATGATTTATCATGTATTAAAACCATAAGAGTTTGAAGTATGTTTTCACTCAGAGGGATCTAAACCTGAGATAGATACATTGGGTGAAATATCCTCAGTACTGTAATTTTGATAATACATATACCCCTAATAAAGTTAATGTGGTCGTAGATGCTTTTCTCAAAAAAATTACCAACTCAGGTGGTGAAAGAATAAGTGGAAGAGTAGTGATTGATGGGCTTGTTCTCTAAGATACACTTTGACGAATAGAGAGATGATGTACATGTGTTCCTAGATTTTAGTCATTTGATATCACTCATGGATGATCATATTCTACTTGGATATGGTGAGGATATAGAGTGTCATCATTTCAGTAGGACCTTTTTTATGAGTAGAATTTGGGTGAGTGTTCTCAGTCTTCTGATAGAGCTACACACTTTCAAGGAATAATTTTTCCCTGATGGAATTGAGGTATAAGTTTATAGATAATATAAATTGATCAATTAAGTCCATTCACCCTAAATATACCAAGATGTACCATGACTTGATACATCATTATTGGTGGTCGGGGTATAAGGCATTCAATTGCAGGTTTTGTATCTTGATGCCTCACATGTCAAAAATTCAAGGCAGGACATCAGATAACTACTAGGTTATTGCAACCAATACCCATTTTAGTGTGTAAGTGGGATGATATATCCATGGACTTTGTGATTGGGCTACCATACACTCCTAGTAGTAAGTTTTTGATTTGGGTGATCAAATATCATCTCATTAAATCAGTGCATTTATTACCTATTAGGGAGTTGAAAAAGGTAGAGTATATTGGGAACTTATACATAAGGGAGGTTGTTAGACTTTATGATGTGCCATCAGTTTTAATTTATGATAGAGACCCTATCTTTGAATCCCATTTCTAGAGTGCTTTTTAGATAGTGATGGGAAATTAATTGAATTTGGTCACGATTTTTCATCCATAGATGGGTTCTCTAATTGAGATAGCCATCTAGATTCTTGAAGAAGTGATTTATTCATGTTTTTTTGACTTTAGTGGATATTGGTAGAAGTATCCACCCTTAGCACAGTTTTACTATAACAACTATTATTAGTATTTGATCATTATGGCACCATTTGAGGTGTTGTATAGGAGGCCTTGAAGGTGGCCTCTTTGTTGGTAAAAGGTTGGATAATGGTCCTTGGTTAGACCAAGTATCATTCTAAATATGAGAGAAAGAGATTATGTTATCCATGATGAATGGCCTCTTTGTATGTGACCAGTCGTTTCTCAATGTTTCACATCAGTTAGGATATAGGTCCTTAGGGAAGTAGGGTAAGTTTACACCTCATTATGTTATCCCATTCGAGATTATGGAGTGACTTAAGAAGGTGAATTATTGTTTGTACTTGGTTGCTTTTTTACATATATCCATGATGTGTTTCATGTTTCCCAACTGAAGAAGTATCATTCAGCCCCATCCCACATGTTTGAGTGGGAGGACATTGATATTTAACCAAAAACCTCACTTGTTTAAAGACCTAATCAGATAGTGGACTGATGGGATAAGGTTTCATGTAAATAGAGGATTCAATTGGTTTCAGTGATATGAAAATGCATTAGGAAAAACCATGATACATGGGAGTGTGATACCTTGATGTTGTAGAAATTATCATATCCTTTCTCAGATTCATGATCTTATGCCTTTCTAGGGACATAAATATTTTTTGTGGGAATATTTTCAAGACCCGGATATATGGAACTAAATATGGAGACCTTTAAGTTTTTATTATTTCATTTTTGGGTCACACATAGGTTAAGATAATAAATTTCGGTAGATGGTGGTAGCAGGTGGAGATCGGCTAGCCAGTGCTAGTTGATAGAAAGCCTATAGGCCATCAGGTGCAACCAAATAGTCGGTAGAGTTCTTCAGCTATAGGTTTTCTATATGTATCCATTGGTTAGTTAATGGAGGCCACTAGCTAGCTCGTGGTTTTTCTAGGGTCATATATTATCTTCATGTATCCATTGGTTAGCTAATGGTGGCCACCATCTAGCTGGTGAAATCATTGGGGTCATAGATTAGTAAGGTCCTAATTGTTATTTTTCTTGAAATGTTTCCTTAACCCCCCCCCCCCAATCTGACTCTTCAACCCTAATTCATTTTCTATGGATTTTAGAGGCTCCTTAGTGAGATTTTGGATCTCTCCCCCTCTCTTTTGGAGAATCATTGTGTGAATTAAAGTCTTGTATCTCCATTATTTATAATCCGATAAGAATACTCCTTCTAATATGGTTTCTCCTCTCTTTCTCCATGATTTGTATGTATCATGAGAATAGATAATTGGATATAACATAGACATGAGGAATCAACTTTGTTTTCATTGGATTTAGGTTCTTGAGGAACTAATTTTCGTGTTTCTCATCACTAGCCTTGAAGAGGATACATTGTTTCATCATTCTCATGGTAGTTATCTCAATTATATGGTCTAACATTTATAATTTCTTATATTCTAATAGTTATTTACTTTTAATTTTAATTATGAAATTGATTATTTTAAATGATTTTGTTCATTGAGGGTTACAGAAATGTTTTTAAAAAGTGGTTTTTTATGGAAATTATTTGATATATATGAAATATTTGTAAAATTTCTTCAAATATGGTTTTTAAAGGGAAATTTTTTTTAAAGATTAAACATAGAGTGGATCTCTATTGAAAATGTTTTATAAAAAGGTGGTCATGGATTTGAAATTAATTATGGCTTAGAAAATGTTTTATGAAACATGATTTTGTTTTCCTTGAACATAATGAAGATATAATTATAACATTGGGGAGGTTTTGGGGTATGGGAAAAACTAAACAAGGATGAGCCCTAGTGGAGTTTTCTATAACTAAGGGTGGTTCCCTTAATGTCATGGATACTAGGAGGTAGACTTTATGAGGGAATAAGGTTACTAGAATTTAGGAGTCATATATATTATCTAGTGTTCCACTATATGTATTAATGGCTTGGTTGTGTACACCCTCATGTCATGGATGACCTATTTGATTTCATTGAGATTACATTATGTGTATGATCTTTCAATATGATGACTTTCCCACCTATTCATGTTATATGAATTGATGCTTAAAAGCTATTTATTTATTAATTTACGCCATTGAAAATGTGGTATGTCTTTTAGATCTATTTTATTGAACATGACATGATTTTGAAAAGAAAACCGAAGGATGATTTATAAATACCAAATTATTTCTCTTGAAGTGTTTTAGAAATCTTTTTAAAAAATGGAAAAATGGATAAACATGGTTAGATATTATATAGATTCCTTTTTGGTATCCTACTAAGCATTTGTTCTCACACCCTACCACTAGTGCAAAAAGTGTTTTTCACGTTGGTTTTTTTACATTAGTTACCCTCATGATGTTATTGAATATGATGTTGTAAATAAGTTTTCCACATCGAATAATAATAACTGAGGTTATAAATACACATATAGATGAGGTTTTTCATGTCAGTTATGAGAAAACTAACATGATATTGTATTTATAACGTTTTTTTTTTGAAAAAACAATCTTTATAATTATATTATCATATCTTTTTCTCATAATAAAAATTATAAAGTATATTATAGATGGATTTTAATATTGGTTTTTTGAAAAAAATGATCTTAAAAAATATACTAAAATTTTATATATTGGTGGTGGTTTTCCAGATAATTTTTAATATGCCCAACATGGAAAATAGATTATCACATTGGTTGTTTTAAAAAACCAATGTGATAACATATTATCACATTGTTTGTTCATAATTTTCATTGATAACATCTTAAAATTCATATTTTTTCTATATCAATTATATAAAAATTGACATGGAAAATCATATATCACATTAGATTTTTTAAAAACCCAATTTGATAAATCTTGTTTTTAATTTTTTTTAATAAAATTCAATATATTCATCCCCCCAGTAGTATAGTAGCATACCAAAAACATGAAAACAATAGTAGAACAAAAAATTTCAACTTGAATATTATACTTTATAATGTATATCGAAAATAAAAAAAACCCAATTATACCTATGAAATAATTCATCCATTCACTTTCTAAATGTCTTAGATCATATAAAATATAATGATGAGGGTCATTAAAAATCTAAAAATTAAAAATATATCACTTAACATGTATTATGAATAAAGAATAAATAATTAAAGGAAAGTTTTATAACAAAATTTAAACTTTTGGAATTTTGTAAGTGTCCCAGTTGAAATTATTTTATACATAAATAATAGAGCATAGTATCCACCTTCCTTTACTCCTTGTTAATGACACATCTATTTAAAAATAATTTTTCAATTCAAAATAACATTTTAAGTACGGGCTCCTCCTTGGCATCCAAGAGACCCAGGTTCAAAACCAGGTGGACGTGAATTTCCAGGTACTATAGCAGTATTGTAGTAGTACTGTAGTAGTATTGTAGTAGTACTATAGCAGGCACTGTAGTAGGTATTATTCGGTACTATAGCAGCTGGAAATATTCACCTGATTTGGGCTTTTGGGCCACCGGTTTGGGCCTATGGGTCTTAAGGGCCTTCGGGCCATCAAAGGCCTTCAGGCCCCAAGGCCTTTGGGCCATTAAAGACCATGAAGTAGCCCAGTTCACACAGAGCAGGCCCCAAAAGAGGATCAGAGCACCAGTAGCAGTCACAAGAAGCAGAGCTAACCGGATTAGAAGAATGAGAGGGTATGACAACCGTTATCGGGACCAGGCACCGTGCAGCTTTGTATGGGGTAATGTTAGTTGATCAGCAATGCAGGTGGGGAGCTAAAGGTGATCAATGATTCAGAAGCTGGGGAGGGGCGGTTCTAGTGGGTTGGGCCTATAGGTCATGTTATGGGCATGGTATGCCTCTAGGCCTTCGGGTCATGTTGGGCCTTGCGCCTTGGGCCTATGGGTCATGTACGGGTTCCCCTTCAACCCTTAAAACGGGGATTATCTATAATAAAATAAAAGAAGAAGGCCTTCTGGCCATTCGGAGTAAATGAAAAGTCACTTTTTCTTTTACATATTTGATCTTTGTGATCTTCATTCTTATTGTATATCTAAATAAATCTCATTACCTATTTGAAATTAATATGTATGAAATAAATGTAAATGTCATTATAATATATACAACTATTAGACTATTCAAACTAATGTTTCCAATACATTCTTAAAATTATCTCTCACTTCACCATGAATAGAGAATATCCAATAAAGTGTCTTCTATCTTGGATAAAAACCACCCACCATCCAATAGTGACTAATTTATAAAAAATATAATGTGATTGGTTATTTTGTTAGGAGATACAAAACTTTTTGTGATATATTTTTTATACACTTAAATATAAGTAATCATCCAACACTAAATAATTACATTTTTTAAATTATTTCAGTAATATAAATTGTTCTTTATGCATCATTAATTATCTTTTTTATAGGTGAAATAATTTATGGGTTCATAAATCCATATACCAATATCATATCATGGTTTATACTAACTGTATAAAGATACCTAATACAAAATAAACATAAGTATAAAGTTTTAATAAACTAAAATGTAATATCTGGTATTTCATTAAGGTGTGTTTTCTTTAAGTTTTGGTTTAAGTCTCTTTTTTTTGGATAAAAAAATGTTTCGAAATTTAATAAGGAGCCTCGGGGTGTTTTAGGGGTTTGGGACATGAAAGACAAGGAAAAAAGAAGCTTTCTGGGCATGTTGTGTAGTTTGCGCGTAGTTAGAGAAAACCATGCAAGGGGAGGGTCAAACCATGCGATTTGAGGCAGTGGCATATCGCATGGTTGGAACATGATTTCTAAATCGTGAGGGGTTTACCAAGTAAATATGCAACCCAACATCCCTTAGAAAATGGCTCATGCACAGTTTGTGCATAGTTTGGAAAACTATGCAGGAAAACCGTGTATCCTAGTAAAGTTGGGAAAATTTACAAAATTTCCACCTTGGGGTTTTTTGTTCTAACTTGGGATTCTCATCTATTTCACCTCCTACAACCCTAGGCACAAACCCTTGCAAACCAAGCTCCTAGGAGGTGATTCTCCTTCGATCCTAATCCATTTGGAGTGTCGTTGGTTTTGGATCAAAGCTTTGAGTGAGTATAATCTCTCTCTTGCTTCTCTTTTTGGTTTAGGGTTTTCATCTCCCATTTATCTTCATAAGAAGCTCTAAAACCTTCTTTTTTATAGTGTGATAAAGGTTGAGGCTTAAAAGGGTGGTTGAATCGGAATCCAAGGATACGATTAAGAGTGTGTTCATCAACAGATTCTAGCACTACGGGAAAAACCCGTTATTTGCGACGGGAATAGGCGTCCAATCGCAAAAACTTACATGCGGATTGGCGCGGTTTGTGTGGCAAACTACGCGAAAGGGTAATTACGACGAGTTGGCACCACCCATCACAAATTTCGGGAGGCGGTAAGACCTAGTTGCGACGGGGGATCCCCCATCCCATCTAGTTCGACCCCCGGAGGGTATTTGCGACGGGACCCGTCACAAATATCCGACGGCGGTAAAAACCTATTTGCGATGGGATGTTGTCTCGTCACAAAATGTGTGTTGGCATGTCACTTTTTGCGACGGGACTCATCGCAATTAACCTCTTAACCGTCGACCGTAATTAATGCGGCCGAAGATATTTGCGACGGGTCCTGTCACAAAAAATACTATTATCAACGAGAATCTCATCGCTAATAGTCTCGTCGCAACTAATCTAACTTATATACCCCCCCCTAGTTTTTTCTTCTCTCCACCTGAATTTCTTGTTCCTCTATTTCTGTGAACTCTAATTTTAGAGTGAAAATTTTTGAGAGTTAGCTTTTTTTTTACGAAGAAGTTGTGAAGCCGCCTACAATTATAAGAGATCAAGTTTAAAGTTATTTATGTTTTATTTAATTTAGTATTAATTCCTTTTTATGTTAATTTTAATTATTGTTGATTAGTTGTAATTAAGTTAGATTTAAATTGTTTTATCATCAGTATTTATTTGTAATAATAAAATTAAATTATTAATACTAATTCTTAGTAATTAGTAATAGTTAATAATTATTAACGATAACTATTAATATATATAAATAATTAGCGGTAATTAGTAATTAGTAGTTGTATTTTTGCAGTAATTAATTATAATTAACACTAATTAGTAATAATTAGAAATAAAGAGTAATAATTAGAAAAAAATAGTAATAAATATTAACAATTAGTAATAAATAGTCTTAATTAGTAATAATTAGTAATAAATACTAATAAATATTAACAAATAGTAATAAATACTAATAAATACTAATAAATACTAATAAATACTAATAAATATTAATAATTAGTAATAAATACTAATAATTAGTAATAAATACTAATAATTAGTAATAAATACTAATTAATAGTAATAAATACTAATAAATAGTAATAAATACTAATAAATATTAATAAATACTAATAAATAGTAATAATTATTAATAATTTTTAATAAATACTGATAAATATTAATAAATACGAATAAATACTAATAAATACTAATAAATAGTAATAAATAGTTATAAATACTAATAAATACTAATAAATACTAATAAATAGAAATAAATAGTAATAAATGGAAATATTTTGTAATAAATAGAAATAAATAGAAATAAATTCTAATAAATAGAAATAAATACTAATAAATAGTAATAAATACTAATAAATAGTAATAAATGCAAATAAATACTAATAAATAGTAATAAATACTAATAAATAGTAATAATCAGTAATAAAAAGTAATAAATAGAAATAAATACTAATAAATAGAATTAGATACTAATAAATAGTAATAAATACTAATAAATAGTAATAAATACTAATAAATACTAATAAATAATAGTAAATACTAATAAATACTAACAAACAGTAATAAATACTAATAAATACTAATAAATAGTAATAAACACTAATAAATAGTAATAAATACTAATAAATAGTAATAAATAGTAATAAATAGCAATAAATAGTAATAATTAGTAATAATTAGTAATAATTAGTAATAAATAGTAATAAATTGTAATAAATAGCAATAAATAGTAATAAATAGTGATAATTAGTAATATTTAGTAATAATAAGTAATAATTATTAATAATTAGTAATAATTAGTAATAATTAGTAATAATTAGTAATAATTAGTAATAATTAGTAATAATTAGTAATAATTAGTAATAATTAGTAATAAATAGTAGTAAATAGTACTAATTAGTAATAATTAGTAATAATTTGTAATAATTTGTAATAATTAAAAATAAACAGTAATAAATAGTAATAATTAGTAATAAAAACTAGTAAATAGTATTAAATAGTAATAAATAGTAATAAATACTAATAAATAGGAATAAATAGGAATAAATAGCAATAAATAACAATAATTAGCAATAATTAGAAATAATTAGAAATAATTAGCTATAATTAGTAATAATTAGAAATAAAATCAATTATAATAAATTGTCATAATGTGGCATAATTTTTAGTGGATTGACGGTGCTCCTTTTACTCGATGTCTCTTCTCCTTTCAACTCTCACCGACTCAAAACATTATAAAAAGTATACTTCTACGTATTCATATCCAATATTGTATGCATGAGTTTGAATATGCATTCGTAGGACCAAATTTTTCATAATGTTTTCAGTCGATGATAGTTTCAAGAAGAAGATTCATCGACGAAAAGGGGGATCTTTTTTCTAATGGCCCGTTTACTTGCATATTTTTTACACTAAAATCACAAATAAGAATCTACTCAGAGGTATGCTTATGAATTCTCATATGCACGAGAATGAATAAGCATACCTCTGAGCAGATTCTTCGTTCTGATTTTAGTGTGAGAAAGTTGCAATTAAATGAGCCGTCAGACAAAAGAGTAGTCGTCAATCCACTGGAAATTGTGTCTCCCATAATTAATGGTAATTATTAAGAATTTGTTTTAATTATTTATCTTATTTTTTTGGATAGTGTTTTTCTAATTTTAAATTATTGAAAAACAGTAAATATTTTATATTTTGTAGAAAAATATGGAACAAAGAAGTCGAAAAAAATCATTATTAGATGATCACAATTGGATAAATCAGCACATAAATCTAAACGGTTCTAGTTTAAATCCTTTATATATTGAGGGTGTTGAAGCTTTCTTATCATTTACATCATCAAAACCAGAATTTGTTTCAGAAAGCACAATTAAGTTTCCTTGTAAAAAATGTGCTCTGAGAACATTTGACACATTTAACAAGGTTGGGGGGACATCTCTTGCAGTTTGGTTTTCAACTAGATTATGTTTTTTGGTATCTACACGGTGAACGCAATTCCAGAGAAGATACTAATAACTTGATTCTAGATCCATCATGGCTTCAAAATTTAGTACATTATGTTGTAGTTCCATTTGTTCAACAAACTGAAACTCGGGATACTACTGATTTAAATTCTGAGTTGGCACCATCCGATTTTTATGATTTGTTGAGGTTTGTTGAGGATTCATTATATCCTGGTTGCAAGATAAGAAAATTAGAAGCAGTTGTAAAATTTATGTCTATTAAATCAGATAATGAAATGTCAAAAAACTATATTAATCAAATATTTTCTTTGGTTAAAATATTGTTACCTGTAGGAAATGTGTTGCCTACAAATTACTATGAGAGCAAGAGGCCTGTTCGTAATATGGGCCTTAGTTATCAGAAGATTCATGCATGTGAAAACGATTTCATCTTATAATTTGGTGAAAATGAGTCATTGGATAGTTTTCCCACATGTGGATAATCGAGGTATAAAGAAGATCAACTGGGGAAGTCTAGATCGATTCCTGTGAAACAGTTGAGATATTTCTCCCTTACACCCAGATTGTAGCGTTTGTTTATGTCTCAGAACACAGTATCAATGATTCCATTGCACAAAACCAAGATTTCAACCGATAAAAGCTGGAATCATCCATCTGATGGTGATTCATGGAAACATTTTGACAGACTGCATCCATATTTTTCTTTAGAATCCTAAAACATGTGATTGGGTCTTTCTACTAACGGTTTCTTCCCATTTGGTTCTTATGGAAATCAGTATTCATGTTGTTATGTCTTTATAACTCTATACAATTTACCTCCATGGATGTTGATGAAGGTTCCCTATATATTTTTGACCTTATTAATCCCAAGACATCCGAAAAAAGAATATTTATGTTTATTTGAAACCATTGATTGATGAGTTAAATTTATTGTGGAGTAATGGTGTTAGTACATATGATATTGCTGCGAAACAAAATTTCATATTAAAAGCTGCATTGATGTAGACAATTAGTGACTTCCTGGAATATGGCATGTTATCTTGCTGGAGTACACATGGTCCAAAATCATGTCCTTAATATAAGAAAGACAACAAAGCCTTTATGCTCATCAATGGAAAAAACCTTTCTATTTTGATTATCATCACAGATTTCATTCAATCGATCATCCTTTTGGGAGGAACAAATATCATTTCAGAAAAGTCACAATTGAAAGGGATGAACCTCCAAAAATGATCTCGGGTATAGAGTTAAAATCAGTTGGATTTTCATTACCTTTCATCACATTTGGGCCAACAGTAAACCAACAGAAAATTCATGGCTTTGGGAAAGAGCATAATTGGATAAAATGGAGAATTTTTTGGGATCTTCCATATTGGTCTGATTTGTTAGTCCGCCACATGTTGGATGGCATTCATATTGAGAAGAACTATTTTGATAATTTATTTCATATAGTTTTGGATACACTAGGTAAGACCAAAGATAATGTAAAGGCATGATTAGATCTTGCCCAAATTTTCATATTACCGGAACTTGAACTGTTTCAAAATATAAGATCATATAGTTTAATGAATATAAACGCATCATATACATTTTACAAATAGAGTCTCTTATTATTTTGTCAATGGATTTCATATTTTAGATTCCATATGGATATGCTTCCAATTTGGGTAGATGTGTTAAGAATGGTCATATTACCAGATTAAAAAATCATGATTGTCATGTTATAATGGAAAGACTTATGCTAATTGGATTAAGAGGTTTTTTGAATTCTATGATTTGGGATTTGATAACAGACATATCATATTTTTTTGAGACATTTGTGTAGTGACAATATACTATGATGTACTAAGTAAACTGAAAGAAGATGTTGTTGTCATTATATGTAAACTGGAAAAAAACTTCTCGTCTGCTTTCTTTGGCTCAATGGAACATCGGATATTACATTTTCCATATTAAGCTAAATCTAGAGGTCCGGTATAGTTTCAATGGATGTACCCATTCAAGAGATGCATGAAGAAATTGAAGAAAAAAGTATGTAACAAAGCATCAGTTGAAGGATCAATTTTTGAAGTTTATTTGCAGGAAGAAATTTCTTTTTTCTGCTATCATTATTTTGAATATGAATATACCTCAAAAACAAAAATTCATGGGATGGAATGAGGGGAATGTTGTTGATGAAAGGGATAATCAATTATCAATTTTTAATCAATCAGAGCTTGGCTTCGGTGGAGTTCATGAACGATGGCTTTCAGATGATGAACATCACAGAGCTCATACATATGTGCTGCTCAACTGTGAATAAATGGCATTATTTGTACTATGAGTGCTTTTATCACTTATTTTATAATTTATGTTCTAGTAAGTAAACTTATTTTATTTGTAGGTTATATGATAATCATATCAAGAAACAGATTCCACAAATTACAGTAGATTCTCTTGAAGAATGCCGATAGAAAAAAAAATTCAATAGTTTCAAAAACTGGTAACATTAATTATTGATGGATTAATATATCAATTCAGTTTATTATTTATTATATTGATAATTGTTTTAAAAAAATTCAAGTGTCTCAACATGCTGATAAAATTGATAAGCGGCTGTGTATATTGAGTAACCCACCATCTAAAATGGTTGAATCTTACAATGCATATGTGGTGAATGGTTTTCAATTTCATACACGTGCATATGCGGAATCCAAAAAAACAATGAACAGTGGAGTTTTCTTGAGAGGATTGCATCATAGAGAAACTGAAGGTGAATTTTATGGTATGCTAGATGAAATTTTTGAACTGTGTTATCTAGGTAAAAATTACATAACAATGTTTAAATTTCAGTGGTTAGATACTGAGAGAGCCTAGCATGTTCATCCGATTCATGGAATCATCGATATTAAATGAACCATTTTTACTAGCTCAATAGGCACATCAAATATATTACGCAAAGTATTATGCTACTTTAAGAGACCTGAGTGATTGGTGAAGCATAATAAAAATGAAATCTCTGGAAAATCAGTTTACTCAAACTAAATTTGGTTCTGATGAAGTACAAGGAATTGAAAATTTTCAAGAGACTATTCAAAATGCATCCTTTTCACAAAGAGACATGAATATCGATGATGACACCCCAAAATTAAGGTTCGATGGTGAGGATGATGTTAATGATGTTATAAATGAATTTGAAATGGAAAGAGATGATGAAACTGAAACTCATATGGATATTGATGACGCCGATGATGAATATGAAGATATTGACATCGTCAAATATGAAAATGATGATGAAGGTTAACATTGACATAGTTAAATTCTGGTTATAGTCATAACTAATATATATCTATATTTAATATTTATTTTCAACTATTTTCTAACAACAATCATTTTTTGTTTCAGATGGACCCTGCTATACTTTGTGAGTTGGAGGAGGCTAAGCTACCTTTGGATGAAGAGAATTTAGTATCATCTGACCCTCAATCTACTAGCGGTTTAGGGGGTATGTTGATGGGGTGAGGTCTTGCATGACTTATGATTCTGGACCATATCCCCAAGCGGAGTCCACATCTTGGTTTCGATCCATGAATGTGGAGGTATGATAACCTATGTATTTTAGTTAGCTTTCATTAATTAATTTATATACTAATGGTTTGATTATTTGTTTTTTTTTCACAGGTTTTCTCATGTAGCTATTGGACAGGGGAGCTCTATCTTGCACAATTATTTTTCTCAGCCATGGATCACATGGGAACAGATTCTTATTGATGTGCGGCTTGGAATGTTCAATCATTAGATGGTATGTAAATAAATAATATTTATTTAGAAATTTATTTCATTAATAACTTGATATTATAAATTATTTTCAGGGTTTATGGTATCCCATCAATGATATCATGCATGTCGCTATCCACAAGGCATATGAGGTGTCTATGCGTGAGCATTTCAATCAGTTTTTGCACAATTTGAGAAGGATAGCCATTAAGAAAGCAGGAGCAACAGTATTTGATGAGTCATGTAGAACCCACTGACCAGAGTACATTTCATCTCATGTTTTGGATGAATTATGTTCACACTGGTTGAGTGGTGAATTTCAAAGGAGATCTTCATTGGGCTGGGGGAGACGAGAGGTGACACATCGATCTCATAGTTGAACATTCAGTACGCATAGAGAGCATCTAGTAAGTATCTTTTTTAAATATTTTATATAAAATTAAATATAAACAGTTTATTTTATATTTATATAGATATTCAAGTAACTCAATATTATGGAGTATGATGTTTATCAGAGGATGTATAGTGATCCATCCACTGGGAAGATTAAAGGTGATCACCAGCGTCAAATTGTGGTTAGTATTATTTCTTTTTGAGTTTGAAAATTAACTACATATAATATTTTCACTATTTTAATTTCAAATTGAAAATGAAGTAGTCATATAAGGCTGTGACCTCTCACACACGAGCTGAGAGTCAGGTCGAGATGATTGATCATACTATTGCCCACCATTTCGATGAGGCGGCATGGATGCAGGTGACCCAGTATGCCTTTGAGAAGGGCTGAGTAGTTGGTATCGGCTCTCATTTGACTCCTACAGCATATTATGCTACTGTTGTGATGTCAGCATCCATCTCAAGAGGAGCTCGTAAAGAGGCGTCATCTTTTGGCTCACAGTATCAGGAGTAGTTGCGAGCTCAAACTGAGCTTATAGAGAGTTTGCAAAAGCAGCAGGAAGAGATGCGTCAGCAGCAGCAGCACGAGGAGGACATGTGTTGATGGCTGCAGCAACAAAAATAGTAGCATAAGGAGGACATGCATTGATGGAAGCAGCAGCAGCAGCATGAGGAGGACATGCGTAGATGATAGTTGCAGCAGCACAATCAGATAGAATACATGCGCTGTCTGACTCGTAGTTTAGGGATGGAGTTTCCTCCACCATCTCCTCCAGCTCCTCCAGTTCCTCTAGAAGACTATCCCCCTCTAGTGATTTTTTGTCCTGTTAAAAACATTCGAATTGAACATTGGTTGTAATATAAACTATTTACTGTTTTTGTCTTTTATAATGTTGCGAATATTGCATAATTTTTTTTATTTTTAATATTTTATTATTTTATTATTTATTATTAGTATTATATTTTTTAATGTTTTTTTATTTTACTAATAATAATAATAATAATATTTTATGATTTTTTTATATTTTTTCTGAATATTGAGAATTTTAATATTTTTTATTATTATTTTAATAAAATTAATATTATTTTTTCATTAATCATAATTTTTTTATTTTTTTATTTTATTAAGTATTTGAAAATATTGATAATTTTAATTTTTTTATTTTTTTATTATTTTAATAATATTAGTATTATTTTTTTAATTTTATTAAGTATTTGTGACGGGACCTTTTACAACGGGACCTTTTGTGATGTGGCCCCATCGCAAATAGATTATATATATATATATATATATATATAAAGTTTTGGTGATGGGTTGATTTTACGTCGTAATAACTTTGTTGCAACAGGTCCGCTGCAATAGGTTTATTAAATATAAGCTATTTGTGATGGGTCGGTGTTCTGTTGCAAAATTTTTTGCGACAAACCCATCGCGAAAGGTTCTTGTATATATAATGTATTAAATCGGACATCTATTTGCAATGGGCCCACTTCCTGTTGCAAGTAGTATTTTTTTATGGTCCCGTCACAAAAAAATACTTATTGCGACGTCGTTTTCTACATCGAACTATTTGTGATGGGAACCCATCGCAAAAAGGTTTTTTCGACGGGCTCCCATCGTAAATAGCCCGTCATAGAACATTGAAATTATTGTAGTGTAGGTAGGTGGTCTACAAGTTATATACCATAGTTCTGTAGTAAATTTGTGCATGTTTGGTCTTGTTCTTAATTATCTCTTGTTGTGCTCTTGATGTCTTTGGTGAGGTTTGGTGAAATGGGTTTCTAAATTCTGAATAGAAACCCTCATGGTCCCCATGGGATGCATAGAGGATGATTTGACAGGCCTAGGGCCACCCATGGAGTGCACTGATTTTTCTAAAACCTAGAAATTGGTTAAGTAAGTGCAAGGTTTTTGTGTGATAACATAGAGCCCTTGATGAGTATATTAATATGTTTAATGGAAGTAAAAATGGAATATTGGTAGTGTGTCTAGATTGGTAATGGATTAAGGGGTTTTTTGGCTAGACATGAAAATGGTTTAATTAGGTTAAATGAGATCATGACAAGGGGCCTATGAATTATGTTAGAAATGCCTAAGAGAGTTAGTGCATATTAAATAGTGAATATGTTAAATTGGTAATGGTATGTGAAATGGAAAATATGTTAAATGAGTTTCATAATGGAATTTTTGAATATATGAAATGAGTTTATATAAGGGAATTGTTGAATATTCTTAGAAAGCTAAGCATGAGAATGGGAATTAAGCTAAATGGGATATGTAATGTAAATAGTAAATGTGTTATTGTGTTATGTCATAATGTTAATTCCCATGTTTATTATTATGGATAATGATTACTTTATTTATTGGTTATGGTTGGTTTTGATATGGTTTGTGTGTGTTGAATGGATGAATAAGCATGTATACATGGATTGAGGTATGGGATAAAGGATTGGAGCTCCTCCCATGGTTCAAGTTATACTAATTCTCTAACTCCACCCACAATGCATGGGTTAGGGAAGGGGATGGAGCTCTATTCCCCTAATGGTTTTATTCCACCTAGATTGAGGATTTGAGGTGAGGAAATTGTGATGTTGTGATGTATTATCCCTAGTGAGATAGGGACTTGACTTATTCCCTTATGCAAAATGATAAATGCCTTGAGTCATTGTATGAATGATAAAAATGCCTAACCCATCGATAACATGTTAATTATGAACTAAGTAATGAAGAAGATACAAATGATGAATTGTTCAAAAGGTAATAATAGTTAAAGTAAAGGTTTTTAGCTAATGTCACTCTAACTATCTTTTAATACTTGTATCCATTATCTGTTTAGACTGGATATTTTCTAGGCACCATTAGTAGTGCCCTACTGAGTTGTACTCACACCCTACTTGGGCCTCTATAGGGTACCTGATTATATTTCATGCTTGTAGGTTAGGAAAGGGGCAAGGATCATGTGCTTGGGAGTTGAATCATGATTGAGAGGTACATGAATGAGGTTTGGGACTTGGATTCGGGGCTATTTTGGGGAATCTTCTATTTTTTTATTTTGGGTTTTTTTCTACTTGGTACTATAGTATAACATGACATTTTTACTATTGGTTGTGGTTTGTACCCAGTTTGGGAGGAGGTTATTTATGAATGTTCATTGGTTATTCTATATTGTTTTCTTGATTCCATTTTTTTATACTGTGGCTTACTCTGATAAAGAGGGTATAGTCTCCCCACATGAATCTTAGACCCTCACTACTAGTTGGAAACCTCTGGAGTATGGGGAGGTGCACTTGAGGTCATATGATGACCCATCTTGAGGCATCTGTTTAGTGGCTCTCAGGTTGAGGATGTTACATAAAATAACTAAAAGAAGTATGAAAATTATCTTTTAATGTCTTCAAACATTGACTACACAAAAGATCTAATCCTTTACTTCATCATCTCTCCCATATCCTGAACATTAACTTCTAAATATTCTATTTTTCTTTTATAAACATCCTCCATTGAAGAAGTTTCAGAAATACAAAAACACTTTTTTACCAATACACTTTCTGTCTATCCATGTACATGACCTAGGATTTTGGGATTTCTAAATGTCCTAACTAAAATATCCATCTGACCCTCATCCATTAGAGTTCCTTGTGTGATCTTCTCCTCAAGGGAATCCTATTTAGAATATTTGAAAAATTAAGTATTGAATCATAATTTATAACAATTTCATTTAACTTAAATAACGTAAATAACTTAAATAACTTCTTATAATCCTCTTAGCTACAACCCTTGACTCTTCCATAAGATATTGTCCCTTTTTGATCATCTAGACCCCTTTCTATTTGTTATTTTTAGTTTAGGGGAAGAAGGTCCATCATTTACAGAGTTCGAATATTCATCTCTTGATTTTTTAAATTTTTAAGCTATCATTTGTTCTTCTAATAACATATACCCTCTATGAGATAAATTGTGAGGGTGTAAATTTTTGGTTTGGATATCCTTATTATATTTCCATTTTTACTAAAAATTAAGAATAAAGAAATCATTAATAAAATCATTGATATAAAAAACCCTCTAAAATATAACATTTCACTTATCCAAAAATATTATTTTCATCTACATTCAACAAACTACTTCCATGTATCTTCATCATGAAATGGATATATATCACATGGATTTTGATATTTTTAATCCCTAAAAATTAATTCTGTTGTGAGGGTTGATTTAGAATCCCTTCATCTTCTAGTAGATAAAGCTAAACATTTCTTCCTGATTCCTCTAGTATCAGGTATATCATATTTCCTTTGATAATATGGGGAAACCCCATATTAGTAAAAATATTTCATAATAAGTAAAATAATAAAAAATGAGATTACCAAAAAATTACCATAAATGAGTTATGGTCACTTTTTCAATACTTCTCTAATCATAAATCAAAGTAATAAATTTTCCTTGAGATTTCACTATAATAAAAGCATTAAATTGTTTTACATTTGGGCCTCTATGAATATAATTATCATCAAAATCAACTTGTACACCCTGGTCCTAGGTATGGGCAACTGCTACTTTTGGTAAACATGTTCATCCATGTTTTTCAACCCCCAAACTCTTTTTCCCCTATAGAAGTAGATGCATCCTATGAGGAAGGATGAGGAGGTTCCTCAATAGTAGTATATGTATGGTCCTCCCTAGATATATGTTTAAAATTGTACCTAGAAGTATGTTGTGGATCATATGTTTGATATACCATTATCCCTCAAATCAAAGTAACAAAAAATTAGTACACAAATAGAAAAATCCAATAATTACATATAAAAGTAAATAAAAAATAAAAAAAAGATCAAAAAAAAGTTAACTAAACTAAAAACATTTTTATTTGTATTTGTTAAAATATTTTCAATAAAATGATAATGACATTAATGAGAGATAAAATAAAAAAAGGGATGAAAACAAATCAAAAAATTATTTGTGAATAACAAACAATTATTGTAAAAATATACAAATCCAACTATTACACATAAAATTAAATAAAAAATGAAAAATGATCCAACAAAAATTAAACTAAAATTAATATATTTTATCTTTATTTGTTAAATTAGTTAACTAAAATGATAACTACATTAATGAGCGATGAAATTACATAAATAAGTGAAACAAATCCAAAAATGGTGTGTGAATAGTAAAAATACTCAAACATATTACACCATTTTTTACACCAAAAAGAATCTTATTTTAATATACTCTTATAAAGTTTTTATTTTTATTTTTATTATTAGATTAAAATTATTTTTTTCTCTATAAAATCGACAAATACATAAGTTTGTTAAGGTTAAAAATATTAAACTAACAAAACTTAAGTAATATAAAAAAACAATTTAACTTATTAGTTATAATATGTGTTTTAATAAATAAATTTAAACTAATATATCTAACATTTTATGACATTTTAAAAATTAAAATATGTATATATATATATATTACCTATAATATTAGAAATTCAATATAGGTTTGTTTTTCCAAATTCATTCTTCATGATCATTCTATGTGGAAAAAAACCATGTATACAACTTGCTTATCAATATTATTTGTTAATATTTTCTATAGAAGTAGATATATTGCATAAAGCATCATCTTTGTCAAGTTTTTCATCAAAACATGTTGTTTTTTCCTTATAAAATGATAGACCGCTATATATTGGATTGATCAGGAACATAGAAAACTTTTTATTCATGTGTTTATATGATAAAAGGATCAGTTGTGTATTCCAATGTATTCATATTAACTAGTGAAATACCGAATTCATCGTGTCTGAAACTGTTGTTACTAATAACCCATTTTTTAGTTAAACCCTAAAACTCAAAATTTAATGTAATAAACCTCCCATTTTTTTCAATGACTCCATAATATGCACATGATGTAGATATTGGGTTTTTTCTTTGGCACTTGAAAATAACTTATTTTATGAACACCAATACAATACTATTTTGAGTTTACTTTTGTTATCATAATATTTAATATGGAATGTATATCCATTAATGTCATACTTAGACCATGTTATTAAATTTAAACATAGACCACCCACTAAGCATCTCAAATTTTCTGATGCATCTGATCTACCATGAATGATCGATTTAAATCATTGAAAAAATTTATTATGCTCATTACAAATAAATATATATTTATTCATTAGATAATATTATTTTAAAACATTAATATTAAATGTTATATATGGATGATAATAATCTATGTTATTCTAGATGTATAAATTAAACTTATTTATCAGTTCATCTATTAATGATTTTATATTCAATCCACGAATCCCCTTTCCCCCATAATTGACTCATTTGTGGTAATATATAGGAAAACTGATGTGCTCCACTATAGAAAAATATATTGTACAAAACTCTATTATATCCTAATAAATATATTTATTAATAATGGAGGCTTTAGTTCAATATATATTCTTAACATATAACTTTAATACCTTTATATATCTTTCAAAAGGATATATCCAATGTAGATATACACATCCTCAAATCTTTATTTCTCACACAAAATAAACTATTAGATGCACCATGATATCAATAAAAGATAGAGTAAAATACATTTATAGTTGACAAAGTATAGAAACTGTATCGTTCTCCAAATTGTTCAATGAATTCAAATCGATCACTTTGCTACAAATTGAATTAAAAAAAATAACACACCTTCGTGATAGTAATTCTAACTTGTATGGGAAATATTCCCCACAATACAAATTATAGTATTTTTTATATTGTGATGTAAAAATCATAATATTTCATTCATTTCAACTTCAAATATTTTAGTGACATGAAATTTTTACATTTTAAGAATAAACCTATAAAACTTTGATACTATAGAGACACTAAAAATAATAATTTTATATATATTTTATAATATATGAAAATTTAGGGTAAGGTATGTTCATCTTCCATTAGGAGTGAGAGCTAGCTCCAAATGTATTCCCATTGTGAGTAAGTCTAATCTTGCATTCAATCCATCTTTAGTCTTTTCATTAATATTTAACAATGTTTCAATCAAATTTTCATAGATATTCTACTCCACATGCATGAAATCTATGTTTTGTTTTACCTCATGATATATAAAATATGTTAGCTTAAAAAATATTGATCATTTTATCCAAATATTTCTATCATTACTATTTTTTTTCTTTTCAAATGTGACATAAATGTATTTTACCCTCTCAAAATATTGATCGATGAATAAAGGTTTTGGGGAAATATCAAATTCTTATGATCCATTGAATTATTTTTTTAATCTTTAATAATAGTGATCCATATAAAAAAACCTCTGATGATCCATGTATACTATTTTTCTCTCATGTTTCAGTTGATAATATAAAGTTTTTTGTTCATAAATTGGATAAGATTTATGCTCCTCAAAACTATATCCATAAAAATTTGCATATGCTAGGAAGTCATTTATAGTGAACATAATCATTACATGTAGTTTAAAATGTTCCATTTTATCAGAATAATACACCTTAATACCTTCCTCCCATAAAAGTTTCAAAACATCAATTAATGGTGAAAAGAAAAAATCAATATCATTTATGGGATGTTTTGGTCTAGATATCATTAAACTCAACATGAAAAATTTTTACTTGATAAAAAATTAAGGATATAATTTTTAAATTACCAATAAAATAGTCCATGAACAATGTGTGAAATCAAGGATTGGAAATGGATTCATTCTATGTGTTCACAGTCCAAGTCTGAGATTTATAAATTCATTTCTGAATGTAGGAAACTATTGATCACTTTTCTTCTATTCTGGAAAATCATCTGGATGATGTAATTTTACATCACATATCCACTCATCCCCATTCCATATTAAAATTTTTGTATCATTTGAATTTTCAAATAAATGTTTCAAATAAGGAATTATAGGAAGATACCAAATTTCCTTGGAAATAGCATCTGTAACTTTGAAATCAACCTGTGATTTTTCTTTCAAATTATACCACGACATCCCAAATTTTAGATGCTCTAATAGACATTCATATTCCTTCCTATATAGAACACAGTCATTCGGGTGGGAATTTATTTTCTCGTACCTCGAACCCATCAGCCATAATATTTTCTTCTCTTCATAATATAAATCTTGAATATTTTTTTCTGTAAGAAGTATATCTTTCAACATTTTTAGCAACTCTATAAAACTCTTATCACTGTATCTATTTTTCACCTTCAAGTTAATCATTCTTAACAGTGTGGATAAAACTAAAAATTCTATACAACCCGGATACAATGGTTTTTCAACATCACTATATAGATGATCAATTGTCAGTTATTTATCAATTACTATTACTTAAATATTGAAAATCATTTCTTCAATTTGATCATAATTATCATCTTACAAATCATCATCATCAATATATTTTGAATTCTACCAGTTTCACCATGTAAAATCTAAGGGTTGTAACTCAGATTAAAACCATGAAAAATTAAATGATCTTTGATCTATCTACTTCTCAACTTCTTCATATTTAAACATTTGAAGTATATATTAAAAAACGTGTAATTTTTTGGAACATTTTATTTAGAAAATTTCAAAAAATCATTGACATCTTCCTCATATTCATCACTTATTCATAGTGCAATTATCCAACTTTTAATCCTTATTATCTATAACAAATATCAAAAATTTAAAATAAGTTTTTATATTTTAAAATTTAATTTCAAATTTAATTTTATAAATAATGATAAAAAATACCATAAAATATTCCCAATAAAAAAAATACAGCATATTTTATAAAAATAAATAAATAAATTTTATCCTATTAAATTTTCATTCGTTAATAAAAAAATCACAAACCTTAATCTAAAAACAATCATTCATTAATTAAAAAAATACCAAATATGTGTGAATAAAGGGAGATTAAAATAAAAATAGAGAAGATAATGTGACATAAATAGAAAATTGGAACCAAAAATATAAATGAAAATACCTTGAATCTATAAAAAATTGAAATAATAAACACAAATCATAAATTGATATCAAACTTAAGAATCTTGAGAAGGTAACTCTAACTGGACGAAGGTGTAAGTAGTGGCCAACGATAACGGTGGACGATGGTGGTATATTCCAACTGAAAGATAAAGTGATGTCAATGGAAAATTAGAACCATAAATAAAAATGAAAATACCTTAGATTCATGGAAAATTGAAACAATAAACACAAAATATAAATTGATATTAGAACTAGGATGATTGAGAGGGTAGCACCAATGGTAATAAGGCACAATCAATAGCTGATGACAGGAGACTTTGGATAGTAGTGGTGGATGCAAACTCAAAGATAAAGCAACATTAATGAAAAATTGGATCTCAAAATACAAATAAAAATACCATGGATTCATTGAAAACTAAAACAATGAACACAATATGTAAATTGAAATCAGAATCGGGTCGATTGAGAATGAGTCACCAATGTGAAGAAGTCATGAGAATTAGTCGATAATGGATGATGGAGTATGGTAGTGGTGGATTCCAAATGATATATATTCAACTCCAAGGATAAAATAATGAAGACATTTGAGTCCACGGATCAAAGAATGAATAGATTCAAGTCCACATATTGAATATGTAAGGGTTAGGTTTCATCGCGTGAGAGAAAACCAAAAGATGTTGCATGAACAAATGAAACAAAAATGATCAATCTCAGCCCATGATTAACATTAAAAAAAATCATGTAATTTATTTACTAATTGACATAAAAAAAAGGTGATTTTTTATATTGTTTATTGAATACCCTGTGTGAAAATAGTGATTTTCACATCAGTTATTGAATAAGAGACATAAAAAATACAAGTCTTTTATTTTCTATGTCAGCTTCTTTAATAACCAACATATAAATAGTAATTTTCCATGTTGGTTATTAAATAACTTACATGAAAATATGATGGTATTATTACCATGATTATTATTCAATAATCGACGTGGTAAATCAATTTTTCACGTTGTTTATCAATAATCGATTTGAAAAACATGTCGGGATAAATCAATTTTATACTAGTTTACTTTTTTCCTTTAGAAATTTTTAGCCTTTTTTGTAGGATATAGGTAAAGGGAATAGATTCATGTAGAGTATTGATCTCCTTTCTTGAATTTCCTACCATTGGGTTGGAAATGAGGTGACTTATAGTCATGTGGAGATGGATCCATGGGATGTTTTAGGTTTCATGTCATTGATGGTTTTCTTGTTAAATTTTGATACCTTGTTGTACAGATGTTGGATGTTACATGTATGGTTACTATTTTGACATATGATATATTTTCGTTATTCATTGTTTTACTTTGTTTGTTTATATTATATCATATGACTTTTTAGGGTGAAATCCTTCACATCTCCTCTTTTTTCACTCAGGTACTTGTCGTTTTCCCTTAGCGATCAGGAATGTGATTTGATCCTTATGGAAGGTCAATTTAGATGAATTTATGGGTTCACATAGGTTTATCTATAACAATTTCTCTCTCAAAATAAAAAAATAGTGAAATTATGGCTTCTTGTTTTGAAAAATATAATTGACATTAAAAATTTTGAAATTATTTTAACCAATTTAATTTTTAATTTAAATGTTTTTAAAAATATACTAAAATAATTGGTGAAAAACACACATATTTTAGAAAAATTTCATGATTATACACAATTGGTGGATAAGTATATTTAATATTTAATAGGAAAAAAATAAATAAACTCATCAAAAAGTTTTAAAATAAATAAAAATATCAACTAGGATTAGAAGTTTGTTTCTGATTCATATTAATTCAAAACTTATTAGTTTAAATCCAATTAATAATTAAAGATAAATTAAATTCTTCAAACTTACTCCCAAAATTTCACCAAAAAACAAGCATTTTAAGAGAGAAATAAAAAAGGATTTTACCAAATTTCAGAAAATATTAACCCCTTAAAAGAGGAAAAAATTGGATTTTAGGAAAAAAAATCAACTACTGAAAATGTAAAATGATTCTTAAAAATAATAAATTTTAAAAAAAATAGGTGTATTTTGAATTGTACTATATAAAATATATTTTAACGCAAAATAGAGACCTATCCCCCATACATAAAACCTAACATTGTCCCAAATGATGAAATTTAAGGTGGGAGAAATAATCAAAATAGTTTATATTAAAAATATTTTTCAAATAAGAATATCAAAATCATGTTAAAAGGGTCATAATCAAGCTAAATAATATATTTTCCACTAGACAAGTAATCAGAAAAATCACAACATTAACATATATTTTCCATCCAGTTACTACAAATAATTTTTAGAGCACAAACAAAATATTCAAAAAAGTGAATAAATAAAATTTGAAGGTTCCAAAGGGTTTTAAACATGTCATAAAAACTAGAATAAAAAATCATAATTTTAGGAATATATCAATAATGTCAGTAATATCTATCATGAATTTTTAAGATATTTTAGTATAAAACCAAAACTTCAGACAGTTTCCCCAATTTTTTAATAGCCCAAAGTAGTTTTTAGGGTGGTGAAACTAGATTTAAAAACTAATTAGAAAATATTTTCAAAGTCATATATTAAATAAATAATAGTATAAAACAATTCAACTCATATTTATCATGAATTCAGATAAAAACACTTTATAAAATTTAGACAATTTTCCCCCACATTTGGTTTCTAAAATAGAGTGTATTTTAAATAAAAATCATATAAACATTTAAAATTCACTTTCAAGGAAGAATACAACACTTTAAAACATCATTTAATTTTAAAGAAAAATGAAAAAAATTATTGAGAAACTCAACTGATAGATGGTACTTTGAAAATCCTAACTATTCACTCTCTTTTATCACTTTAAGATCCACTTGGTTTCCCTGATTAAAGTACCTAATAGAGTAAAATAGATCATTCATTAGATTAAAACATTGAAGATAAAAATGTGAAACCAAGTAATAATGTAGAGGATATGACAATGAAATTTCATATAGATACTATTTTTCCTTTTAAGAATTTGAAATATATTAAGAAATATTTTTTGAGCCAGGCGTTGAGATGGAATGCAATTTCGATGCCTGGTGAGTCCATAATTAATTTTATAAAAATATTAAATATACTTCATATCATGAAAACAATTTTTTAGAAATAATATAATATCTCCTAAACATAGTCTCAAATCATAAATATGATACCACAATTGAATCTAGAATGTGGGGCTTACCTTAGATGCATTATAAAGTTTTCTATCACCAGTCGTTCAGATGAGACAGCCATTGATGTGTGTGTTTAAATTAAAATAGATGATTAATTTAATTATTTTAATTTAAAAAAAATCTAATCCTCTATGAATATTTCCTTATTATGTTTCTCTAGAGTTAGTTTTATAACCTTCGTAGGTTTTTGAGAGAATCTCTTGTGACCTTCATTGGTGAATTGAGATCAGACGGTGATCGGTGATCAGATCAAGGTAAATTGATAGGAAAAAGATGCAGTGGATCATCCTCATTATTAGAGAACATGTTCTTCACCAACGATTGATCCAATCATGAGGTAGGTCTCAAAAATTGTGGTTTCCAACCTTGATTAAAAAATTGAGCATGTTCTTATCTATTATTCTTTGATCTATGATTAATTTAATCCTTCACATGAGCCCATCTATCGAAATAATTTTTCTATTTTATTTATTCCTAATTATTCCATGATTCTCACAATTAATATCCCTAATCTATTATCATTTTACAATAACTCTAGTCTAATTATTTATTCACCCTTTTTCTTGTGTATTTTCCCACTTGTTCTTCATGTTCTTCGTTGTTGGGCTATTGGACCATGGTTCAACATTGTCAGGTAGAACCAAGCATCATAGTACCCCCACATTCATGGTGTATGTGTGAAAAATGATCAGATCAATGACTTGTGTATGGAACATGGTGGGATGTGGGTGACCCTATATGGATATGGGATCTAGATTGGCAACGAAGAAGGAAAGTGCATAAGGTGGAGCGGGACACATGATGAATCTTCATGCAATTATCAAGTTTTTGATTTCTGGCCAATAATGGGTTAGAATCAATGGATGGAGTTGATTACCACTATTTTCTTGTGTTCAAATAGAGGATTCGGTGGAATGAGATTTAGATCTAGTGAGTATATTAAGAAACTGTAGTTTTTGTGAAAAAAATGGGACTATATGGCATGTAGTCTGATGAATACATGTCATATAGCCCCACCCATTTGTAGTGGTTTGGGTTTTCAAGAAGATAAGGATCACACACAATATTCCTGGGCCACATTCCATGTGACCCTCCCTGGTAATTCAGGTCATTTTATATCTCCACATTACTAAGAACTTGTGTGGGAGGACACGAATTGTACTCTAGGAGTACAAAATCATGGCTTTGCAAACACGAGCACAGCCAAGAGCCCATGCCTTGGCCTCATGGAGCATGACACACACCATATATTGCCCTTAAATTTCATGTAGTACTACATATCCAGTGATCCATGTACTTTCTAGGACACTTCTAGGAGTTCAAGTAAGGTCACACATTGTGTGACCCCCTTTTATGTCATTTACTTATTTATAAAAATTATACCCCTCGTATATCCTTCATTTTGACTTGGATTTTGGCCTATGAGTAGTCTATCTTGAGTTTTTTTCATGTATAATTTGATTTTTTTTCTTTTTAGTGGAATTTTATATATGATGCAAGATGGTACAAGTGTGATGCTTCTTTAGGTGATGCTCAACGACAGAAGTGATTGGGAAGGATTATCATAGAGAGGTCATGGTTGGAACCTCTACCTACTGAGTGGTACCCCCCTACAAACTAGGGTGTGGTTCCTATATCTATCTACTAAGTGGTACCCCCTTACGGACAAGGTTGTGTTTCTTCTATCTATATATTGAGTGGTACCCCCTTACGGGGTCCTCTACCTATTGAGTGTTACCCCTTATGGACTAGGGTGTGGGTCCTCTACCTACTAAATAGTACCCATCTTATAAACTATGTAATGGTTCCTCTACCTACTAAGTGGTTCCCCCGTTACAGACTATGGTGTGGTTCTACTTCCTACTAAGTGGTACCCTACTAACACACTAGGTCATGGATCCTCTACTTAGAGGTTATTCCCCCCCCCCCAACTATGTGGCACAGTGGCGAGTTGTGGGTCCTCTACATGATTACTTCTTCAGATAAACACATGAGATATTGGGCATCAATGATGGACCTTTAGAAATGTTGGCATACTCCTTATACTGGGTAGGTCTATGAGATGGAGATACTTTTTTTCTCTCATATAGGTTTATTATATGATCATATATATATATATATATTTGTGTTATTGGGTTTAATTTCCCTCTTTCTTTGGTATGAGCTGAATACCCCTATCGTGTCTCCCATTTCCCCCTTCCTTTTTTGGGGCGTCCAACTGGGTATGTATATACTCACACCTACATGGGATTTTCCCACATGTGTTGTGTCTCATGTAGATTAAGTATAGGTTGGTGGTGATTTCAGGGGAGAATAGGGATACTCATGTGATTAGACCACATATGGTGGTCTGGCTTGGAGATCTGGAGTTGAGCTATCTCAACATTTTCTTTCCAAATTTTTTCAGGTTAGGATATCTTTTCTAGGTGGGAATGTATTTTTACCATTTATTTTTGGTTTACTCTATCATACTATTTTTTATTCCCGATAAGTTTTTACATGCATGGTTTTTACTCTAGATGTTACTAAATTTTATTATTATTCCCTTACACTATTGTATGGAGATGTTTGGGTGCATGTGTATAAGTATTTAGGAAATGACCTCCCATTTTTTATTCATTCATTCTTGGTGATTGTTTCTAACCCCTAGCCTATGTAGGTGGAATTGGGTAGTTGTGGCTTTTCCTTCCACTATCTAGGTGGTCCCCAGTGGTTCATGTCATGATAAATTGGTATTTGAGGTGTTCGACCTCAGGATGGTGTTTGGAGTTTTGTCCCCTTAGAGGTTTGGATGGAAATTTTAGGCAATAGTTTCAAAGGGTCTCAAGTGAATATTTTAGTCTAGAGAACCCATTTTTCATACTACAGCTGATATTTCCATGCATTGGGACTCTAATTACCTTATTTTGAACTCAGTATACCAATACATTCGTTAAAGGGAACATTGGTACATGTATCGTATAGTATTGAGTCCTTTGAAATTCCTTCCTAAGTCACTACCCCATATATATATAATCATTGGTTATGGTATTTCTGATCTCTTATAGGATGTTTCCACGATGACATATAGTGAGGTTTCCCCATTAAATTTGTGAGTATGTCATGATGAGTGATGAGGTCTCCCCGAAGGGGCCAAGTCATGAGGAAGTCTTTCTTCAAGATGGTTAGTAGGTGGAATATTTTCTTATTGATTAGTTTGTAGACCCACCTCTAGTGGATAAGGTGGATGTATCATGTCATACTAAGTTGTGGATGCCTCTTTCGGTTATAGATGATGATGTGTAGGTTTTGAGTGTGTATCATAAGCTTCTAAGACAAGGATCACCAAGGATATAGGGTAGTAGGGCCCATCGATAATAGGTGTGCAATGTGGGTCTCATCACAGGAGGCACTATCTTTCAAGGAGACCTTTGGTGTAGATCATTCCATCAAGGAATGATAATTTTTATTCTTGTGATATGTATGGACATCTCATGTGGTATTTCCCTACCCTTCGTGATGTAGTTAGAGAGATGGCCAATGAATAGCCTAGGTAGAGGCAGTGGCTGGAACAAGGAGGTTTGCGGGTTAGCGAGTGTGATGGAGGAGTTGTGGGAGAAGTAAGTGGTGGCTAACACTTTTTTTGATACTACTAGAACCACCCCTATATAGACCACTCCCATCTTAGGAAGCTGGTGGTCATAATCATGGACATTCATAGTCACTCGAGGTTATTTATCCAGTGGCTCTTGGAGTGTTTTAAGGTACTATTTGTGTTCCTTCTACTTTTTTGTAGTAATATTAGAAATAGGTATGAGCCACTCTTTTTTTCCTTTGTTCAAGTACTTTCTAGTGAGATGTGGGTGTCATTAGAGCCTTGTGTTGGTGATGTTTTATTTGACTTTATACATGAAATAAATAAGGAAAATTTACCCACTGATATGCACTATTGATATGCAATTCAAAATTCGTGTTGGTGAGTCATTTTTTTCAAAATCAAATAGTGTTAAGGTGTGGTATATGACCTCCTCTAACTTGTTTTTTTGAGGTTGTTTTTTATTCTAAGGTGTCATAGAAATACCTGGTTGTGGTAAACTAATGAGAAGTTGAAATGATTAGTTTTAATTATAAGGGTTTTATAGAGGCTTCGAGTGTGGTTTGAGGTATGAAGTGTGTCTTCACTACCACAGTTTTAGTTTTCACCCACAGTTATGAGCCCCTTTATCCCTAATAAAATCCCATATTTTATACCTAATGATATTAGTGGAGTTCGTTTGCTCATCCCTTGTGTTTGAGGCTCCTACAGGGAGGATTAGTGATCACACGCTTCTATCGACAGTGTGAACTGACTCTGGGAGGAGATAGAGAGAGCCTCGTGTGGAATCTATTCATAGTGGAAGTGATTCCCTATGATGTTTTCCTATATATAGACTATTTACCTACCATATTTTCTCTTTTGCTTTACACTAGTGAGTGTGGTAATATTTTTAGCTTGTTGGGATGTAGTTTTCCACCTTTGATAAGGAGTGATCCCAGGAAGAGTATGATGAGCTCATGTATAGGAGGTTATGACTGAATTCTTAATAACTTTGGAGTAGTGAATGATATGAGATTTTGTTTTACTATAGTGGTGATAGAGTATGAGGACATATTTCCAAGGAATTTTTTGGTTTTATCTCCACACAAAAATTTAGGATTGTAAAATGAATAGAACCAGGGATTTCCCCTAATTTTTGAAATAGAATATTAGATGGGACCCATTGTGCTTTTTAATACAAAGGTGAATTTGATAGTTTGTTGAGAAAGAGGTTTTGTAAGACATAATGTTTTTTACCAAGGAATCCCAAGGTTTTTATCCTAAGAGTTTAATGGGTTCTTAATGTTGGGTGTGAATTGGTGTCACTTAAACTAGGTGATGTGAGGAAGAGTGTCCACTCTTGAGAATAGTTGAGTTCTTCGACCAGTGGTTTGGGGTGAAGTAATTCTTGGAGTTTAACCTCAATACAAGTTATCACAAACATTGGTTTTGGAATAGGATATACCAGAAGTGGATTTCCAAATCCACTGTGGATGTTTTGAGTTTGTAGTGATACCCTTCAGCATTTTGAATTCTTTAGAATATTTGTAATACTTGTAGAATAGATTATTAACCCTATATGGTTCGTTTCAGGATATTCTTTGCTCTGAGGATGTCAAGGAATTATCTTATGGGAGAGGATTTTTTTTGTTTACTCATACCATCACAATCTCATGTATGTATTCATATAGAGATATCTGAACCTAAGAAAGAGACGCTGGTTAGAGTTGTTGAAGGAATATGACTTTGAGATATTCTAAACTCTTGAGAAGGGAAATGTGGTGGTAGATTTCATCAGTAGGAAGTCATGTTCTCATCTAGTAGAGGAGGCATCTAAGAAGTTGGCTTATTTGTAGCTGACCCTGGTGGAGGAGAGGGGTGTGTCTTATATTCAGTTGATGGTGATAAATTCTATTCTTATTCATCATCTGAGGGAGGCTTTGATGGGAGATGTCAACTATGAGGTCTTACATGACCATATATCCTCATGATATTCACTATATGTAATCTATAAAGGAGGTAATAACATCATAATTTTCTATGGAATGATGGTGTTAATGGTAGCTATGTGAAAGGAGGTGATGAGAGAGTTTCACACTTCTCATTTGGCTATATATCCCGGTGTAGGGAAGATTTATAGGGACATTCAGTGAAGGTTTTGGTGGGATAGCATGAGGAAGAGTGTTGTCGAGTTCAACTCTCGGTGTCTCACATGTCAGTGGGTGAAGGATGAGCACCATATTCTAAAAGTTTTTTTACAGCTACTTGAGATCCCATAGTGAATATTTTATGGAATATCCATGGAATTTTTTGAAATGGATTCCATGGAAATAAAGAGTCGAAGATTTTATTTGGGTGATAATTTACCTACTTAACAATTCTACGCACTTATTTGCTATCATGGAGTAAAATTTGGTTTAGATTTTGGGGTAGTTGTATGTGTGGGAGATTTTCCACCTTTATAGGGTTCCATTAGTTATTTTCTCTAATTGTGATGTGCGGTTCACATCACCATTGTGGAGAGGATTTCACAATGCATTCAGGAACCAGTTGAGGATGAGTATAGTTTTTCACCCCCATATGGATTGGTATACCGAGTGAACTATCCATGTTTTGAAGGATATGTTGAGATATTGGGTGTTAGACTTTGGATAGATCTAGGAGGATCACTTACCATTTGCAGAGTTCATTTATAATAATAGTTATCACTCTACTATCAGCATGGAACCTTTTGAGGCCCAGTATGGGATACCCTTCAGGTCACCCTTATACTAGACTAAGATCAGTGAGGCATCTCTTATTGCAGAAAATATAGTGCAGGTGATGACGGAGAAGGTCAAGGTGATCCATGAGAGGATAAGGACCACCCAAAGTAGGAAGAAATCTTATATAGATCAGCATTGTAGGCCCTTGGTGTTCGATCACGGAGACCATTTTTTTTATATTCTCTCCTCGATAAGTATTTTGAAGATTTATCTAGGGAGGAAATATATCCTCAAGGTTCAGCGGGCCTTTTGAGATCCTTTAAAGTGTTTTCAAGGTTTTTTACCACCTATCCTTACCACCACAGCTGGATCAGGTGCACGATTTCTTCCATGTATAGCAGCTAAAGATATATGTGCATTATCCTATACATATTATTGACTAGAGTTATCTGGACATCAATGATGGATCCAACTTCATGAATTACCTAATGGAGATCGAGGATTAGTAGGATAGGATCCTATGTGGATGGACTATTCCTTTTTTCCACATGTCGTGCTAGCATGGGGGCATGCTGGGGAGCTCCTGGAAGTAGAAGAGCCATATGTAGTCTTATTATCCCCATATTTTTCCTTAGTTTATTATTTTAGGGATTAAAATCATTGAAATAGGGAATAATTTAGAGAAACTTTTTTTCCTTATGATACTTTGAAATATATTAAAAAATATTTTCAAAACCAGGTGTTGAGATGGAACGTGATTCTGAGTCCCAGTGAGCCTGAAATTAATTTTATAAAAATATTAAATATATTTTATATCACACATTTTTAGTTTTTTATAAATAATGGAACATATACTTAATATATTCTTGTATCAAAAATATTAGACCATATTTGAATTCAGAACATGGGGTTTACCCTAGGCGTGACATAAAGTTAGTCAGTTTCAAATGTTTGGATGAGAAGTCATTGGTGGGAGTGTTTAAATTAAAATAAATTATTTATTTATTTATTTTAATTTAAATGAACTAAATATAATTCTTTATAAATATTTATTTATGAAATTTTACCAAGGTTAGTCGCATAACCCTGGGGGTTTGGATAGGAACTCTGGTGACCTTTGTTGGCGGATCAAGATTGGATGATGACCGTTGATCGGATCAAGGTGAATCAACAGACAATAAACATGCCATATCATCCTCATCATTGGAGAATTCATTATTAACTAAATATTGATACAATATTTAGTTAGGGCTCATAAATTTTGGTTTCCACCATTGATTAAAATATTGGTCATGTTATTATCTTCTATTCTTTGATATGTGATTAATTTAATCCCTCACATGAGCCTGGGTATAGAATTAATTTGTCTATTAAATTTATTCATAATTATGACATGATTATAACCTAAAATATCCCAAATCTATGATATTTTTATGATAATTCTTGTCCAATTATTGATTCACCTTTGTTCTTGTGCCTTTCCCCCACATTTTCTTAGTGTTATTTTTCATTGGGATATGGGGTCACGATTCGACATTGTCGAGTATGTTCGAGCATGATCAGACCCCTGAATTCATGGTGGATGTGTTCAAAAAGACTATATCAATGAATTATGGATGTAATTATATGTAATTCGGGTGATAGTCTATGGATTTGGGATCTGGAGTGGAAACGATGACAGAAGGCGCCTAAGGCGGAGCGGGATGCATGGCGGATCTTCGTGCAATTAGCCGGTTGTTGATTTCTAGCGAAATGAGGGATGAAATCAATGGTAATAGGAAATTAACACCATTTTTAGGTGGTAAAATGGTGGATTATACAATGGGAGGTCTATATCTATTAAAAATGTGAAGAAACTGTAGTTTCTGTAAAAAAACGCAACTACACGGCATGTAGTCAGATGAACACACACCATATAGCCCCTCCTAGCTATGGTGGCTAGGGTTTTGAGGAAGATAAGGATTACATGACATGTATATAGGCCACATTCAGTGTGACCATCCCTAAGAATCCAGATCATGTTATAGCTGCAAATGTCAAGGACCCCATGTTGGAGGACACTTGGTTTACTCTAGGAGTACATAGGCACATCCAAGAGTACATGGTTCAACCCTGAGTGGCCAAGATGCACTGTGCAGTACCCTTACACACCATGTAGTACTAAATGTCCAGTAAGTTGTGTACTAGTGGGGACATGACCAGTAGGTTAGGTAGTTTCGAACATCGTGTGACCCCCCTTACATGTTGTGTATTTCTTTATGAAACTTCTACCCCTTGTATATCTTCATTTTGACTTAGAATTTGGATCGCAAGTTTCCTATCCTGGGTTTTTATCATGTGGAACGTGATGGTAGCCTTTTTTGTGTATTTTGAGATATGATGAAATATATTCTAAGAATTATGATTCTTTAGGTGATGCTTGATGATGGTAGTGATTAGGAAATATTATCAAAGAGTAGTCAGGGTTGGAACCTATACCAACTGAGTGGTACCCCCTTTACAGACTAGTTAATGGTTCCTCTATCAATATACTGAGTATTACCCCACTATAGACTAGGGAATGGGTCATATATATCTATTGAGTAGTTACAACTTATTTACTAGGGCATGGTTCCTCTACCTACTGAGGGGTACCCATTAAGTACTAGGGAATGGGTTATATACCTACTGAGTGGTACCCCCATATAGACTAGGGTGTGGGTTATTTACCTAAAACGTGGTACCCCTTAATGCACTAGGGAGTGGGTCCTCTATATGGAGGTTATGCACCCCCCCCCCCCGACAATTGTGCGAAATAGTGGTGAGGTGTGGGTCCTCCATATGGATACTTCTTCAGAAAGACACACGATATGTTGGGAATCGATGATGGAACTTTGGAAATTTTGGGATACTCGTTATCCTATGATGATCTATGAGATAGAGATCCATTTTTCTCTTAAATGGGTTTCTTATATGAGCACACACACATATATATATATACATCCATTTCATTGGGTTTTGTTTCCCTCTTTCTTTGGGATGAGCTAACTACTTACATCATGTCTCATATTTCCCCCCTCTTTTTTGGCACATTCTACTAGGTATGTATATAATCACCACTATATGGGATTTTTCCTCATGTGTCATGTCTTATGAAGATGAAATATAGGTCAGTAATGATTTTAGAGGAGAATAGGGACACTCAGGTACTTAGATCATGTATGGTGATCGGGCTTCGAGATCTAGAGTAGAGCTCTCTCAGTATTTCTTTTCCAATTGTTTTCAAGTTGTGACATATTTTGTGGGTGGTCATGTGTTTTTTCCTTTTCATTTTTTTACTCTATCATACTCTTTTTTATTCTATAGAGGTTATTACATGAATATTTTTTACTCTAGATGTTACTGCCTTTTATTATTATTCATATAAACTTCTTCATGGAGATGGTTGGGTGAGTGCATACATGTAATTTAGGAAATGGTCTCCCATTTTAGTTATGTCTTCTTATTGATTATCACCAGCCTATGGAGGCGGGATTGAGGTAGTTGCGTCTTGGACTTTCATTTGCCAGGCGAGGCCCAGTGGGTCGGTTCATGAAAGTTAAAGCCATCAATGGTTCAATTTAAACTAAAATATACGGTAATAAGGGAAAATAATGAGGTTTTTACAAAAATTTGGTTTGTTAATTTTATTTAAAATAAAAATAATAAGCATGATTTTTTTGAACCATGGGTTTCCTCCCATGTAGTGAAAAATTTCTATTCTCCATCCATTGTTTCTCCCTAAAATATATCCATAATAACTAGGCATATACTTCCTATTATTTGATGGACCCTTACTATTATAAAAACCAAAAACATTAATCCTCAAGTGTTCTTCAATTATATTAATAATAAAAATATTTATGAAGTACTCTAAAATGGCAAGAATTATTCTGTTTTCTACCTCAATTCCAATTCAAAGGATATCACATAAAAACACCCAAAAGAGGTGACAATATCCCATAAAAATTTATTAGGTGAGAATAAAAATTATCATAACTTCTCCTACACTTAGATGTTTTTAAACACTTAGAATTATATGCTAAATTAGCTAAAATCTACTCACAGTGTCTAGGAAATGAGTCTGAAACAACTTGAAAATCTAATAGTACAGTAGAATACCACTTGAAAATTTCAAAATATTGACTCAAAATGTATTTTTTAGAGTCCCCACTTAACTCAAATGAATTTAAATTCTCAAAAAATGGTTTTAAATCATTATGAACATCTACATTCACAATAATTAATAATTTTTCAAGATATGAGACCAATTTATATTAAACCATTTTTATTTTAGAATAGAAAAACATAACCTATAATTTTTTTAAGATTTTTGATACTTTTAAACACTTAATATAAAGAAATAAAAACTCATAAATAGGATAATAGAACTTAGGATAAATAATCTTTAACTCTTAGTCCATGTTTGGTGTTTGGGTTATCATAAATAGAAGGTTGTGAGAGTTTTCCAATATCTTGAGTGATACTTTCCAAATAATAGGTTTTTTCATGTTTAACAACTTCATGGTTATTAGAAATCATTTGACTTATTCTTCTCTAAAACCTCCCTAATCTTTAAATATCCTTTGTGGAATCAGATTTAATATATTATACTTTAAAGTTCTCATAAATTGAACCTTGAACTATATCTTCAAAAGGGTTATGAATATATTTCCCAATCTTATCTCTAAAGACCTATTCATCCACATCCTTCAATATACATCTCACCTAGAGTGTGGAATTTGAATTAACTGGGATTGGATCACTCCACTGATATGGGGGTAAATCATTAGAGACCAATTTTTAAAATTCCTTATTAATTAAACTAACTCTTACAAACTATTATGATTCAATTATCTCAATTATAAAGTCTCAACCTCACTCATGTATGCAAGAAATAAAGAGACAATTAACATAAGGATTTTTAAAAGGTTCATCCCCTTTTTGGGTAACCTACTCCTTTTCATGATTGGTTTCTCCCCCAAACCATAGATCGTTCACTATAATAACAACTAATTACAAGGTTACAGTGATGGTATATATTTTTACTATGTCTTTCCAAAGTCACACCATACACTACAGCTTCACACTACCATCATACGGAATATATAACCAATATGATATAGATCTTATTGGAATCTTAGTTTCTTAGAAAAATATTATAAGTGGATCCCCCTAATTGATACTTTAAAAATATTCAAGAATGACTACCCACTTTATGAAGATCTAGTGTATAATTTATTCTTCTTTTTATCATAAAACTCAACACTGTAAACTCATAAAAAACTAGATCATCAGATGAAAATTTTCCTAAGTTACAGGTTCTTATAATTTCTTTCATTTTTTTCAAATTACATTCACACCACTTCATGGAAGTAGTGATCTCTTTATTTTTTCCTATAAATCAATATTAAAAAACCTAGGCTCTTTAAAAAGTTATTTATTTAATAGAATTAAATTTCTCTCATCATAACCATTCACCTCATATGGATAATGAGGAAGATTTTCTATTTTTATAGTAAAAATGAGTTATCATTAAATAGCCTTATTAGGAAACTCCTATTTTCTGAATCTTAATCTTAATATATCATCATCATAACATGTGTTTCCACATATATTTACTAAAATTACCTTGTCCACTTCATCTTCTCAAACCTCCAATTATGATCAATATTCAAAAATATTGCATCCGTGAAATTTTAGTAATACCATTCTTCTTCCTCACAGTAAAATAATCTCGAGGTCACTATCTTCCACTTTCTCACATAGTACAACAATTTTTGAAAATAACTTGGTGGATTAAATATTAAGACATATGAAAACTAGAAATATTCACAAAATTTTTTGATGTAAGTGATTTTTTGAAATTCAAATCAATAAATCATCATCAAAAACACAATTAAGATTTAATATCTAGAGATTTTTCTTCTATAGACCCAATTGTGAGTACAACAACAACTTTTTAGATAAACCATCTCAAAACAAAAAAAATAGATATAAGAAATGTTCATAAATTTTGAAAACACTCATGAATCATCATGAATAATAGTTTAAATGTGTTTCTTTAAACATTTAGTATCGTCTTCAGCATCATTAGTTATTATTTATTCAAAAAAGATGAATTATAGAAAACTCAGTCTATACGGGGTCAAAATTTTCTTATATGGTCCTCTAAAGAAGAATCCCCTCTGTGAATTTATATCTATGGTAAAACTAAATACATAGTAGTAAAAAACCTATTTAAATTTGATTACATGGTAATAATTCATTTATGTAGTAGAAATAAATTACATGAAATCTCACAATATCATAAATTTTATTATGTAAAACATTAGATATGTGAAGGAATTTTAATATGTGGCTCTTTAAATTACCAAAAATTTAATTTTGTAGATAAAATATATATGAGTTTGGAAAACAATAGGCTTCACTCCAATAGCTTCACCATCTCTTCATACTTCACTCAGACACTTCAAATCATCAAAAAAACCTCTAAACATAGTTATGAAAGTTCAAAACATCACAAACTTCTTTAGTATAAAAACTTTCAAATGACTGCATGAAGGTTTCAAATAAATAAAGATAATAATAACTTCATAAATTACCAATAACTTCTCAAAAATAATTCCAAGGCATGGTTAGAAATGAATAAAACTTTGCAACACCTTAAAAGGTATATAGGGTTCTTCAATCTATTCCTTTGAACTTATTGGAAACTAATCTATTAACTCTTCCAAAAAATTAATCAAAATAATTATAGCTCAAGAATAACCAAACCAAACCTATTTATAAGAGATTTATCTTGACACAATGCTATAGGATGATGTAGTTTTTTGAGATAATTACATCCCTTTGTGACAAGCATGTTTGTCCAAGTGATTTTAATGAACTTTTATGCAATTCATGGATTAAATATCATTGACATGGACTCCACCATTTAATATTATACTCAATTTCAAATTTCATGGTAGTGATCACTCCTATTATTATAAAGAATTTTCTTTCCATTTTGACATATAATTGTGACACTATTTCTTCCCCCTTTTCAACACAATACAAATCCTATATGGTGGTTAGTTCCACAAATCCTTAAGTTTTGGATGAAGGATAAACATGTTGTTTTATCCTTAACTCCAAAAATTGTTCTCTTGGTATAAATATAGTAAATATATCAGAAATATACTCTTTTTTAGAATGTATTCAAATATAATAATTCATTTTGAAACCTTATCCTTGACAAAGTGATATTGAATGTTATTGAGTTTAAATTTAGAATGATGAACCATGTTTTTAGAGAGATCGATGAAACTTTGATTATCATAGATAATTCTTAAAAAATCAATAAAAACTCTCCAATATGTTAGTTTCACATACATTCATGAAACCTATGTAACTGCATGTGTAGCAGGAACATATTCAAATTTAGTTATACTCAATGACACAAATCTTTATTTCTTATTGTCCTAACTCATGTGGTCATTTCTAAGAAAGAAAATACTACCTTAAGTGGATCTCCTATTGGTATAATCATTAGTCAAGTCAGCATCAGTGTAAATAAGCTAGTCCATATTTACACTACATTGATAAAGTAGTCCATAGTTCATTATACTCTTCATATACCTTAAAATCTTCTTCACCAAAAGCATGTGTGATTATCTTGGGTCACTCTAATATCAAGCACACAAGGTCACTTTATATGCAATGTATGGTATGGAATCTATCAAATAGAAAAAGATATTGACTAGACTTGTGAATTATTTCTGATCAACCTTGCTCCTGTTTTCATATTTTCTTAATTTCTTACCAACTAAAATTGTAGTGAAAACCTCCATGGAGTCATTCATTCCAAAAAAATCAATAGTTACCTGGATTATTTTTCTCAGGATAAAATAATATATCCATATTTTTTCTTAATCTATAATCCCATAAAATAATTCATCTATCCTATCATAGACATCATACACTAATCCCGCATCAGTATATAAAATTACTCACCAAATAATTTTTTGTAACTATAAAAAATTATGCCATACACATACTCAATTACTATCAAGTAGCCTCGGAAAATATTTTTTTATATAAATTATAGTTGATATTTCATTTAGAAAATATCATATGTCTCAATTAGTTTTCAAGTTTTGAGTACCAGGATCTAAGATCTTGTTTTAGTCCATATAAATATTTCTTGAGTTTACAGGTCATAATCCTATCATGATCAAGAATGAACCCATCCAATTGATCAATAAATACTTTTTCCTCAAGTTCACCTTTCATAAATTTTGATCTCACATCCATACAATAAAATTTGTAGTGTTTATGTACATTCATTACAAAAAACATTCTTATAATTTGAATCCTATAAAATGGATTAAATGTTTCTTCAAAATAAATTTCATCCATCTATGAATATCCTTTTAAAACTAGTATTGATTTGTTCCTTATGACTTCACCTTTCTCATTTGTTTTATTTCTAAACACCCATTTTGTCCTAATAAAATTTTTATTTTTTTTATATAGGAACAAACTCACATGTGGAGTTATTATAAATTTTATCAATATCATCATTTTTAGATTGAAACCACTCTTCATGTTCAATATCTATAGATACTATTCTTGGTTCAACTTGTGATATAAGAGTTAATTTATTCTCAACTCTTAGACTTCTTATTATCTGAAATGGTGTATTTTGATTTCTAATTATATTTTTATTTTATACATGTGTTTCATTCTCTAAAATAAACTTCTTACACCACTAGAATAATCCTCATCATCACTAGTATATTTTTAGTCAATATAAGCAGTTTTTTGTGTGATTTCAACCAATTTCTAAGACATAATTTATAAAATCCACTCATTGTATTGTATAGTAATATATAAATCTATTTGAATAGATTTCCTAGTTTTCCCAAATTTTCATCATTTTTTACATAAAAACTATCAACTATTTTGTTCAAAAAAAATTCTAGAATATATATCTATTTATACTTGATAGATAGCCCATTAATACACCCTAATCAACCTTTTATTCAAACATTCCCAACATTATATCGTTTCATTTTATGTAACATGGACTACTAAAAAATCGAATTGAATAATTGTATTATTTTCATGGTATCACATTTTATAAGGTGTATTATATGTTTTGGGTCTTAAAAGGAATCTATTCTGAATGTGTACAGCCTCTCACATAGATTCTCTCTATATAAGGTTAGAAATTTTATTTTAAACAAGCATACTTCTATCCATTTCTACTATGATTTAATTCTTTCTTTCTACAACACCATTTTTTGAGCTATATATGGTGTTCTATATTGATTCTTAATTCCATGTTTGAAAAGGTACTCCTCAAATTCATCATATGAGTATTCCTTCCCATTATCATATCTCAACGTCTTAATACACAACTCAAATTCCTCTTCAACTTGTCTTCTATACATTTTGAATGTCTCAATTACCTCAGGATTATGCTTGATGAAAATAACATTTTTCATCTAGGTGTAATCATCTATAATTTTAATAAAGTAACAATCACCTTGGGTTGAATTTTTCCTCATTAGAATAAAAATATTTGTATGAATTAACTCTAATGGTCTTATAGATGAAATACCCACCTTATTGTTAGATTTATATGAAAATTTCCCTTCAGACATGTTCCACAAATAATTTCATTATTTAATTTCATATTTTTAAGATCTTTTAAAACTAAATGATTTATAATCTTGCATAAGATTATTTGTCTAATATGAACAAAGATCTAGTTCCATGGCATGTTTTTTTATTTAGAACCCATGTAACATTTATTGGTTAAATCACTAATTAAAAACAAATTTAGACTTTTGTTTATTTACTTGAGTGATTTTTATTCTATTTTTTGAGCTTCTGATGATAAATAAGTCTTTATTTAAAACCACCTCATGACCATAATCACATAGTTGGATAAAACATAACAAATTGTTCTTTATCCATTCTACATATAGAATATCATTATATTTTATAGTTTGATTTTCAATCAAAGTTGATCCAATACTTGTGATTTTCATAGAATAATCATTACCAAATGTCATATCACCTCCTTCATGTTTCTCTAAAAAATTCAAGATTATAGAATCAACTTTCATGTGGGAGGAACACCCACTATCAAGTATTCATGAATTTTTCTATCTACTTTATTTAAGATCACCTTTTTCTAAGAAATCTATGTCATTTTTGTGCACTTATTAAATCTTCCCTTTCTCAATAAGAGTTAGATGACCTGGAAATATTTTCATGAATTTTTTAGTTGGGTGGCCTTTTTGTTCACATATTACACACACTTCTTCAATATATGTAAATTTTTTCTATGTTTCTAGATTGGAAGTATTCATCATCTTTGTAATCTTTCTTCATGAATATTTTGTATTCTCATCAGGCTTGTTTTCTCAAACATCATGTCTCATCCTAGGAAATGACATGTTGAACCAACATGTGTAGGATTTATACCAAGCACTCCACAGCACTAGTAGTAACATTTAAATATGAATCTTCTTCATTTATAAAAAAATCTATTGCATTATCTATATTTTTTCTCTTCTTGTGCATTTTTAGTTTGAATTTTCTTCTATTTGGAAAAATAAGAGCATCCAGAGTTCCTATTTTATTCAAATTAATTAATAGATAGTTTCTCTTTATTTTTCATGGATAACCCTTGACCAAATTTTATTTCAAAACTAGTAATTTTATATAAATCATGATTACAAATAAATTTATTATATAAAAATTTAATCTGATATTTTATGCAAGTTCTCTAAGCTATTTTGGAGGATTCATCCTTGACTTAAATAGAGTTTTTTAAGTTCTTATTTAATTTATTTAGTTAATTTATAGAATCAAAAAACTTGGATTTTATCTTAGATAATTCTTCATCTTTGAAAGAAAATTTGTTTTCAAGATCCTTTGTCATATTATCATATTTTGTTTATTTCAACCTAATTTTTTTAACTCATCAATGAGATTTGAACCTTTATTTTCAAACTCTTTCTTTTCTTTAATCATATTCTTGTTTTTTTAAATATTTTTATTTTATTTATTAATAATGGTTATCTACTCAAAACAATACTTAATACCATCCTTCAAAATGTGTTGAAACTTAGTTGATTTTGAACCATCATCATCATTGTTTGAAGTTTCAAACCCTTTTTCAACATGAGCTATGAAGTTAGTGTATTTATCACTAAAATAGATTTCATATTAGATTATATGTGAGTGGAAAAATTATTATTTTTTTTAATCAGTTTTATTATATTTCTTCTAAAAAATTTATTCTTTGATTTTCTAGCTTTGGATGATTCCCTTTAATTTTTATTCCACTTTTTTAAGGTTCTTTATCTTCTATATATTTAGAATTTGGTTCCTTTTTCGTAGGGTAGTTAATGTCAATGTGTCATATTCAATTACATTTGTAGCATTGAACACATTTTTGTGACATGTTAAATTGATTATGATTTTAATGTTGATTTTAAGTATACAGAAGACCCTAGGTCATCTCTAAAGAAGCATTAATAGGTTAAGATTGTGTATTTTTGATAAAAATTACTAAAAAAGGAGGGTGATTTTGTAAAAAAAATTAAGAAAGTAACTTAATTTAAATAGTTGTAAAGTTGAAAGAAAAAGTGGATTTTGAAAAATATGATATAAATAAGTGATCATTTCTATGTTATTACAGCACTTGAAGAGTACCTTTTTCTCAATTGGTTATTATGTTTTGTTGTAATCCTTTGGTTGAGGGATGACCAAGAACTTGGTTCCCCTATTTCCTCTTAAAATGATGCACAAAGAACCACCCCTTGACACTAAAATTGTGTTGTTAAGGTTTGGACCTCAAGAATAGAGTTAAGTATACCAAAGAATATTGAAATCTCATGTATGTGTGGTATAAAGAGGATGATTGTGTTGTCCAATCAGAACAACCTAAGATTCCCACTTGAATCTCAACCTAATCGGTATTTAAATGAGAAATGTTTCACTTAATTAAACCAAATAAATGTATTTAGAGAATAAAAATATAAAGATTAAAAATAATTGAAATAATTCACACACAAATTACAAAAAACCAGTATAATATAAGGTGTTGGAACACCCTCTTCAAGTGTGTACCTCCCTCGCAATGATCACCCACTTTTTAGCTCAACATCGGGAGGAGGAAGCTTGGGTGGAACTCTTTTTTAATTATTGATCCCCCTATAAGGATTGGGGCCTCCAAAACTTTAAGGATTATGAGGAGACTCCTCTAGGATTCTAAAATAGAAGAGCTTCACTTTTGGTTCTAACTTTCAAATGAGGTGCCCATGGTGCCTTTTTATAGCCAAAATGGGACATGGTTTTAAGCACCCATGTTTTTATAAACCACTTAGAGGATAGTTTTTGGCTACTGGATAGTTGAATATCTCTTTTGAAAAAATTGAAAATTTGTATCCCCACTTCCTAAATATCACCACTAAAATTTTTTCATCATTTGGACAATCAAATCTCGAGATGTGGACATATTATAGAATTCCACTTTTGACTCTGTGCAAATTTGGTGACTTAGAAAGATCATTTTAGATGATCCCCATAGAATCCTAATCTAGATTGGGTTCCTTGAGATTAAATGTATCCTATTAAATTTCAGATCGGACCACAAAATTTAAGCTCATTTAGATTCACATTCTAGTAGTAGTGTGCGGATTAATCCACTGGTGTGCTTAGATCCGGCGCAATTTGGCCCATTTTTATTGGATATCAACATGGTTCCTCCAAATCACCTCCACCTTTAATAAATTTATCAAAACAAGTAACTTTTACCTTTTTAAAAGTGATAAACACAAAATAATTTAATCAAACATGAAGTGCATTTTGTTTTGATATTTGGAATTTACAATACAAATTTAGTTTAATACAATGGTGTAAGGGTGAAAATAAAATAGTGAATCATGGTATGATCACACCCCCACACCTAAACATTTGAACTCCTGGGAAAAGTCATATTTCCAAAAATTATGCATGTAGATATTTTCAACTTCATAAAGATTTAACATTCAATGAAAATTTAATTCTTGATAGAAATGTGATCAAAGAAAAAATCACACCGAGGATTTATTCTCAACGATCATTGAAAAAATGTCTCCAAAATTGTATCCAAATGAAATTCCAAGAGATTCATGATACTAATCAAATAAAATAATTCAAAAGTTAATCATGTCACAAATTCTCCACCTGTGTGTGTGACAACCATTTCATGCTATTCTTTCCACATTCTATTGATTAAATATAAATTATTTTAATAATTGTCTACTTATAATATCCTTTCCATAGAACTTTCCAAACATCCTTTGCAAAGAAATTTCAAGACCCGCTCACTTAAGAATTCCCAGAAGTCAAACCATACGCTCCCGACCTAGATATCCCCATATTTTTCACATTTCATCACTCCACTCATTTATTTATTTTTTTCAAATGTTTCACTTGGAAAAAATCTCACACTCTTCTCCAAAACCATATTTGATCTACTCACAACACAAATTGAAATAGTTATAACAAGGCCAAATGTTGAGGAAGGTTGGTTTTTAACCTTCCCAATATACAACCCTTTTTTATTTTTATTTTTTAGGTCATACAATAGTCGGATAATAGGTACAAATTCATAGTTCAATCTGGTACAGTAATGAAATAGATCAAATAAGGAACAAGTTTATGGAAAAATTATTTTTGGAAAGTAGAGAAAAATCAACCTAACTTATACTTACCTTCCATTAAGTAAGAAATTTTCACACATCATGGTTGGGTGAAAAAATGTTTGGAGAGATTAAGTGACACTATTTTCCCTTAAACTATTAAAAAAATTGAACCATTATTCTCAAATGTTTTTAAAAAGATAAAACCATTTATATCATCAAAGAATAACCAAATTTAAAAATAAATTTACACCATAGTATTGAATTCTTACTAAAATTAACATTTAATCAGATTTTTTTTTTGAATTTTAAAACAACATGAAATACTAATATTCCACATGAATTTTCAATAAATTCCATGATTAAATAGGAATTATTTTTCATGATAAAGTGGGAATAAAAAAGGAAATATTTCGGAACAAAGGTGAGGGGGAAGGAAGGGGGAAGTAATAATACAATTCAGCAAGCTAAAAAGATAAAAGGAAGAAAGATGATGAAAATTCCTAACTGACCCAAGAATATACCCATCCCCCCAAAACTAAAGTGTGCAGTTTCCTCAGTGTAATAAAATAGAATGTGGGAAGGAAGGATAAAACCTGGTGAGTTTTATTCATATATTACTTCTTGAACATGGAGTTCCTCCATCAGGAACTCCATAAGGACTGCATGGAAGTGCTTCAACCGCTGCACATTGACTGTGAAGGTTTGTTTGGTTTCTTCATTTTGACCCTCGATGAAACTTCAGCCTTTCATTGTAAAAGAGGACCTTATGCCCAATGTGAAACTAACGATGAAGGATAAGATGGTCATGGGCAGCCTTGGTTCACTCCTTATGAATCCTCAAGTTTTCATATGCATCTCTTCTCATTTACTCCGGCTCCTGAATCTACAACTTCCTTTGATCACCGACACTAGAAAAAATAGAATTCCATTTTTTGATGGCCCAGTAGGCCTAGTGATCAATCTCAATAGGGAGGTGACAACTCTTTCCAAACATGAGCCGATATGGTGACATGCCAATGGTAGTTTTGAAAGTAGTACGGTACTCCCATAATGAATCATCAAGTTGAAGAATCCAATATTTTCTATTGGGTTGAACCATTTTTTCAAGAATCTATTTTACATATCTAATTTACACCTTGGCGTGGTCATTGTTCTCTGGGTTATATGAAGTAGACACTCTATGATTGACCCCATACCGACTCAAAAGTGATTAAATTATTTGGTTGCAGAAATGACAACCCTGGTCACTGATGATAAACCTAGGAAATCCAAACCTACAAAAGATTTGGGTTCTCAAGAATTATACAACTACCTTAGAATCATCAGTCCTTGTATCCCGTTCCTCTACCCATTTTGACATGTAATCAACTTCTATAAGAATGTACAAGTTTTCAAAGGAATTGGGAAATGGCCCCATAAATTCAATACCCCAAACATCAAAATTTTCATGAAAGAGAAATGGTTATTGTGGAATTTTATTTCTTTTAGATACATTACCCATTCTTTGAAAATGAGGACAAGATTTACAAAAATCATGGGCATCCCAAAAAAGTGTTGGCTAAAAAATACCAGAATCATGGAATTTGCGAGTAGTCCGTTGGGGACCAAAGTTTCCCCCACAAGTAAGAGTGTAGAAAAATATAAGGACAGATTTAAATTCACTATCAAGAACACAAATACTAAGGAATTTATCAATACATGTGTGCCAGAGGTAGGAGTTATCTCAAATGTACCAACGAGATTCATGTTTTAGATGACTGGCTAGGTTTTTCTTGAAATCAATAGGAATTCAAGATGCTTCCAAATAATTTACAATTTCATCATATAAAATAATAGCATCTTGCACTCGGTACAATTTCTCATTAAGAAATATATCATTTATAGGAATACAGGGGGATGAGTCAATGTCTGAGGATGGGAGAATTCTACTGATATGGTCAGCCATCACATTCTCTACTCCTTTTTTATCTCTAATTTCTAGATTTAATTCTAGAAGGAGGATCATCCAATGAATGATACATGGTTTGGTTTCCTTTTTCTTAAGGAGATACCAAAGGTCTTCAAGGTCTGAGAACACAATGACTTTGGAACCTAAAATATAATACATTAATTTATCCAAGGCAAACACAATGTAAATGAATTATTTTTTAGTTGTGGTTTAGTTTTATTGGGAAGGGTATAGTGTATGTGAAGCATAGGTAATGACATGTGGATCTCAATTGACCCTTTGTGATAATATTTCCCCAAATGCATAGTTAGAGGAGTCACACATGATCTCAAATGGTCAATCTCACCGAGGTGGTTAGATTACTAGGGGTGATGTGAGACTCAATTTTAACTTATTAAAAGATTCTTTACATTCTTTATCAAAAAAATTTTCTTTTTGGAGTAATCAGGAAAGGGGAAGTGAAATTTTACTAAAGTCATGGATGAAAAAATGGGAAAATATAGCATGATTGAGTAAAGATCGCACATCCCGTACATTTTTAGGGAATGGTAGGGAAGAAATTACATCCACTTTTAATCTATCTACTTGGATACCATCCCCAGAAATAACATGGCCTAGAACTACACATTTTCTCACCATGAAATTGAATTTCTCATAATTTAATATGATATTATTTTCAATATAGTTATGTAAGACTGAACCTAAACTATTTAAACATTCATCAAAATATGATCCATACACGGTGAAATAATCCATTAAAACTTCCATGCAATTCTACAGGTAATCCGAAAAAATACTAACCATGTATCGCTAGAAAGTACCTGGAGCATTGCAACGACCAAATAGCATCCTCCTATATGAAAATATGCCAATGGGTCAAGTGAAGGTTGTCTTTTCCTGATCCTCGGGGGCAATATGGATTTGAAAGTATCCAGAAGACCCATCAACGAAACAGTAGTGGGACTTACTCGCTGGCCTCTCTAGCATTTGGTCAATGAATGGAAATGGGAAATGGTCCTTCTAAGTGTGTTGGTTCAGTCGGCGATAGTCTATGCAGACACGCCAACTATTCTGCACACAAGTTGGAAGCAATCCATTATTTTCATTTTTGATTACTTTATGTCCTGTTTTTTTAGGAACTACTTGAATAGGACTAACCTATTGGCTATCATAGATGGGGTAAATGATTCCAGTATCCAATAATTTTATTACCTAAATTTTCACAACTTCTAGGAGGTTTGGGTTTAGTCGACAATGTTCTTGCCTCACTGGTCTAGCCTCATAATTTAATAAAATATGATGTGTGAAAATTTATGGGCTAATACCAGAGATTTTAGTAAGTGGAGATACCAAATCTTGTTTATACTCTCTCAAAAGTTCAATTAGTTACAATTCATGCTCAGGAGGGAGTGAACTAGAAATGATGACGGGAAACTTGTTTCCATTGTCAATATATGAATATTTTAAATCTTGAGGGAGTTATTTCAGTTCCAATTCAGGTGTTTTTTGGATTGATGGAAGTGTGTATAAAAGTGATAGGTGACAAATCTCATCTAACTCCTCAATGGTATCATCCTCAGATGAGTAATGAGCTTTTACAAGCTTAGCAATATCATCGATGGTCATGTGATCCTCAGTGTTCAAGAAATCATCAATTAATAAACATGCATGGAATTTTTCTAGATTGGTACAACATTCAATGCATGATTCATTGCCTAACATTTCAATCAAAGACGAAAATTCAGAAAGGGTATCAGGGGAATGAAAAGAAATTTTTCTTAGGGGATGGGTGAACATCAATTAAATTAACTGAGAGAGGGGAATGTTCTTTTGAGGGGTGCTTCATGGAATCAAGGATATTGAAGTGGAAAATGTCACCACAAAACTCCGTAGATAATGTTCCATTATAGAAATTAATTATGGTTTTGTATACTTTCAATAAATTTCTCCCCAATATAATTGGGTCACATCAATTCATCCTATCATCTTCCATTTTAAGCACATAAAAATCAGAAAGAAAAATTAAATTTTAAGCCCTCACAAGAACATCCTCTAACAGACCAAAAGGGTGTGTTGTACTCCGATTTTTTTATCTGAACGACTATCCCAATTCTCTTGAATTCTCCAACCTGTAATAAATAGTAAATGTAATGAGGCATCACATTTATAAAAGAACCTAAATCAAACATAGAATTGTACATATAATCTAGAAGGTTCCTGGATTACTTCATTTGGTAGGCAATGATGGTTCTATCAATACTGATACAGTCCTACCCAAGCTTACCTTATCATCACCACGAAGTATGCTTCGATGTGTACACATATCCTTTAAAAACTTTTCATATCTTGAAATTTGTTTCACAGTATCAATCAAGGGGATTTTTACCTGCACTTTTTTGAAGGTCTCCAAAATTTCATTATTGAGTTCATTTTCCTTTTGTTTTCTAGGTTGGGTGTCCCTTTGGGGAAATGGAAGAGGAATGGGTTGTCTTTGAGACTCATCAACATAAACACTCATTCCTTTGGAAGGTATTCTCTCAAGACATGCTTTTTCAACAATTGGAACGTTTTTAATGGTTGGAATGGAGGTTTCCTTACAAAGGGATAAAGTTAATGGAGGATTCAATTGGATTTTAATTTTTTTCACTCCTAAGGGTGATGGAAATAACATTTCCCTTATCCCTAGGGTTAACTACTGGTTGAGAAGGTAGTTTACCCAACCCATGATTTCAAATTTCTTCCACCAAGTTATCTAGTTGGCCTAATTGGATTTTGAGGTCTTGTATGGACACTTGATTGGTTTTTTGGAATTGGATATCATTGTAATACATTTGTTTCATCATATCTTCTAGGTTAGGCTCAGATTTTGGAGGGGTTTGTTAGAAAGGCCTTTGTGGTGGTTGGGTATTTCTGGGTAGTGGTGGAGGTTGACTACTCTTTCTCAGTTGGTTCCATTATTTTTTAGGTTGGTTTGAATACCCCCTACCTATAATCTTGGTTTTCTTTCCACCCAAGGATGGATGGGTAGTAATCTTCTTGCCTAAAGGGTTGGTTATAGGGGTGTCTTGGAAAGATTTCCTCAGAAATCTTAGAAGTTTCTCTCAATTGGGTGAATTGGTCAGAGTAGTGCGTGTCAGAAGGACATATACAACAATGGATGGGAGGAGGATATTTGTATTTACCATGGGAAAGAGAAATGTGTCTTAGAATTGTACTTACCTCTTCAAAATTTGTGTCCACCTTCTTCTCGAATTTAGTACTTTGCACTACATGGACACCTCAAATGGCTACATAGGACCTTGAACCAAATTTTTGATTGTTATATTCCATGTTCTCAATTAAGGTACTTGCAGTAATTCGGGTTTTATCTACTAGTTCACCACCTGTAGCAGTATCAATCGTGTTTTTATCAATATGGATTAAACCATCATAAAAATATTGTATTAAAAGTTGGTAACTTAATTGGTGGTGTAGATAACTTGAATGTAATCTTTTAAATTTTTCCCAAAATTCATGAAGTGTTTCCCCTTGATATTTTCTTATCCCACAAATTTATTTTCTTATTATTGTAGTTCGAGAGGCAGGGAAATATTTTTCAAGAAAAAAGGTGTTTCATGTCTGCCCAGCAACTTATTGGTGAATTAACCTAGAAAAACCAATCCTTTGTAGTGTATTCTAATGAAAAGAGAAATGCTCTAAGTTTTACTTGATCTTAATAAAAATTTGTAGGTTTTAATGTTGAACACACTGTACTAAATTATTTTAAATGTTTATATGGGTATTCTCCTATGAGTCCATAAAATCTAGGTAACAAGTGAGTTAGACCACATTTTAATTCAAAATTGGGTGCCTCACCTTGCATTTGAATATATGTGGGTTGGATTTCAACATATATTGAGGCTAATTATTTTAGTGTTCTATTTTTGTAATCCATGTTATACAAGTGTATTTAATTTTTAATGTTGGTTCTAGAAGAAGAATAAGGATGAAGAAGAGGTCCAGTGTTTGGTGTGTCCTCCTTCAATGTGTTGTCTTCTGTGTCTCAGTGTCATTGATGTAGAATCTTCTCCATTTTGGGTTAAAAAGGTGGTAAATATCTTGGATTAGAATGCATAATTCACAAAACATACACAATAAATAGATCATAATACCAAATGATTGAAAAGGTATAAGAGAAAACAAATAAATATTCACAAAATTTACAAATATGTTATCAAAAACACGCACAAAAACCAAAGCGCTCCCCAGAAATGGTGCCAAAATTTGAATTCATTGTCATGAAACGTTAAATTTATTATGATTTTAAGGTTTATTTGAATTATAGGGAAGACCCTAGGCCATCTCTCAATGAGATTAAATAGGTTTAGAGTATGTGTTTTTAATAAAAAGTACTAAAAAGGGGGGTGATTTTGTAAACCATTTTAAGAATGAAACTTAACATAAAGAGTAGTAAAGTTGAAAGACAAAGTGGATTTTGAAAAATATTAGATAAATAAGTGATCATTGTTAAGTTAATATATAACTTCAAGAGTTCCTTGTTCTCAATTGGTTATTAGGTTTTGTTGTAATCCTTTGGTTGAGGGGTGACCAAGATATTGGTTTCCCTCTTTCCTCTTAAAATAATGCACAAAGAACCACCCTTTGACAAAAAAAAACATGTTGTCAAGGTTTGGACCTCAATAATAGAGTGAGGTATACCAAATAATATTGATATCTCATGTATGCATGAGAGAAAGAGGATACTTTTTTTTCAATCAGAACAACCCAAGATTCCCACTTGAATCTCAACCCAATCGGTATTGAAATGAGAAATGTTCCAATTAATTAAACCAAATCAATGCATTTAAAGAAGAAGTATATAAAGATTAAACATAATTTAAATAATAAACACACAAATTACACAAATCCAGTAGAATATAAGGTATTATAACTCTCTCTTCAAGTGTGTAGCTCCCTTGCAATGATCATCCATCGTTTAGCTCGACATCAGGAGGAAGAGGAAGCTCAGGTGGAAATCCTTCTTCATTATTGATCCCCCTATGAGGATAGGGGCCTCTAGAACTTCAAGTATAAAGAGGAGACTCCTATAGGACTAAAAAATGGTAGATATTCACTTCTAGTTTGAACTTCCAAATGAGTTTCTTATGGTGAATTTTTATATCCAAAATGGGACATGGTTTTGAGAACTCAGATTTTTATAAACCACTTGGATGATGGTTTTTGGATAATATAATATATAATATATCTTTTTACAAAACTGGAAAGTTGTATCCCAACTTCCTTAATATCACCACAGAAATTTTGGCATCATTTGGACAATCACATATCAAGATATGAACATATTATAGAACGCCACTTTTGACTTTGTGCAGGATCAATGGCTTGGACATATTAGTTCAGATATGCCCCTTATATGCCGAATATAGATTGGGTTCTTTGAAATGAAATGTATCCTAATAAAATTTGAACTGGCCAACAAAATGTCAGCACATTTGGATGTATGGTATAGTAGAAGATTGCATATTAATCCACTGGTGTGCTTGGATCAGGCACAATTTGGCCCATTTTTCTTGAAATTCATCATGGGTCCTCCAAATCACCTCCACCTTCAATGAAATTATCAAAACAAGTAACATTTCCATTTTTAACAGTGATAAGAACAACATAATTCAATCAAACATGAAGTGAATTTTGTTATAATATTTGGAATTTATAATACAAATTCAGTTTAATACAATGGTGTAAAGGTGAAAATGAAATAGTGAATCATGGTACGATCACACCCCCACACCTAAACATTTTCACTCCTAGGAAAAGTCATATTTCCAAAAATTATGCATGTAGATATTTCCAAATTCATAAATATTTAAAATGAAATGAAAATTTAAATCCTTATAGAAATGTGATCAAAGAAAAAATCACACCGAGGAGTTATTCTCAATGATCATTGAAAAAGATGTTTCAAAAATTGTATCCAAATGAAATTGCAAGAGATGCATGATACCAATAAAATAAAATAATTCAAAAGTTAATCATGTCACTAATTCTCCACATGTGTGTGTGAAAAACATTTCATGCTATTCTTTCTACTTTCTATTGATTAAATATAAGTTATTTTAATAATTTTCTACTTACAGGATCCTTTCCACTGAACTTTCCCCACATCCTTTTCAGTAAAATTTCAAGACACACTCACTTAAGCATTCCTACAAGTCAAACCATAATATCCTAACATATATATCCACATATGTTGCACATTTCATCACTCCCCTCATTTATTTATTTTTTTCAAAAGCTAGACTTGGAAAAAATCTCACACTCTTCTCCCAACACATATTTGATCTCCTCACAATACTAATTGTAATAGTTATAATAAGATTAAAGGTAGAGGAAGGGTGGTTTTTGACATGACCAATATAAAAACCTTTTTTATTTTTATTTTTGAGGGCGTACAACAGTCGGATAACAGGTACACATGCATAGGTCAATCTGGTATAGTAATGAAATAGATCAGATAAGGAACGAACGAATGGAAAAAAAATTTGGAAATTAGAGAAAAATAAACCTAACTTATATTTACCATCTATTAAGTAATAAATTTTCACACATCATGGTTGGGTGAAAAAAAAAATTATAGATTAAGTGACACAATTTTCCATTAAACTATTCACAAAAAAGGGCACCATTATTCTCAAAGGTATCAAAATGATAAAACCATTTATATCATCGACAAAAAACCAAATTTCAAAAGAAAGTCACACTATTGTATTTAATTCTTTCTAAAATTTACATTTAATTATATTTTTTTTAATGTTAAAACAACGTGAAATACAGATATTCCACATTCATTTTCAATAACTTCCATGATTAAATGGGAATTATTTTCCATGATTAAATGGGAATAAAAAGGTAATATTCTAACACAAAGGTGAGGGGGAAGTAAGGGGGAAAGTAATAATACAATTCAGCAAGATAAAAAGAGAAAAATAAGAAAGATGATGAAAATTCCTAACTGACTCAGGAATATACCCACCCACCCACCCCCCAACCCACCTAAACTATGCTGTGTCCTCACTATAATAAAAGAGAATGTGGGAAGGAAGGATAAAACCTTGTGAGTTCCATTCATAGATTACTTCTTGAACATGGAGTTCCTCCATTGAGAACATTGAAAGGAATTCATGGAAGTTATTCAGCCACTGCCCATTGAAAGTGAAGGTTTTATTAGTTTCTTCATTTTGAACCTAGATGCAACATCATCCTTGCACTGTAAAGGAGGACTTTCTTCTAAATGTGGAACTTATGATGAAGGATAATATGGTTGTGGGAAGCCTTGTTTTTCTCCTTATAAATCCTAGAGTTTTTATATGCATCTATTGTCATTTCCTTCAGCTCCTGAATCTGCAACTTCCTTTGAGAACATGCACCAGAAAGATTAGAATTGAATTGTTGGATGTCTCAGTAGGCCTGATGCTCAATCTCAATAGGGAGGTAAAAAATCTTTCCAAACATTAGCCGATATGGTGACATATCAATAGAAGTTTTGAAAGTAATACGGTACGCCCAAAATGAATCATCAAGTTGAAGACTCCAATCTTTTCTATTTGGTTGAACCATTTTTTCAGGAATTTATTTTACCTATTTATTTTACACCATAGATTTACCATTGTTCTATTGGTGATATGCAGTAGATACTCTATGACCGACCTCATACCGACGCAAAAGTGATTTCATTGTTCGATTGTAGAATTGAGAACCCTAGTCACTGATGATGAACCTAGGTAAGACAAATCTACAAAAGATTTGGGTTCTCAAGAATTCTAAATCTACTTTAGAATCATCAGTCCTTATAGCTTGTGCCTCTACTCATTTTGACACATAATCAACTGCCAGATGAATGTACAATTTTCCAAAGGAATTGGGAAATGTCCCCATAAATTCAATACCCCAAATATAAAAAATGTCATGAAAGAGAAATGGTTGTTGTGTAATTTCATTTCTTTTAGATACATTACCTAATATTTGACAACGAGGACAAGATTTAGAAAAATCATGGGCATCCTAAAAAATTGTTTGCCAAAAGAGACCAGAATCAAGGACTTTAGGAGTAGTCCGTTTGGGACCAAAGTGTCCCCCACAATTAAGAGTGTGGAAAAATCCAAGGACAGACCGAAACTTGCTATCGGGAACACAACACCTAAGGATTTGATCACTACATGTGCACCAGAGGTAGGAGTCATCCCAAATGTACCAATGAGACTCATGTTTTAGATGACTAGATTGGTTTTTTTTTTAAATCAGTAGGAATGAAAGATGCTACCAAATAATTTAAAATTTCATCATACCAAGGAATAGCATCTTGCACTCGGTACAATTGCTCATCGGGAAACATATCATTTAGAGGAATACAGTGGGATGAGTCAATGTCTGAGGTTGGGATAATTCTACTGATATAGTCAGACACCACATTCTCAACTCCTATTTTATCTCTAATTTCTATATTTAATTCATAAAGGAGGAGAATCCATATAATGAGGTGTGGTTTGGATTCTAGTTTCATAAGGAGATATCATAGGGCTGCATGGTCTGAGAACACAATGACATTGAACCCTAAAGATACGACTTGAATTTATCCAAGGAAAACACTATGGTAAGGAATTATTTTTCAGTTGTGGTGTAGTTTTCTTGGGCAGGTTCCAGTATATGTGAATCATAGGCAATGACATGTGGAGCTCGATCGACCCTTTGTGATAAGACTACCCCAACTGCATAGTTAGAGTCATTACACAAGATCTCAAATGGTAAATCCAACCAAGGTGGTTGGATTGCTGTGGGTGATGTGAGACTCCATTTTAACTTCTTAAAATCTTCTTCACATTCTTTATCAAAAAAAATTCTATTTATTTTTGGACTAATTGAGAGAGGGGGAGTGAAATTTTACTAAAGTCACGATTGAAACAATGGTAAAATACAGCATGACCTAGGAAAGACCTCATATATCATACATTTTTTGGGGAATGGTAGGGAAGAAATGACATCCACTTTTGATTTATCTACTTGAATACCATCCCCATAAATGAGATTCCCCAAAAATATACCTTGTCTCACCATGAAATGGCATTCTCATAATTTAATATGATATTATTTTCAATACAGAGATGTTGGACTGAACCTAAACTACTTAAAAATTCATCAAAATAGGAGCCATACACAGTGAAATCAACCGTGAAAACTTCCATGAAATTCTCCAGGTAATATAAAAAATACTAACCATGCATTACTATAAAGTACCTGGAGCATTTCACAGACCAAATGGCATCCTCCTATATGAAAATATTCCAAAGGGGCAAGTGATGGTTGTCTTTTCCTAATCCTTGGGGGAAATATGGATATGAAAGTATCCAGAATACCCATCAAAGAAATAGTTGTGGGACTTACCTTTTAGCCTCTCTAGAATTTGTTCATTCAATGGAAAAGAGAAATGGTCCTTCCTAGTGTGTTGGTTTAGTCATCTATAGTCTATGCAGATACACCAACAATTCTATACATGAGTTGGAACCAATTCATTATTTTCATTTTTGATTACTGTAAGGATAGTTTTTTTAGGAACTACTTGAACGGTACTAACCCATTGGCTATTAGAGATGGGGTAAATGATTCTAGCAGCCAATAATTTTGTTACCTCATTTTTCACAACTTTGAGGAGGTTTGGGTTCAGTCGACGTTGTTCCTACCTCACTAGACTAGTCTCATCATTTAATAAAATATGATGTGTGAAAATTGATGGGATAATACCAGGAATTATAGTAATTGACCATACCAAAGCTTTTTTATACTCCCTAAAAAGTTCAAGCAGTTTCAATTCATGCTCAAGAGGGAGTGAACTAGCAGTGATGATGGGCAATTTGTTTTCATTCCCAAGATATGAATATTTTAAATCTTGAGGTTGTTGTTTAAGTTCCAATTCAGGCGGATTTTGGATTGATAAAAGTGTGTGTAAAAGTGAGAGGTCTCAAATATCATCTAACTTCTCAATGGTATCATCCTCAGATGGGGAATGAGATTTTACAAGCTTAGTAGTATCATCGATGGTCATATGTGATCCTTAGTGTTCAAGAAATAATCAATTAATAAACTTTCATGTAATTTTTCTATATTGGTAGAAAATTCAATGCATGATTCATTTCCTAACATTTCAATCAAAGATGAAAACTCATAAAGGGAATCAATGGAATGAAAAGAAGTTTTTTTAGTGGATGGGTGTACATAAATTGAATTAATAGAGAGAGAGGAATGTTCTTCTGAGGGATGCTTCATGGAATCAAGGATATTGAAGTGAAAAATATCACCAACAAACTCCGTAGATAATTTTCCATTATGGAAATTAATTATGGTTTTACCTATTTTCAATAAAGGTCTCCCCAAAATAATTGGGGAATATCCATTAATCATATCATCTTCCATTTTATGAACATAAAAATCAGCAAGAAAAATTCACTACTGGAAAATGGACCTATCCCCACAGTTTTCCCCAAAACCGTGGGGATAGAACCCCTATACCCACGGTTTTGTAAAACCGTGGGTATATATGACTTTTCAAGACCTATACCCAGGGTTTTCCAAAACCGTGGGTATAGGGGGGTTTATCCCCACGGTTTTCCAAAACCGTGGGGATAGGTCCTGAAAAGTGACCTATACCCACGTTTTCCAAAACCGTGGGTATAGGGGGGGTCTATCCCCACGGTTTTGGGGAAAACCCTGGGGATAAGTCTGGGCTAAAATACATATACCCATGGATATGAAAAACTGTGGGTATAGGTCACTTTTGTGTGCATGGGAATTTTTTTTTTCGCGGGAAGGTTTTTTTTTTTTGCGGGAACCCTATACCCATGGTTCATCCCTCTATACCCACAGTTTTTATAACAATATTTAACTAAATATATATATATATATATATACATATAGATGATGTTAGGGTAGTGGTTAGACACGGTGTTTGCAGCAAATAGGTTACGGGATCGAAACTCAGCGCCTGCATTATTTTAGGACCTATACCCACGGTTTTGAAACCGTGGGTAAAAGCCGTTGAAACTATGGTAATTGGTTATGTTTCGGTGACACGGTGGCAGGACACCGATACCCACGGTTTTGGAAAACTATGGGTATAGGCTGGGGACCTATATCGATGTCGTTCCAGCCCACGGTTCCCAAAACCATGGGTATAGGCTATACCCATGGTTTTGGGGGCTATACCCACGGTTTTGAACCGTGGGTATAGGCCGTTTTTCCAGTAGTGATTAAATTTTGAACCCTTATAAGAACATCCTCTAACACACCAAAAGGGTGTGTTGTACTCTAATTTTCTAGTTGAAAAACTATTCCAATTGTCTTTAATTCTCCAACCTGCAATAAAGAGTAAATGGAATGAGGCATCACATTTATAGAAGCACCTAAATCAAGAATAGCACTGGAAAATTAATACTCCCCTATGGTGCATGGAATCGATAAGGTTTCAGGATCATTGAATTTGGTAGGAAGTGGTAGTTCTATCAATGTTGAGACATTCCTCCCCAAATCTTACCTTATCATCACCACAAAGTCTCCTTCGATGTGTACACATCTCTTTTAAAAACATTTCATATCTTGGAATTTGTTTCATAGCATCAATAAAGGGGATGTTTACCTGCACTTTTTTGAAGGTCTCCAAATTTTCTTTATTGAGTTCAGTTTCCTTTTGTTTTCTAGGTTGGGTGGCCCTTTGGGGAAATGGAAGAGGAATGGGTTTCCTAGGAGACTCATCAATATACACACTCTTTCCTTTGGAAGGGATTCTCTCAAGACCAGGTTTTTCAACATATGGAACATATTTAATGGTTGGTATGGAGGTTTACTCTGGAGGGGATGGCTTTAATGCAGAATTCATTTAGAGTTTAAGTATTATTCCACTCCTAAAGTTTATAGCACTAACATTTCCTTTATCTCTAGGGTTAACTACTGGTTGAGAAGGTAGCTTACTAGACCCATGACTTTGAATTTCTCCCACCGAGTTAGCTTGTTGGCCTAATTGTATTTTTAGGACTTGTATGGATGCTTGAGTGGTTTGTTTGAATTGGATATTTTTGTTAGCCATTTGTTTCATCATATATTCTAGTCTAGGCTTGTATTTTAGAGGGGGTTGTTGGAAGGGCCTTTGTAGTGGTTGGGTATTTCTGGGTGGTGGTTTTGTATGACTACTCTTCCCAAGTTGGTTCCATTGTTGTTGAGGTTGGTTTTAATACCCCCTTTTATATCATCTTGGTTTTCTTTCCACCCAAGTTTGTATGGATAGTAAGTTTCTTTCCTAAAGGGTTGGTTATAGGGGCGTCTTGTAAATATTGACTCACAACTCTCAGAAGTTTCTCCCAATTGGGGGAATTGGTCAGAGTAATGGGTGTTAGAAGAACATATACCACAATGGATAGAAGGAGGAGATTGGTATTTCCCTTGGTAAAGAGTAAGTTTTTTTAGAAGGGTACTTACCTCTTCAAACTTTGTGTCCACCTTCTTCTCAAATTCAGTACTTTTCACCTCATGTACACCTCAAATAGGTACATCAGACCTTGAACTGAATTTTTGAGTGTTCTACTCCATGTTCTCAATTAAGTTCCTTTTAACGATTGGGGTTTTATCCACCAGTGCACCACCTACAGTAGCATCAATCATGTTTCTATCAATAGGGATTAAACCTACAAAAAAATATTGTATTAACATTTGGTCACTTATTTGGTGGTGTGTACAACTTGAACATAATCTTTTAAATCTTTCCCAAGATTCATGATGTGTTTCCCATTGATATTGTCTTATCCCAAAAATTTATATCCTTATTGTTGCAGTTAGAGAGGCTGGGAAATATTTTTCAATAAAAACGTGTTTCATGTCCGCCCAGCCTCTTATTGGTGAATTAACATTGTAAAGCCAATCCTTTGTAGTGTCTTCTACTGAAAAGGGAAATGATATAAGTTTTACTTGTTCCTCATCAACATTTTCAGGTTTGAATGTTTAACACACAGTATGAAATTCTTCTAAATTTTTATGTGGGTATTCTCCTGAAAGTCCATGAAATATAAGTAACAAGTGAATTATACCATATTTTAATAGAAAATTGGGTGCCTCACCTTGCATTTGAATATATGTGTGTTGGATGTAAACATCGGGTAAAGTTAATTCTTTTAGTGTTATTTTTTTATCCATGTTATACAAGTGTATTTCAGTTTTAATGTTGGTTCTAAAAGAAGAAGGAGTATGAAGAAGAGGTCCAGTGTGTGGTGTGTCCTCCACCAAAGTGTTGTCTTCTGTGTCTCAGTGTTGTTGACGTAGGATCCTCTCTAGTTTTGGTTCAAAAAGTGGTAAATCTCCTAGATTAAAATGCATAATTTACCAAACCTATGAAAGAAATAGATCATATTACAAAATTATTGAAAATGTATAAGAGAAAACAAATAAATATTCACAAAATTTTCTAATATCTTATCAAAAACACGCACTAAAAACCAAAGCACTCCCCGGAAACGGTGCCAAAATTTGAATGCATTGTCCTGACATGTCAAATTTATTATGATTTTAAGGTTGATTTGAAGTATAGGGAATACCCCAGGTCGTCACTCAAGGATAGTTAATAGGTTTAGAGTATGTGTTTTTAATAAAAAGTACTAAAAAGGGGGTGATTTTGTAAACAATTTTAAGAAAGTAACTTAACGTAAAGAGTTATAAAGTTGAAAGGCAAAGTAAATTTTGAAAAATATTAAATAACCAAGTGGTCATTTTTTAGTTAATATAGAACTTGAAGATTTTATTTTTCTCAATTGGTTATTAGGTTTTGTTGTAATCCTTTGGTTAAGGGATGACTAAGATCTTGGTTCCCCTCTTTCCTCTTAAAATGATGCACAAAGAACCACCCCTTGACACAAAAATATTGTTGCCAAGGTTTTGACCTCAAGAATAGAGTGAGGAATACCAAATAATACTGAAATTTCATGTATGTGTGAGATAAAGATGATTCTTTTGTTATCCAATCGGAACAACCTATGATTCCCACTTGAATCTCAACCCAATCGGTATTGAAATTAGAAATGTTTCACTTAATTAAACCAAATAAATGCATTCAGAGAATAATCATATAAATATTAAATATAAGTGAAATATTCCACACACAAATAAAACAAAACTAGTAGAATATAAGGTTCCAGAACTCCCTCTTCAAGTGTATAGCTCCCTCGCAATGATCACCCACCATTTAGCTCAACATCGGGAGGAGGAGGAATCTTAGGTGGAACTCCTTCTTCATTATTGATCCCCCTATGAGAATAGGGTCCTCCAAAACATCAAGTATGAGGAGGAGACTCCTATAATACTTAAAAATGAAATAGATTCACTTCTGGTCTGAACTTCCAAATGAGGTTCCCATGGTACCTTTTCATATCCAAAATGGGACATGCTTTTGAGCACCCAGATTTTGATAAACCACTTGGAGGATGGTTTTTGGCTAATAGATAGTCGAATATCCCTTTATACAAAACTGTAAAGTTATATCCCCACTTCCTTAATATCACCACCAAAAGTTTGGCATAATTTGGACAATCAAAGATCGAGATATGGACATATTACAGGATGCCACTTTTGACTTTGTGCGGATTTAGTGGCTTGGATAGATCAATTTAGATGGGCCCCTTAGAAGCTGAATATGGATTGGGTTCCTTGATATAAAATGTATCCTATTACAATTTGGACTGGACCAAAAAATTTCAGCCCATTTTTATGCATGGGATAGTATAAGTGTTCAGATTAATCCACTGGTGTGCTTTTATCCTTCGCAGTTTGGCCCATGTTTCTTGGACTTCATCATGGGTACTCCAAATCACCTCCACCTTCAATGAAATTATCAAAACAAGTAACATTTACCTTTTTAATAGTTATAAGCACAAAATAATTGAATCAAATATTATGTGAATTTTGTTATTATATTTGTAATTTAGAATACAAATTCATTTTAATACAATGGTGTAAGGGTGAAAATGAAATAGTGAATCATGGTATGATCACACCCCCACACCTAAACATTTTCACTCCTGGGAAAAGTCATATTTCCAAAAATTATTCATGTAGATATTTCCAAGTTTATAAAGAATTAATATTCAAAGAAAATTTCATTCCTGATAGAAATGTGATCAAATAAAAAATCACACTGAGGAGTTATTCTCAATGATCATTGAAAAATGCATCTCAAAAATTGTATCCAAATGAAATTCCAAGAGATGCATGATACCAATCAAAGAAAATAATTAAAAATTTAATCATGTCACTAATTATTCACGTGTGTTTTTGAAAACCATTTCATGTTATTATTTCCACTTTCTATTGAGTAAATATAATTTATTTTAATAATTGTCTACTTATAAGATCCTTTCCACCAAACATGCCCCACATCCTTTGTAATCAAATTTCAAGACCCACTCACTTAAGCATTACCAAAAGTCAAAACATAAGCTCATGGCCTAGATATCCCTATATGTTTCACATTTCATTACTCCCCTCATTTATTTATTTTTTTCAAAAGTTTCACTTGGAACAAATCTCATACTTTTCTACCAACCCTTATTTGATCTCCTCCGGACACTGATTGTAACAGTTATAACAATATCAAATGTCAAGGAATGGTGTTTTTTGACCTACCCAATATACAACCCTTTTTTACTTTTATTTTTGAGGGTGTAAAATAGTTGGATAATAGGTACACACGCATAGGTCAATCTAGTACCGTAATGAAATAGATCAAATGAGGAATAAAATTATGGAAAAATAATTTTGGAAAGTAGATAAAAATCAACCTAACTTATATTTACCTTCCATTAAGTAAGAAATTTTCACACATCATGGTTGGGTGTAAAAATGTGTGGAGAGATTAAGTGACACAATTTTCCCTTAAACTATTCACAAAAAAAGGCACCATTCTTCTCAATGGTTTCAAAATGATACAACCATTTATATCATCAACAAAGAACCAAATAAAGTCACACAATAGTATTTAATTCTTTCTAAAATGAACATTTAATCAGAATTTGTTTTTGAATGTTAAAACAACATGAAATATAGATATTCCACATGCATTTTCAATAACTTCTGTGATTAAACAGGAATTATTTTCCATGATAAAGTGGGAATAAAAAAAGGTAATATTTTGGCACAAAGGTGATGGGGAGGAAGGGGGAAAGTAATAATATAATTCAGCAAGATAAAAAGATAAAAAGAATAAATATGATAAAAAATCCTAACTGACCCAAGAATATACCCATCCCCCCCCATGCCTAAATTTTGTAGTGTCCTCACTGTAATAAAATAGAATGTGGGAATGAAGGACAAAACCTGGTGATTTTCATTCATATATTATTTCTTGAACATGGATTTCCTCCATCAGGAACTTCGGAAGGACTTTGGGGAAGTGCTTCAGCCGCTGCCCATTGACAGTTAATGTTTTCTTGGTTTCTTTTTTTAACCTAGATGCAACTTCATCCTTGCATTATAAAGGAGGATATTCTTCCAAATGTGGAACTGATGATGAAGGATAAGACGATCAAGGGCATCCTTGGTTTTCTCTTTATAAATCCTAAAGTTTTTATATGCATCTCTTCTCATTTACTCTATCTCTTAAATATGCAACTTCTTTTGAGCACCTACACCATAAAGATTAGAATTGAATTGTTTGATACCCCAGTAGGCCTGGTTCTCAATATCAATAGGGAGGTGAAAACTCTTTCCAAACACTATCTAATATGGTGACATGCTAATTGGAGTTTTGAAAGTAGTACGGTACACCCATAATGAATCATCAATTCGAAGACTCCAATTTTTTCTATTGGGTTGAACCGTTTTTTCAAGAATATATTTTACATCTCTATTTGACACCTCAGCCTGACCATTAGTCTATGGGTGATATGCTATAGACACTCTATGACAGAACATATACCAATGCAAAAGTTATTGCATTGTTCATTTACAGAAATGAGAACCCTGGTCACTAAGGATGAACCTAGGTAAGCCAACACTACAAAAGATTTGGGTTCTTAAGAATTATACAACTACCTTAGAATCATAAGTCCTTGTATCTCATGCCTCTACCCATTTTGACACGTAATCAATTTTCATAAGAATGTACATGTTTCCAAAGGAATAGGGAAATGGCCCCATAAATTCAATACCCCAAACATCAAAAATGTCATGAAAGAGCAATGGTTGTTGTGGAATTTCATTTATTTTAAATACATTACCCATTATTTGACAATGAGGACAAGATTTAAAAAAATCATGGGCATCCCAAAAAAGTGTTGGCCAAAAGATACCAGAATCAAGGAAATTGTGAGTAGTCAATTGGGGACCAAAGTGGTCCCCACAAGTAAGAGTGGGGAAAATCTAAGGATGGACTAAAACTTGCTATTGGGAACACAATGCCTAAGGAATTGATCACTACATGTTTAAAAGAGGTGGGATTCATCCCAAATGTACCAACAAGACTCATGTTTTAGATGACTGGCTTGGTTTTTTTTGAAATCAGTAGGAATGAAAGATTCTACCAAATAATTTACAATTTCAGCATACCAAGTAATATCATCTTGCACTCGGTACAATTGATCATCTAGAAACATATCATTTATAGGAATACAGGGGGATTATTCAATGTTTAAGGATGGGGGAATCCCATTAATATGTTCAGAAACCATATTCTCTACTCCTTTTTTGTCTCTAATTTCTATATTGAATTATTGAAGGAGGAGCATCTAGTGAATGAGACGTGGTTTGGATTCTGGTTTCTTAAGGACATAATTTAGGGTTGCATGGTCTGTGAACACAGTGACTTTGGACCCTAAAAGATACGAACAGAATTTATCCCATACAAACACAATAGAAAGGAATTATTTTTCAATTATGGTGTATTTTTCTTGGGAAGGGTCCAGTGTACATGAAGCATAGGCAAAGACATGTGGATCTTGATCGACCCTTTGTGATAAGACTTCCCCAAAAGCGTAGTTAGAGGCTTCACACATGAGCTCAAATAGTAAATCCCACTGAGGTGGTTGGATTACTGGAGGTGATGTGAGAATCCATTTTAACTTATTAAAAGCTTCATCACATTATTTATAAAAAAAAATCTTTTTCTTTTTAGAGTAATTGGGATATGGGGAGTGCAATTTTACTAAAGTCACGAATGAAACTACGGTGAAATCCATCATGACTTAGGAAAGTCCTCACATCCCATATATTTTTAGGTAATGGTAGGGAAGAAATGACATCCACTTTTGATTTATCTACTTAGATACCATCCCCAAAAATGACATTCCCCAAAACAATACCTTGTCTCACCATAAAATGAAATTTCTCATAATTTAATACGAGATTATTTTCAATACTGCAGCGTATGAATGAACCGAAACTACTTAAACATTCATCAAAATAAGATCCATATATATTGAAATCACCCATTAAAACTTCCATGTAATTCTCTAGATATTCTGAAAAAATACTAACCATGCATCATTGGAAAGTACCTAGAGCATTGCACAAACTAAATGGAATCCTCCTATATGCAAATGTGCCAAAGGGTCAAGTGAAGGTTGTCTTTTCCTAATCATCAGGGGAAATATGGATCTAAAAGTATCCGGAATACCCATCAAGGAAACAGTAGTAGGACTTACCCACTATCCTCTCTAGCATTTGATTAATGAATGGAAAAGGGAAATGGTCCTTCCTTGTGTATTGGTTTAGTCATCGTTATTCTATGCATACATGCCAACTATTCTGCACATGAGTTGGAACCAATTCATTATTTTAATTTTTGATTACTATAAGGAAAGTTTTATTATGAACTACTTGAATGGGACTGACCCATTGGCTGTCAGATATGGAATAAATGATTCCAGAAGCCAATAATTTTGTTTCCTCCTTTTTCACAACTTCTAGGAGGTTTGGGTTCAGTCGACATTATGCCTTCCTCTCTGGTATAGCCTCATCATTTAATAAAATATGATGTGTAAAAATTTATGGGCTAATACTAGGAATGTAAGTAAGTTTCCATACCAAAGACTGTTTATACTCCCTCAAAAATTTAATCAGTCACAATTCCTACTTAGGAGGGAGTGAACTATCAATGATGATGGGAAACTTGTTTCCATTCTCAAAATATAAATATTTTAAATCTTGAGGAAGTTTTTTTAGTTCCAATTCAGGTGGATTTTTGATTGATGGAAGTGTATGTGAAAGTGATAGTTCACTAAACTCATCTAACTGCTCAATGGTATCATCCTCAGATGAGAAATTAGATTTTACATGCTTAGTAGTATCATTGATGGTCATGTGATCCTCAATGTTCAAGAAATAATCAATTAATAAACATGCATGGCATTTTTCTAGATTGGTACAAAATTAAATACATGATTCATTGCCTAACATTTCAATCAAAGATGAAAACTAATAAAGGGGATCAGGGGAATGAAAAGAAGTTTTTTTAGAGGATGGGTGTACATCAATTGAATTAACAGAGATAGAGGAATGATCTTATGTGGGGTGCTTCATGGAATTAAGGATATTTGAGTGGAAAATGTCACCACCAAACTCCATAGATAATGTTACATTATGGACATAAATTATGTTTTTAGATATTTTCAATAAATGTCTCCCCAATATAATTGGGTAATGTCCATTCATCCTATCATCTTCCATTTTAAGCACATAAAAATTAGCATGAAAAATTAAATGTTGAACCCTCACAAGAAAATCCTCTAACACACCAAAATGGTGTGTTATACTCAAATTTTATAGTTGAACGACTATCCCAGTTGGCTTCAATTCTCCAACCTTCAATGAATAGTAAATGGAATGAGGCATCACATTTATAGAAGCACCTAAATCAAGAATAGCATTGGAAAATGAATACTCCCCTATAGTGCGTGGAATCGAGAAGGTTATGAGAACATTGCATTTTTTAGGCAGTGATGGTTCTATCAATGCTAAGACATTCCTCTCCAAGATTACCTTATCATCACCACGAATTCTCCTTATATGTGTACACATCTCCTTTAAAAACTTTTCATATCTTGGAATTTTTTTCACAGCCTCAATCAATGGGATGTTTATATGTACTTTTTTTAAGGTCTCCAAAATTTTCTTATTGAGTTCAGTTTCCTTTTGTTTTCTAGGTTAGGTGGACCTTTGGGGAAATGGAAGAGTAATGGGCTGGCTAGGAGACTCGTCTATATACACACTCTTTCCTTTGCAAGGTCGTCTCTTAAGACATGGTTTTGCAACATTTAGAACATTTTTAGTGGTTGGGATAGAGGTTTCCTCAGGAGGGGATGACTTTAATAGAGGATTAATTTGGCTTTTAAGTTTTGTTCCACTCCTAAGGGTTATGGTAATAACATTTCCCTTATCCCTAGGGTTAACTAATGGTTAAGAAGGTAGTTTACCCGACCCATGACTTTGAAATTTTTCCACCAAGTTAGCTAGTTGTCCTAATTGGGTTTTGTGGTCTTGTATGGAAACTTGAGTGGTTTTTTGGAATTTTATATTACTAGTAGCCATTTGTTTCATCATATATTTTAGAATAGGCTTATCTTTTGGAGGGGGTTGTTGGAAAGGCCTTTGTGGTGGTTGGGTATTTCTTGGTGGTGGTGATGGGTGACTACTCTGCCTCAGTTGGTTCCATTATTGTTGAGGTTGGTTTGAATACCCCCCTTGACTATAATCTTGGTTTTCTTTTAACCTAGTGTTGTATGAAAGTAAGGTGCTTTCCTAAAGGGTTGGTTATAGGGGCGGCTTGGAAATATTGCCTCACAAATCTTAGAAGTTTCTCTCAATTGGGGTAATTGGTGAGAGTATTGGGTGTCAGAAGAACATATACCACAGTGGATGGGAGGAGGCGATTGGTATTTCCCTTGGGAAATAACAAGTTGTCTTAGAAAGGTACTTACCTCTTAAAACTTTTTGTCCACCTTCTTCTTGAATTTGGTACTTTTCACCTCATGGACACCTCGAATGGGTACATTGGACCATGAACCAAATTTTTGAGTGTCTTTTGTCATGTTCTCAATTAAGGTCCTTGCAGCGATTGGGGTTTTATCCACTAGTGAACTACCTATAGCAGCATCAATCATGTTTCTATCAATAGGGATTAAACCTTCATAAAAATATTGTATTAAAATTTGGTCAATTATTTGGTGGTGTGGACAACTTGAACATAATCTTTTAAATCTTTCCCAGTATTCATAAAGTGTTTCCCCTTGATATTGTTCAATCCCACAAATTTCATTCCTTATTGTTTCAGTTTGAGAGGCTGGGAAATATTTTTCAAAAAAAGGAATTTCATGTCCGCCCAGCCTCTTATTGGTGAATTAACATTGTAAATCCAATCCTTTGCAGTGTCTTCTAATGAAAAGGAAAATGATCTAAGTTTTACTTGTTCCTCATCAACATTTTTAGGTTTTAATGTTGAACACACAGTATGAAATTCTTTTAAATGTTTATGTGGGTCTTCACCTACAAGTCCATGAAATCTAGGTAACAGGTGAATTAGACCATATTTTAATTGAAAATTGGGTACCTCACCTTGCATTTGAATATATGTGGGTTGGATGTAAAAATATGGTGATGTTAATTATTTTAGTGTTCTATTGTTTTCATCCCTATTATACAAGTGTATTTTAGTTTTAATGTTTGTTCTAGAAGAAAAAGAAGGATGAAGAAGAGGTCCAGTGTGTGGTGTGTCTTCCTCCAAAGTGTTGTCTTCTGTGTCTCGGTGTCATTGATGTAGGAACCTCTCCAGTTTGGGATCTAAAGGTGTTAAATCCCCTGTATTAGAACTAATAATTCAATAAACCTATACAAGAAATAGATCATATTACAATAGTATTGAAAAGATATAAGAGAAAAAAAATACATATTCACCAAATTTACTAATATCTTATAAAAAACACACACTAAAAACCAAAACATGCCGCAGCAATGATGCCAAAATTTGAACACATTGTCCTGACACATCAAATTCATTATAATTTTATGGTTGATTTGAAGTATAGAAAAGACCCTAGATTTTCTCTCAAGGAGAGTTAACAGGTTTAGAGTATGTAGTTTTAATAAAAAGTACTAAAAACGGGGATGATTTTGTAAACAATTTTAAGAAAGTAACTTAACGTAAAGAGTTGTAAAGTTGAAAGAAAAAGTATATTTTGAAAAATATTATATAAATAAGTGATCATTGTTAAGTTAATACAGAACTTGAAGAGTTCCTTTTTCTCAATTGGTTATTAGGTTTTGTTGTAATCCTTTGGTGGAGGGATGACCAAGATCTTGGTTCCCCTCTTTCCTCTTAAAATGATGCACAAAGAACCACCCCTTCACACAACAATATTTTTGTCAAGGTTTGGACCTCAATAATAGAGTGAGGTATATAAAATAATACTGAAATCTAATTTATGTTTGAGATAAAGAGGATGCTTTTGTTATCCAATCGGAACAACCCAAGATTCCCACTTGAATCTCAACCCAATCGGTATTGAAATGAGAAATGTTTCACTTAATTAAACCAAATCAATGCATTCAGATAAAAAGAATATAAATATTAAACATAATTAAAATAATACACACACAAATTAAACAAAATAGAAGAATATAATGTGTCGGAACTCCATCTTCAAGTGTATAGCTCTCTCACAATGATCACCCACTGTTTAGCTCAACATTGGGAGGAGGAGGAAGCTTAGGTGGAACTCCTTCTTCATTATTGATCCCCCTATGAGGATAGGATCCTATAGAACTTAAAGTATGAGGAGGATACTTCTATAGGACTCCAAAATGGAAGAGCTTCACTTTTGGTTCAAACTATGAAATGAGGTTCCCATGGTGCCTTTTTATATCCAAAATGGGACATGTTTTTGAGAACCCAGATTTTGATAAACCACTTGGAGGATGGTTTTCAGCTACTATAAAATCGAATATCCCTTTTTACAAAACTAGAAATTTTATCCCCACTTCTTTAATATCACCACCGAATGTTTGGAATAATTTGGACAATCAAATATCGAGATATGGACATATTACAGAATGCCAATTTTGACTTTGTGTAGATTCAGTGGATTTGACAGATTAGTTCGGATGGGCCCCTTAGAAGCCGAATATGGATTGGGTTCCCTGAGATGAAATGTAGCCTATTACATTTTGGATAGGTCCACAAAATTTAATCCCATTTGGATGTACAGTATAGTAGAAGTGTGTGGATTAATCCATTAGTGTGTTTGGATCCTATGCAGTTTGGCCCATTTTTCTTGGACTTCATCATGGGTCCTCCAAATCACCTCCACCTTCAATGAAATTATCAAAAACAAGTAACATTTACCTTTTTAACAGTAATAAACACAAAATAATTGAATCAAAAATAAATTAAATTTTGTTATTTTATTTCTAATTTACAATACAAATTAATTTTAATACAATGGTGTAAGGGTGAAAATGAAATAGTGAATCATGGGATGATCACACCCCCACACCTAAACATTTTCACTCTTGGGAAAAGTCATATTTTCAAAAATTATGCATGTAGATATTTTCAACTTCATAAAGAATTAACATTCAATGATAATTTAATTCCTGATATAAATGTGATCAAATCAAAAATCACACCAAAGAGTTATTCTAAATGATCATTGAAAAAGATGTCTCAAAAATTGTATCCAAATGAAATTCCAAGAGATGCATGATACCAATTAAATAAAATAATTATAAATTTAATCATGTCACTAATTCTCCATTTATGTGTGTGACAACCATTTCATGCTATTCTTTCCACTTTCTATTGAGTAAATATAATTTATTTTAATAATTGTCTACTTACAAGATCTTTTCCATCGAACTTGCCCCACATCCTTTATAATCAAATTTCAAGACCCACTCACTTAAACATAACTAGAATTCAAGCCATATGCTCCTGACCTAGATATCCCCATATGTCTCACATTTCATTACTCTCCACATTTATTTATTTTTTTTAAAAGTTTCACTTGGAAAAAATCTCACACTCTTCTCCTGTCACGAACCGGGCCGGGTCTCCATCCGACCCAGTACACAACATGGCCCGAAGGGAGTTTCTGATCCCCACGGGCTGGCACAAGTGCCCGGGTATCAAAACAATACATGGGAATGATTTACCCGAAATAGTAAACACAAACAACCAACAAGATAGATAATCTAAAATTGGAAACTGACAACCAAACATACCCTTATCAAAAATCAAATTTAAAGGTTTACAACTTGATCCAACACCCAAAATGTAACAACAACAAAAGTGACTAAAACTCTAACTCAAACCTCAAATCAACAAGAGAGATGCGGTGACCACAAGCTACAAACACTGACCTGCATGATAAGATCGTCCACAACCCGAACCACCATCACGGAGCATGATGCCTCAACCTGGAATACACAGAGAACAAGGTCTACATACATCCGAAGGTGTATGTAGGGTGTGAGCCAAGAGCCCAGTAGGACGTCACCCAATAAAAAGGTTCCACGCAAAATTATTAAATGACAAATATATTTGTAATTTTAATTAAAGCAAAGAAGTAAATGCTGGAACAATTTTAAAGAAAACAGGATTAAGGAAAATAGTTTCAAATGGAACAACCTAAATTAAAACACACACACCCTTACTTTTTCAAATAACCAAAGTGTCACACCAATGAGTGTAAAATAACCAATGAGCACTAATATGGGAGAGGCTGCAAGGTTGTTAGCTAGCTTGGGTCCCTAGATCATTGTGTCTCGGTGAAACGTGGCTTATAACGCCACGACCCTCAGAAAACGTGGCTTATAAGGCCACGACCCTCAGAAAACGTGGCTTAGAAGACCACGACCCTCAGAAAATCATATGTTTAGTTAGTGTTTCAATCGTCAGTCTTGCCAGTGAAACCAAGTTGAGTCACCTCCAGAACACTAGCCCACTAGTCCAGTCCACCCTCCTAGCTACCTGGGCTTCCAAGTTTGTACTCAAATAGGTTTCAAGTTCATGTCACACGTCAAACTTATTCATAAAAATCCAAACAGGGTACTTACATAAGGAATTGTCATTTGCACACTCAAACCCTCTTTTAAAACCATACGTACACCAAAAGTGTTTTCAAAACTCAATCTGCATAGGTTACGTACCCAGTTAAACCATTCGCACAAATAAAAAATGCTTATCATTAAGAAAATCACCACTTACACACATAAACACCATTTTGAAATAAGACACACACCAAAACTTTTTTCAAAATCATTTTACACCATTGTAATAATTTATTAAACCACTTAAAAAATCATAAATCAGTAGTAAAATAGTTTTACAAGGCTTTGGAACACACTAGAATAACCAGTTATAAATTCAAACACATTCCAACATCACACGCACCCAAATAAAGTTTTAAAGTGTAACCTGCACCACCAAAAGGTTTGATGGAAAACCCTTACACTATATGAAAAACACAATTTCATAAACCACATAATTTAATAGGCCAAAAATAAAGCTTGTAAAACAATTTAGAAGAAATTTCTTAGCGTTAACCACTAAACTCAAGAAAAAACTTATTTTACAACCAAACGCACTCAACACCATGTCAGAAAAATAGTTCGCCCCACTTGCATGACATAATAAGATAACCACAGAATTCAAAAGTCACTAACTGAGTTCTCAGCAGAAGACACACTCCTAATATAAACAAACTACTAAACAATTTCCACTGCAAATCCAATTTCAAAGAAGACCAACTTCGCACTACACAAATTAATTAAATAAAATAATAAGAGAAAATTAAGCTTGAAAATCAATTCATCAAATAATAATTAGATGCGGAACCACCTAACTTTGACGCTGAAATTCCCACAAATGGGTGTGAAACTCCAATAGTACTCAATTAGAACCACGAGGAATCTAAATTGGACCCTAAATTAATAATTCGAACCAAAAAAATCAAAGTTGAACCCAAAAATAAGTGGTTAAACCTAAAAATCAGACCCAATACCCTCTGAAAAACCAAAACCCAAAGAAAAAAAGAAAAAATAATAATAATAAATGCAAAATAATAATAATCAAATTAAGTAGAGGCTTAACTAGAGGTGCGGCCGCCAGAGGGAACCCGGAAGTAGGAGGGTCTTTCAGGGTTTCGGGCTAGATGCAGGAGGGAAAGGGGGTGCAGCGCAACGGGGTACCAGTGGGAGGGGGTTGCGACGAGCCGAGGGGGAGTCGGGGAGGTCTCGATCGGGTGATGGTTGGTCTGGCAGGGTACCAGGGAGAGGGGGTGCGATACAGCGGGGTAAAGGAGGGGAAAGAACTGTGATGGGCTGAGGGGGAGATGGCAGCACGAAGGGGGGATGGCAATGTGAATGGTGGAGGGGAGTCTGGGGAATAAAGCTATGCCACGACGGTAAGGTGAAGCCGGCGAGGGAGAGGAAAACCAGGGGGTGCGGGGGTTCGTGGGAAGGAGAAGAAAAAAAGGAAGGGGATACGGGAAACCACACAGTAGCAGCCCGAAAAAAGAAGAAGAAAGAAACCCTAAAGTGATGGGAGGAAAAAAAAGAAAAAGATAAATAAAATATAAATAAAACCAATAATATTTAAGAAAAACACTAAAATTAGAATAATAATGGTAATAGTAATAAAAATAATAAAACTCAATTAATGGTAATAAGATAAAATATAAAGATATATCAATTATGATAATAATAATAATAATAATGTCCCTTAATAACATTATTATCATTATCTTTGAAAAATATTATTTTATTTGATTTTTATTTCATCATGCTTTTAATTTTATTTCTTTCTTATTAATCCATTTTATTTAATTAATTGCACCGTTCTAAGCCAAACAGTGACCATGGTGAGGCCACATGGCTTCGACTACAGGGTACTGGATGCAGTCAAGGGAGAAACATTTCTTTCTAAATAAGAACTCAGAAATTTTAAGCTGGACCTTGACCCGAACTACCTGATTCCCAATAAAAATAATCAAAATAAATAATATAAAAATGAAGGGCGTGACAATTCTCCCCACCATAAATCTTTTCATACCTTGAAAGACACAACTAAGTTTGAGACTCAAAGAAGAAAACAATTCCCCCTTATGGTCCAAATAGGATCCCCACAATCAACAAGCGAAAGAAAAAAAACAAAAGCATTGTGCTCAGAGAAAGTGACTCAAAGAAAACTTCAAGAAATGTGTAAAAGAATTTCTAATATGTGTCGCCCACCCCAAAGAGTTAGAACACCTCTAGTTGACTAGTTAAGGAAAGGAACTCTCACTCCCATGGAAACCAACTTCACAAGTTGAAACATCTCAAGCACTATTAAACGTAACCCATTCCATTTGGCTAGAATGAACAAACAAGGCCAAACCATTTCCAAGGAACACTCTAATCACTTATCACCAAGTCATCTTTAGAAACAGAAGAAAAAGGTCAATATGGGGAAGCTTGAGGGGCTCCCCACCATTAATAACCTACCAACGCCCAAGACGAGGCTAGAAACCGACACAGGGAGGTCTAAGTGGGTTCCCCACCATTAAATAAAAGTCCAACATCGATTCATTCTAGAGACATTCATGTGAGACCCAATGTGTGTCTCCCCACCATTAGAAATGAAATAGGATACAAAACTTTGAAAACTTCTCGATGGTGACCAAACACCCAACTATAAGGGGCAGGGAGTGAGGGGCCCAACCACTGGGCGTCAAAACCACGACCTAAGACCAACCAACATCACTATGTCCCTGGATGAGTACTATTCAAATCTGAGACTGATTTACCTACCATAACCCATAAGGACCACTAATAGCAATTAAACCTGGTAGGATTCAACCCCCAGGACTTTATGGTATGAAATGACCACGCTTCCTCATAGATACATAATACCTCATGCACCCAAAAGATTCATTCATAATGGAATAACCACAAAAAATAGTTTAAATCACCTTCACCTTCAATACTGGTGACAGAAATAAATTTGGGGTCTCAAACACTCTTGGGGTTCCTGACCACGTTCCAGATTCACTCCGAGGCCTATGGCTGGAGCCCTGATGTTTGAAGCATCTTTGGCCTCACAATCAGGTATTGAAGACTCCCAAATGGATCTTCTCCTTTTTGTGTCACACACAACCACACTGGAACCAAGACAACACCAGCAAACATAGCATACCCTGACCTCCAAATACTCCCTCACAGCACCATCCATCGAAACAGGGGAAGCTCACCTCCTCACCTTAACCAAGAAACATAAAAAGGAAAAATTCATAACAAACACACCCCTCAAAACAGGGATTCTCGGAGGGTTCTATGAAATCCACATTTCCACATCAAAGAGAACTCACACTGCAAGAGGTCACCAAACATGACCCTTGCAGCTGATGAAAACATACAAACCATTAAAGACATTGGTAAATACCGATAACTCAGAATATCCTGCACCCTTCCCCACTGGAATTCCTTTCACTACTTCTAGTGGGAACCATCAGACGCCACAATGTCAAACTTCTTACTCGACGACTCAGACAACTCAAATAGACCAAAATTCTATTCAACTCCCCTCACATCTGTCATCCCGCTGTGAGAGGTCTTAGTTGTAAAAAGGAGAGGTGGTTTCAATTCTAGAATTCAAGAAGAGAGTCCTCTTATCAACTGGAGGGCTGGCCAATGGAGAATTTCCCATGGCCATATTTCAATCTCATGTTAACTCTTTATGGGGGGCGTACACTAGTCAAGAAAGAAAACCATGGACCCAAATCAAACTGGTCCAATGATCAAGACATACCACAAGCGAACACTAAACATGTGGAGGGAACCACTGCAAGGGCTTCCTGAAGAACTTTTCAAAAGAATTAACTAACTACACGCTTGCATACCAACTTACAAACAAGAATTCAAACTCAGGACACAAATTAGTCAAAAAGGATTCTCGGCTAGAAATGCCTCACATCCAACCTTTCAAAAATACAAGGACACACCACTCAATCACCAGTTATATAAAAAAATCAAATTTTACTTTAACAAAACATTTTGAAAATAATCAATGCTAGTGGTTCACACAAACACCAATGGTGTCCCATGGGCCTTGAACATGCATGTTCCTGTGCCACACCAGCACCCACCTCATATCCATCCAGGCACTCATTCGCTCATGCCATTAACACTTTCTCTTTCCATATACACTCATAAATGTGGTTGCCCATGAGAACACCAAGGATCAAAACCAAACCTTTCCATTTTTAAAAACCAAAACATCCAACCCACACTTTTCAAACCTCATACCTCATTTTCTTTTTAAAGTGCTTTATTTCAAAACATTTTCCAAGACCAAAACATTTTTTTCTTAAAACCAAATTTCCACAATTCTAAAGCAAAGAGATGAGGTACAATGAAAGAAGAAACTAGTGTCAGCAGGTGACTTAGATATATGGTTGGTGTCCATATGACAATCACACCACTTCCAAAAAGGGTATTCTAATACGGTGTCCCCAGCTCCACATGGCTTTCCAAACCATGCGAGCTCACTGGGACCACTGACCCTACTCCTTTTTCATTTACCCTAAACAAAATTAATCACACAGACCAAAGGTTTAGTCAAACCTAAACTTGCTTTGGTAAATCAAGTCCCGCCACGAGGTGTGCTAGCAAGGCACCTTCCTCGTAGCTAGGAAGTCAAGTCCCGACAATCTCAACTCCATTATACTGTGACTCTATCCCAAAAGAACACGACCCAAGAGAGAAAACCTCCTCTGATACCATTTTGTCACAAACCAGGACGAGTCTCCATCTAACCCGGTCTGTGACATGGCCCGAAGGGCGTTCCCGGTCCCCATGGGCTGGAACAAGTGTTTGGGTATCAAAACAATACAAGGGAACGATTTACCATAAATAGTAAACACAAACAACCAACAAGATAGATAAACTAAAATCAAAAACTGACAACCAAACAAACCCTTATCAAAAATCAAATTCAAAGTTTTACAACTTGATCCAAAACCCATAATGTAACGACAAAAAAAAGTGACTAAAACTCTGACTCAAACCTCAAAACAACAAGAGATATGTGACGACAACAAGCTACAAACACTGACCTATATGAGAAGACCATCCAAAACCCGAACCACCATCGCGGAGCACGATGCCTCAACCTGGAATACACAGAGAACAAGGTCTACATGCACCTGAAGGTGTATTTAGGGTGTGATACAAGATCCTAGTAGGACGTCACCCAATAAAAACGTTCCATGCAAAATTATTAAATGAAAAATACATTTGAAATTTTAATTAAAGCAAATAGGTAAATGATGGAACAATTTTAAAGAAAACAGGATTAAGGAAAACAGTTTCAAATGGAAACACCTAAATTAAAACACACACACCCTTACTTTTTCAAATAACCAAAGTGACACACCGACGAGCGTAAAGTAACCAATGAGAACTAATATGGGATAGGCCTCAAGGTTGTTAGCTAGCTTGGGTCCCTAGATCCTCGTGTCTCGGTGAAACGTGGCTTAGAAGGCCACGACCCTCAGAAAACGTGGCTTAGAAGGCCATGACCCTCAGAAAAGCATATGTTTAGTTAGTGTTGCAATTGTCCATCCTGCCAATGAAACCGGGTCAAGTCACCTCTAGAACACTAGCCCACTAGTCCAGTCCACCCTCCTAGCTACCCGGCTTCCCAGTTTGTGCTGAAACACATTTCAAGTTCATGTCACACGTCAAACTTATGCATAAAAATCCAAACGGGGTACTTACACAAGGAATCACCATTTTCACACTCAAACCCTCTTTTAAAACCATACGCACACCAAAAGTGTTTTCAAAACTCAATCTGCATAGGTTACGTACCCAGTTAAACCATTTTCACAAATAAAAAAAATACTTATCATTAAGCAAACCACCACTTAAACACATAAACACCATTTTAAAATAAGACACACACAAAAACGTTTTTCAAACGCATTTTACACCATTTTCATAATTTATTACACCACTTAAAACAATCATAAAGTAGTAGTAAAAGAGTGTTACAAGGCTTTGGAACACACTAGAATAACCAGTTATAAACTCAAATGCATTCCAAAATCACACGCACCCAAATAAAGTTTTAAAGTGTAACCAGCACCACCAAAAGGTTTGATGGAAAACCCATACACCATATGAAAAACACAATTTCATAAACCACGTAATTTAACATGACAAAAATAAAATCTTATAAAACAATTTAGAAGAAATTGCTTAGCGTTAACCACTAAACTCAAGAAAATACTTCTTTTATGACCAAATGCACTCAACGCCATGTCAGAAAAATAGTTTGCACCACTTGCATGACATAATAAGATAATCCCACAATTCAAAAGTCACTAATAGAGTTCTCAGTAGAAGACACACTCCTAATATAAACAACCTACTAAACAGTTTCCACTGCAAATCCAATTTCAAAGAAGACCAACTTCTCACTACACAAATTAATTAAATAAAATAATACGAGAAAATTAATCTTGAAAATCAATTCATCAAATAATAATTAGATGTGGAACCACCTACCTTTGACGCTGAAATTCCCACAAATGGGTGTGAAACTCCAATCACACTCAATTCTCACCACAAGGAATCCAAATTTGACCATAAATTAATAATTCGAACCAAACAAATCAAAGTTGAACCCAAAAATAAGTGGTTAAACCTAAAAATCAGATCCAAAACACTCTGAAAAACCAAAACTCAAAGAAATAAAGAAATAATAATAATAATAATAATAAATGAAAAATAATAATAATCAAATTAAGGGGAGGCTTAATTGGAGGGGTGGCCACCGGAGGGAACCCTGAAGTAGGAGGTGGTCTGGCGGGGTTCCGGGCTGGATGCAGGAGGGAAAGGGGGTGTAGTGTGATGGGGTACCAGCAGGAGGGGGCTGTGACGAGCCGAGGGGGATCCGGGGAGGTCTCGGCCGGGTGATGGATGGTCTAGAGGGTTACCAAGGAGAGGGGGTGCGATGCAGTGGGGTAAAGAAGGGGAGAGGGCTGCGACGGGCCGAGGGGGAGAAGGCGACGCGAAGGGTGGGAAGGCGACGCGAACGGGGGAGGGGATTATGGGGAATAAAGTTGCGGCGCGATGGGAAGTTGAAGCCGGCGAGGGAGAGGTGAACTAGGTGGTGAGGGGGTTCGTGGGAAGGAGAAGAAAAAAAGTAAGGGGCTACGGGAAACCACACAGCAGCAGCCCAAAAAAAGAAGAAAGAAACCCTAAAGTGTTGGGAGGAAAAAAAGAAAAAGATAAATAAAATATAAATAAAACCAAAATAAAACCAATAATATTTAAGAAAAAAATAAAATTAGAATAATAATGGTAATGGTAATAGTAATAAAAATAATAAAACTCAATTGATGGTAATAAAATAAAATATAAATTTATATCAATTATGATATTAATAATAATAATAATAATGTCCCTTAATAACATTATTATCATTATCTTTGAAAACTCTTATTTTATTTTATTTTTATTTCATAAAGCTTTTAATTTTATTTCTTTCTTATTAATCCATTTTATTTAATTAATTGCACTGTGCGAAGTCAAACAGTGACCAAGGCGAGGCCATGTGGCTTCGAATGCGGGGTGTTGGACGTAGCCAAGGGAGAAACTTTCGTTTCTAAATAAGAACTCGGAAAATTCTAAGTCAGGCCTTGACCCGAACTACCTGATGCCCAATAAAAATAATCAAAATAAATAATATAAAAACGATGGGTGTGACATCTCCCAACCCTTATTTGATCTTATCAGGACACTGATTATAATGGTTATAACAAGATCAAATTTCAAGGAAGGGTGGTTTTTGACCTGCCCAATATATAACTCTTTTTATTTTTATTTTTGGAGGCGTAAAAAAGTCGAATAACAGGTATACATGCATAGGTCAATCTAGTACAGTAATGAAATAGATCATATAAGGAACAAACATATGGAAAAATGATTTTATAAAGTAGATAAAAATCAACCTAACTTATATTCACCTTCCATTAAGTAAGAAATTTTCACACATCATGGTTGGGTGAAAAAATGTGTGGAGAGATTAAGTGACACAGTTTTAACTTAAAATTATTCACAAAAAAATGTCACCATTCTTCTCAAAGGATTTAAAATGATACAACCATTTATATCATCGACAAAGAACCAAATTTCCAAAGAAAGTCACACAACATTATTTAATTCTTGCTAAAATATACATTTAATCAGAATTTTTTTTAATGTTAAAACAACATGAAATAAAGATATTCAACATGCATTTTCAATAACTTCTGTGTTTAAATAGACATTATTTTCCATGATAAAGTGGGAATAAAAAAAGGTAATATTCTGAAAAAAATGTGAGGGGGAAGAAAGGGGGGAAGTAATAATATAATTCAGAAAGATAAAAAGATAAAAAGAAGAAAGATGGTGAAAATTTCAAACTCAACCAAGAATATACCCATCCCCCCCACACCTAAAGTGTGCAGTGTCCTCACTATAATAAAATAGAATGTGGGAAGGAAGGATAAAACCTGGTGAGTTTCATTCATAGATTACCTCTTGAACATGGAGTTCCTCCATCGGGAACTCTAGAAGGACTTTGGGGAAGTGCTTCAACCGCTACCCATTGACAGTTAATGTTTTCTTGGTTTCTTCATTTCGAACCTGGATGCAACTTCAGCCTTGAATTGTAAAGAAGGATCTTCTTCCCAATGTGGAACTGATGATGAAGGATAAGATAGTCGTGGTCAGCCTTGGTTTGATCCTTAAAAATCCTAAATTTTTTATATTCATCTATTCTCATTTCCTCTAGCTCCTAAATATACAACTTATTTTGAGAACATACACCAAAAAGGATTAGAATTGCATTGTTTGATGGCCCAGTAGGCCCAGTGCTCTATCTAAATTGGGAGGTGACAACTCTTTCCAAACACTAGCTGATATGGTGACATGCCAATGGGAGTTTTGAAAGTTATACAGTACGCCAATAATAAATCATCAATTCTAAGACTCCAATCTTTTCTATTGAGTTGAACCATTTTTTCAAGAATATTTTTTACCTCTCTATTTGACACCTTGGATTGACCATTGTTATATGGGTGATATGATGTAGACACTTTATGACTGACCATATACCGATGAAAAGGTGATTGCATTGTTCAGTTGCATAAATGATAACCCTGGTCGCTAATGATGAACCTAGGTAAGCCAAACCTACAAAATATTTTGGTTCTCAAGAATTCTACTACTGTCGTAGAATCATCAGTCTTTGTAGCTTGTGCCTCTACCCATTTTAACACATAATCAATTGTCATAAGATTGTATAAGTTTCCAAACGAATTGGGAAATGGCCCCATAAATTCAATACCCCAAACATCAAAAATGTCATGAAAGATCAATGGTTGTTGTGGCATTTCATTTCTTTTAGAGACGTTACCCATTATTTGACAATGAGGAAAGATTTAAAAAAATCATGGGCATCCTAAAAAAGTGTTGGCGAAAAGAGTCCATAATCAAGGACTTTGTGGCAGTCCCTTGGGTACCAAAGTGGACCCCACGTGTAATAGTGTGGAAAAATATAAGGACAAACTGAAACTTGTTATTAGGAACCTAACGCCTAAGGACTTGATCACTACATGTGTGCAAAATGTAGAAGTCATCCCAAATGTACCGACAAGACTCGTGTTTTAGATGATTGGCTTGGTTTTTGTTGAAATTAGTAGGAATGGAAGATGCTAACAAATAATTTACAATTTACCACAAAATATCATCTTGCACTTGGTACAATTGATCATCTGGAAACATATCATTTATAGGAATACAGGGGGATGAGCCAATATCAAAGGATTGGGGAATCCTACTGATATGGTCAGCCACCACATTCTCTACTCATTTTTTGTCTCTAATTTCTAGATTGAATTATTAAAGGAGTAGAATCTAGAGAATGAGATGTGGTTTGGATTTCGGTTTCTTAAGGACATACCAGAGGTCTTCATGGTCTGAGAACACAATGACTTTGGACACTAAAAGATAAGAACTGAATTTATCCAAGGAGAACACAATGAAAATGAATTCTTTTTCATTTGTGGTGTAGTTTCTTGGGCAAGGTCCAGTGTACATGGAGCATAGGCAAAGACATGTGGATCTTGATCTACCTTTTGTGATAAGACTACCCCAACTGCATAGTTAGCAGCATCACACATGAGCTCAAATGGTAAATCCCACTGAGGTGGTTGGATTACTGGGGGTGATTTGAGACTCCATTTTAACTTATTAAAAGCTTCTTCACATTCTTTATCAAAAAAAATTATTTTTATTATTTGAGTAATCGGGAGAGGGGGGTGCAATTTTACTAAAGTCACAAATTAAACGACTGTAAAATCCAGAATTACCTAGGAAAAACCTCACATCCCATGCATTTTTTGGGAATGGTTGGGAATAAATGAAATACACTTTTGATTTATCTACATGGATACCATCCCAAAAAATGACATGCCACAAACATATACCTTATCACACCATGAAATGGAATTTCTCATAATTTAATACGAGATTATTTTCAATACATCAATGTAGAACTAAACTAGAATTACTTAAACATTCATCAAAAGAGGATTCATATACAGTGAAATCATCCATTAAAACTTCCATGCAATTATCTAGATAATCTGAAAAAATACTAACCATGCATCGCTGGAAAGTACCTGAAGCATTGAACAGACCAAATGTCATCCTTCTATATGCAAATAAGCCAAAGGGGAAAGTGAAGGTTGTCCTTTACTGATCCTTGAGGGAAATATAGATCTGAAAGTATACAGAATACCCATCAAGGAAACATTAGTGGGACTTACTCACTATCCTCTCAATCATTTGTTCAATGAATGGAAAAGGGAAACTGTCCTTCCTAGTTTGTTGGTTTAGTCAGCAATATTCTATGCATACACGCCAACTATTCTTCACAAGAGTTGGAACCAATTAATTATTTTTATTTTTGATTACTGTAAGGACAATTTTTTTAGGAACTAATTGAATGGGACTGACCCATTGGCTGTCAGATATGGTGTAAATGATTCCAGAAGCCAATAATTTTATTAGATCCTTTTTCACAACTTCTAGTAGGTTTGGTTTCAGTCGATGTTGTGCATTCCTCACTGGTATAGCCTCGTCATTTGATAAAATATGATGTCTGAAAATTGATGGGCTAATACCAGGAATATCAGTAAGTGTCCAGACCAAAGCTTATTTATACTCCCTCAAAAATTCAATCAGTCACAATTCCTTCTTAGGAGGGATTGAACTAGAAATGATGATGGGAAACTTGTTTCCATTCTCAAGATATAAATATTTTAAATCTTGAGGAAGTTGTTTCAGTTACAATTCAGAAGGATTTTGGATTGATGGAAGTGTGTGTGAAAGTGAGAGTTCACTAAACTCATCTAACTGCTCAATGGTATCATCCTAAGAGGAGGAATGAGATTTTACAAGCTTAGCAGTATCATTGATGGTCATGTGATCCTCAGTGTTCAAGAAATAATCAATTAATAAACATGCATGGAATTTTTCTAGATTGGTACAAAATTCAATGCATGATTCATTGCCCAAAATTTCAATCAAATATGAAAACTCTTAAAGGGGATCAGGGGAATGAAAAGAAATTTTTCTTTGAGGGGATGGTTGTACATCAATTGAATTAACAGAGAGAGATGAATGTTCTTCTGAGGGGTGCTTCATGGCATTAAGGATATTTAAGTGGAAAATGTGACCACCAAAATCTATAGATAATGTTCCATTATGGACATAAATTATGGTTTTAGCTATTTTCAAGAAAGGTCTCACCAATATAATCGGAGAATGTCCATTCATCCTATCATATTACATTTTAAGCATATAAAAATTAGCAAGAAAATTAAATTTTGAACCATCATAAGAACATCCTCTAACACACCAAAAGGGTGTGTTGTACACCAATTTACTAGTTGAATGACTATCCCAATTGGCTTCAATTATCCAACCTACAATTAAGAGTAAATGGAATGAGGAATCACATTTATAGAAGCACCTAAATCAAGCATAGCATTAGAAAATGAATACCCCCCTATGGTTCATGGAATCAAGAAGGTTCTAGGATTATTGAATTTGGTAGGAAGTGACGGTTCTATCAATGTTGAGATATTCCTCCCTAGTATTACCTTATCATCACCATGAAGTCTCCTTTTATGTATACCCATATCCTTTAAAAACATTTCATATCTTGGAATTTATTTCACAGCATCAATCAATGGGATGTTTACCTGCACTTTTTTTAAGGTCTCTAAAATTTTCTTATTGAGTTCAGTTTCCTTTTGTTTTCTAGGTTAAGTGGACCTTTGGGTAAATGGAAGAGGAATGGGTTGGCTAGGAGACTCATCGACATACACACTCTTTCCTTTGGAAGAGCTTTTCTCAAGACATGGTTTTTTAACATTTGGAACATTTCTAATGGTTGGGATGGAGGTTTCCTCAAGAGGGGATGAATTTAATAGAGTATTAATTTGGATTTTAAATTTTGTTCCACTCCTAAGGGTGATGGAAATAACATTTCTCATATCCCTACGGTTAATTACTGATTGAGAAGGTGGTTTACCTAACCCATGACTTTGAATTTATCCTACAAAGTTAGCTAGTTGGCCTAATTGGGTTTTGAGGTCTTGTATGGATTCTTGAATGGTTTTTTGGAATTTTATATTATTGGAAGCCATTTGTTTCATCATCTATTCTAGGATAGGATCGGCTTTTGGAGGGGGTTTTTGGAAAGGCCTTTGTGGTGGTTGGGTATTTCTGGGTAGTGGTGGTGGGTGACTACTCTGTCTCGGTTGGTTCCATTATTGTTGAGGTTGGTTTAAATACCCCCCTTGAATATAATCTTGGTTTTCTTTCCACCCAGTGTTGTATAGATAGTAAGGTGATTGCCTAAAGGGTTGGTTATAGGGGCAGCTTGGAAAAATTTCCTTACAACTCTTAGAAGTTTCTATCAATTGGGGGCATTGGTGAGAGTAGTGGGTGTCAGAAGAACATATACCAAAATGGATGGGATGAGTAGATTGGTATTTCCCTTGGAAAAGAACAAGTTTTATTAGAAGCGTACTTACCTCTTCAAACTTTTTTTCCACCTTCTTCTCAAATTCAGTACTTTTCACCTCATGGACTCCTCGAATGGGTACATTAGACCTTGAACTAAATATTTTAGTGTCCTGCACCATGTTCTCAATTAAGGTCCGTGCAGCGATTGGGGTTTTATCCACTAGTGCACCACCTACAACAGCATCAATCATGTTTCTATCAATTAGTATTAAACCTTCATAAAAATATTGTATTAAAATTTGGCCACTTATTTGGTGGTGTGGACAACTTCAACATAATCTTTTAAATATTTCCCAATATTCATGAAGTGTTTCCCCTTTATATTGTCTTATCCCACAAATTTCTTTCCTTATTGTTGCAGTTTGAGATGCTGGGGAATATTTTTCAAGGAAAAGGTGTTTCATGTTCACCCAGCCTCGTATTGGTGAATTAACATAGTAAAGACAATACTTTGCAGTTTCTTCTAATAAAAATGGAAATGCTCAATGTTTTACTTGTTCCTCATCAAAATTTGCAGGTTTTAATGTTTAACACACAATATGAAATTATTTTAAATGTTTATCTGGGTCTTCTTCTATGAGTCCATGAAATCAAGGCAACAAGTGAATTATTATATATTTTAATTCAAAATTGGGTGCCTCTCCTTGCATTTGAAAATATGTGGGTTTGATGTCAACATTTGGTGAGGTTAATTATTTTAGTGTTCTATTGTTTTCATCCATTTTATACAATTTTATTTCAGTTTTAATGTTGGTTCTAGATGAAGAAGAGGTCCAGTGTGTGGTGTGTCCTCCCTCAAAGTGTTGTCTTATGTGTCTCGGTGTCGTTGACGTAAGCTCCTTTCCTGTTTGGGTTCAAAAGGTGGTAAATCTCTTGGATTAGAATTCATAATTCACAAAACATTCACAAGAAATATATTATAACAAAAAATTATTGAAAATGTATAAGTTAAAACAAATAAATATTCATAAAATTTATATATATCTTATAAAAACACACACTAAAAATCAAAAGTGATCCCCACTAATAGTGCCAAAATTTGAACATGTTGTCATGGCACATCAAATTGATTATGATTTTAAGGTTTATTTGAATTATAGGGAAGAACCTAGGTAGTCTCTAAAGGATCATTAATAGGTTTAAAGTATTCGTTTTTAATCAAAAGTACTAAAAAGTGAGAAGATTTTGTAAACAATTTTAAGAAAGTAACTTAACGTAAAGATTTGTAAAGTCGAAAGACAAACTGTATTTTGAAAAATATAAGATAAATAAATTATCATTGCTTAGTTAATATTGAACTTGAAGAGTTACTTTTTCTCAATTGGATATTATGTTTTTTTGTAATCCTTTGGTTGATGGATGACCAAGATCTTGGTTCCCCTCTTTCCTCTAAAAATGATGCACAAATAACCACCCCTTGACACAAAAATCATATTGTCAAGGTTTGGAAATCAAGAATAGAGTGAGTTATACCAAATAATACTAAAATCTTATGTATTTGTGAGAGAAATAGGATGCTTATGTTCACTAATCAGAACAACCCAAGATCCCACTTAAATCTCAACCCAATCGGTATTGAAATGAGAAATTTTTCACTTAATTAAACCAAATCAATGCATTCAGAGAAGAATCATATAATATTATGTATAAGTGAAATAATTTCCACACAAATTACAAAAAACTAGTATAATATAAGGTGCCAAAACTCCCTCTTCAATTGTGTAGCTCCCTCACAATGATCACCCATTGTTTAGCTCGACATCGAGATGAGGAGGAAGCTTGGAACTCCTTCTTCATTATTGATCCCCCTATGAGGATAGGGGCCTATAAAACTTCAAGGATGAGGAGGAGAATACTATTGGACTCCAAAATGGAAGAGATTCACTTATGTTTTGAGCTTCCAAATGAGTTTCCCATGGTTCGTTTTTATATCCAAAATGGGACATGGTTTTGAGCACCCAGATTTTGATAAACCACTTGGAGGATGGTTTTCTGCTACTAGAAAGTCGAATATTCCTTTTGAAAAAACTGTAAAGTTTTAGCCACACTTCCTTAATATTACCACTAAATGTTTGGAAATATTTAGACAATCACAAATCAAGATATGAACATATTATAGAATGCCACTTTTGACTTTGTGCAGATTCTATGGTTTGGACATATCATTTTTTATGGGCCCTTAGAATCTGAATATGGATTGGGTTCCTTGATATGAAATGTATCCTATTAAAATTTGGACTATACCAAGAAATTTCAGTCCATTTGGATGCATTTTATAGTATAAGTGAACAAATTAATCCACTGGTGTGATGGGATCATGTGTAGTTTGGCCCATTTTTCTTGGACTTCATCATGAGTCCTCCAAATCACCTCCACCTTCAATTAAATTATCAAAACATGTAACATTTCACTTTTTAATAGTGATAAACACAAAATAATTGAATCAAACATGAAGTTCATTTTGTTATTATATTTTGAATTTATAATACAAATTTAGATTAATACAATGGTGTAAGGGTGAAAATGAAATAGTGAGTCGTGGTACGATCAAGCATCTAAGATGATAATTTCCTTTCCCATTATTCTTAACCTTATTTAATATTTTTGAGATAATTTAAATGATTCTCCGAAAGTATTCATCCTCCTATCAATTGAATTTTTATTTTCAATATGTTCTTTAATTTTCTACTTTCTCATGGACTTAAATACTATTTAATAGTTTACCTTTTTCTTAAAGGCAATAATTTTTCTCATTTCATAAGCTATGAGAATGATTTTTAATTCTCTAAGGAAAGAACATATCTATATTCTAGAGATAATATCTTATGATCAAACCTATTAGAAAAAATCATCACGATTTTCTTAAAAATTGTAGAGACTTTAAGGTTTTCACCAAATCCTAGGATATTATTTAAAACTTCATTCACCCAAGTGAAATAATCATCCATGATTTATTCCACATCCATCTTAATGTCTTCAAAATTTATTCTCTATATTTATAATTTAGCCACCTTAAATTTCATATTTCCTTTGTAGCTACTTTCTAGATTATCCTGGATTTCTTTAGCTAATTGAAGTCTCACCACTTTTTTGTATAATTTTTTTGAAAAGGAAATGAGAATAGTATTTTGTGATTTTCCATCATTCTCTATATTTCTTTTATCTACCAAAATCATTAGAGAATTTACTTCAATGGGTGGAATATTAAAGACAATAGCATCTCTAACTTCTAGGAAAAGGGATAGAATATATGAAAACATTTTTTCCTTCTAACTAGGATAATTTTTTTCCATCAAGAGTAGGCACATCCCTTCTATTCATAGAATTAAGATTATATATTCTTATCACTTTAAAGAATCAGACAGAGGGATTAGGATCTGAAACCAGTTGAAGGGCCTAGGATCAGATCACCCCATTTGACTAGGGGGGATAAATTAGTGGTAAAAATATTTTATAATTTATTCTTAATTAAATAAATCCATGTAAATGTTAGGAATTTATTAACTCAAGTATAGATTCTCAACCTCACTCGTGTGTGTAGAAAATTAAGAGATAATGAAAATAAGGATTTTTGCAAGGTTTAACCCCTTTGTAGGAAACCTACTTATTATTTTTTTTTGGTTCCTCCCCCTAACCACATATTATTCACTATAATAACAACTGATTACAAGCTTATAGTGATGTCATAGATTAGTATTATACCTATCCAGATTCACAAAAAATACTGAAACTTTCCACTAACTTAATACATAATATGTAACCAAGATAAGATAGATCCTATTGAAAGATTATTTGTTTCACCAATAGTAGAATTTGATCTCCCTCATTGATCCTTTGGAAATATTCAAGAACAACTACTCACTTCATGGAGATATGATGTAGAATTTATTCTTTTTATTATCTCAAAGATCAACACTATGAACTCAGACAAAAATAGATATTTAGATTAAGAATTACCACAATTTTTATTATCATTAATTTTTTATTTTTTTCTTAGCTCCTTCATACCACTTCATAATATTAGTAATCACCATATATTTTCCCCTCACTTGATATTGGAAAACCTTGATTTTTTCAAAATTTATTTACTTAAGAGCATTAAATTGATCTCGTCGTAATAATTTACCTCATTTGAATAATGAATAAGACTTTATATAATACTAGTAAAAAGGGTCTATCATTAAATAGACACATTGGGAACTCTCTTTACCACACCTTTATCTCAATATATCATCATCTTAGAAAGTGTTTCCACACTGATTTACTTAAATTCCCTTTTCATATTCATCTTTTCAAACCTCTAACTTCAATCAATATTCACAATTATCACATTTATGAAATTCTAGTAATATTATTCTTCATTATCATGGTGAAAAAAATCTTGAACTTATAATCTTATACCAACTCACACAACACAACAGCTTCTAAAAATAACTTAGCATCTTCAACAATCACCAATTAAAAAACCAATGATAATCACTATTTATTTAGATACAAGTGATTTTTTGAACTCTAAAATAGAAAATCATCATTACAAACACATTTTAAATTTAATATATTGTTATTCTTCTTCTTTATACATAGCTTTATGCATAATAATATCTGTTTTGATAAATCATCTCAAAATAATGAATAGATATAAGCAATGATCATCCATTTCAAAAACACTCATGAATCATCTTGATTCATATTTTAAATATGATTTTTAAACATTTAGGATTATCTTTATCATCTCTAATATTTTTTTCATCATAAAACATGAATTCTGGAAAACTCAGAATATACATAGCTAAAATTTTCCTACATGGTCCTTAGAAGCAAAATCCCTTACATGAATTTGGATTCGTGGGAAATTTGGATATGTAATGGTAAAAAATCCTACATGATTTTTATTATGTGTTTAGAATTCAAATACATAGTAGAAATTTAGTATATGAAATCTATCAATGTGGGAACTTTGTATATGTAGAACATCAGATATGTGGATCCATTAGCATATGTGGGTCTCCACATAGCCAACAAATTGATTTTGTAGAGAAAAAAATACATGATTTTGGAAAACTATAGACTTTACTCCAATATCTTTAACACCACTTCATACTTTTCTCAAACACTTCAAATAATCAAAAAACACCTCCAATAATAATTATGAAAGTTCCAAACCTCTCAAACCACTTCATCATCAGAAATTTTAACAAACTATATCAAGTATTAAATCAAACTAAATTGAGAATCACTTCAAAAATTAATATAAAATTATAAGAAATGCTTCCATGGAATGGTTGTATACACATATAAATTTTTAACACCTTTAAAATTTCATCGTGTTCTTCAAATTCCATAAAAACATTGAATTCTTCTTTATCATTGCTAACATAGAAAAAAATTCCATTTAAAGCATCAATAAAAACACCACCAGTAGAAAGGAATGGAATGCCCAAAATTATCACACCCATGATTTTATTTTAATGTAATTTTACATTTATTTTTGGAATATCATTTTTTCCATTGGTTTTTCCTTGTGTTTTTAGATAAAAATGTAAATTTAGGGTCAATAGTAGGAGGCATGTGATTGGCACATGGTTTTTCAACCAATGAAACCTTGACTAGGTGACCATACGGTGAAGTGGTGGTTTTGGATAGTATATAATCACATGGTTTTTAAAATATTTGGGCTAACCACTACTCGAAATGAAGGATTTCCCAACGGTTCTTAACCATTGCAAAAGGATGCAGAACCGTTGGTATATATTATACCAACGGTTCTGCAAACCGTAGGGAAGTAAGCCATTAGGATAGGTTTTCCCAACGGTTTACACTGAACCATTGGGATAGGTTAGAAAAAAAATGAACCTATCCCAATGGTTGTGCCAAACCATTGGGATAGCTTTTCCCAACGGTTTGGCTTGAACCGTTGGGAAAACCAAGCATAGGGCTTCTTTCCCAACAGTTTCTAAACCATTAGGAAAGGAGTTTTACCAACGGTTTATAGAACCATTGGTAAAAAAATACTCAGAGAGGCTATTCCAACAGTTTGAAACCATTGTCATAGCCTAGGTTGTGCAAATTTCACAGCAGCCTGCAATTTTCACAACACCTCTCATTTTTATGCAATTTGCACACCAGCATTCCCTCTCATTTTCAATCACTTCTGATTATTGTACCTACAATAACCTAACACATACATATACAATTATTTTACCTATAATAACCAACTAACACAAACATATAGAAAGAAAATTCATACACATTTAACATATAATGCATCCTGGAACTATACACATCCATAATTAAATCAGAATTCATAACGTAATTATAAACATACATAATTCATTTAGAATTCAATTTAAAATTTAGATAACAATTATATGTGGAATCTGGAATTCAATTCATAATTTGATCTGTTTTTCGTATACCATATATTTTTACTAGAAATGATGTCCATTTTAAACAAAATACATACACCTGGAGTGATACTGGCCACACTATGCCTCGGATTGAGACGAGGTTAACTTGTATACGTCACAAATGACCCATGGATCGTTTTCCTAAAGTATCAACATATTCCAAAAGCGTTTGGTCGGTTTTTCGTATGTCAATTGTTGTTTTCACATAAAATGATGTGCTTTTTAAATAAAAGAGAGACACTTTGAATGGTGTCAGCCACACCACACTTCAGATTGAGGTAGGGATGACTCATACACATCACAAATGACCCATGGATCATTGTGCTAAAATATCAACACAATCAGAATCCGTTTGGTCGGTTTTCCGTATGTACTTAAAATGTTGTCCATTTTAAACATAAGAGAGACACTTTGGGTGGTCCCAGACACACCGCGACTCAGATTGAGGCATGTTGACTCGTACATGTAACATATAACCCATGGATCGTTGTCCTAAAATTTCAACAGATTCCGAATGCGTTTGGTTGGTTTTTCGTATTCCAGTAGTTCTTTTCATTTATAATCCTATCCATTTTAAACAAAAGAGACACAGTTAGAGTGGTACCGACCACACCACATATCATATTTAGATGGGGTTAACTTATACACATCTCAAATGACCCATGGATCATTGTCCTAAAGTATCAACACAATCTGAATATGTTTGGTTGGTTTTCTGTATTCCAGTTGATGTTTTCACTTAAAATGTTGTCCATTTTAAACAAAAGAGAGACACTTAGAGTGGTGTCGGACACATCGTGCCTCATATTGAGGTGGTATTGATTCATACATATCACATATGACCCATGGATTGTTGTGATAAAGTATCAACATAATCAGAATCTGTTTGGTCAATTTTCTATATGTACTTAAAATGTTGTCCATTTTAAACAAAAGAGAGACACTTAGAGTGGTGTCGGCCACACCACACCTCGGATTGAGGCAAGGTTGACTCATACACGTCACATATGACCCATGGATCATTTTAAAAAAGCATAAACACATTTCAAATGCGTTTGGTCAGTTTTTTTATATCACTTGTTGTTTTTGCTTAAAATGATGTCCATTTTAAACAAAAGAGAGACACTATGAATGGTGTCGGCCACACCGCGCCTCTGATTGAGGATGGGTTGACTCGTACATGTCACATATGATCCATGGATTGTTGTGCTAAAGTATCAACACAATCATAATCTGTTTGGTCGGTTTTTCGTATGCTAGTTGTTGTTTTCACTTAAAATGAAGTCCATTTTAAACAAAAGAGAGACACTTTGAGTGGTGTTAGCCACACCTCACCTCTATTTGAGACAAGGTTGACTCTTACACGTCACATATGACCCATGGATTGTTCTCCTAAAGTTTCAATGTAAACTGAATGTGTTTGGTCGGTTTTCCATATGTACTTAAAATGTTGTCCATATTAAACAAAAGAGAGACACTTAGAGTGATCCCAGACACACCACGACTCAGATTGAGCTTGGGTTGGCTCTTACACGTCACATATGACCCATGGATCATTGTGATAAATTATTAATAGATTCTGAATGCATTTGGTCAATTTTTCATATGCCAGTTGTTCTTTTCACTTATAATCTTGTCCATTTTAAACAAAAGAGACACATTTAGAGTGGTACCAGCCACACCACACCTTGGATTTAGATGTAGATGACTCATACACGTCTCAAGTGACCCATGGATCATTTTCCTAAAGTATCAACACAATCCGAATGTGTTTGGTCAGTTTTCCATATGCCAGTTGAAGTTTTCACTTAAAATGATGTCCTTTTGAAACAAAAGAGAGGCACTTAGAGTGGTGTCGGCCACACAACATCTCCGATTGAGGTGGTTTTGACTCTTACACATCACATATGACCCATGTATCATTGTGATAATGTATAAACACAATCAGAATCCGTTTGGTCAGTTTTCCATATGTACTTAAAATGTTGTCCATTTTAAACAAAAGAGAGGCACTTGGAGTGATCTTGGCCACATCATGCCTCATATTGAGGCAATGTTTACTCGTACACATGACATATGACCCATGGATCGTTCTCCTAAAGCATAAACACATTTCAAATGCATTAGTTCAGTTTTTCGTATGTCAGTTGTTGTTTTCACTTAAAATGATGTCCATTTTAAACAAAAGAGAGACACTATGAATGGTGTCGGCCACACCATGCCTCGGATTAAGACGGGGTTGACTCGTACGCATCACATATGACCCATGGATCGTTTTTCTAAATTATAGACACAATCATAATCCGTTTGGTCGGTTTTCTGTATGCTAGTTGTTGTTTTCACTTAAAATGAAGTCCATTTTAAACAAAAGAGAGACACTTTGAGTGGTGTTGGCCACACCGAATCTCGGATTGAGGTGAGGTTGACTTGTACACATCACATATAACCCATGGATCATTCTCCTAAAGTTTCAATAGAAACCGAATGTGTTTGGTCGGTTTTCCATATATACTTAAATTGTTGTCCATTTTAAACAAAATAGAGACACTTAGAGTGATATCGGCCACTCTGCGACTCGGATTGAGCCCGGGATAGCTTGTACACATCACATATAACCCATGGATCGTTGTGATAATTTATAAATAGATTCTGAATGTGTTTGGTTAGTTTTTTGTATGCCAATTGTTCTTTTCACATATAATCCTGTCTATTTTAAACAAAAGAGACAAAGTTAGAGAGGTATCGGCTACACCGCACCTTGGATTTAGATGGGGTTGACTCGTACACATCTCAAATGACCCATGGATCATTTTCCTAAATTATCAAAACAATATGAATGCTTTTGGTCGTTTTTTCGTATGCCAATTGATGTTTTCACTTAAAATGATGTCCTTTTGAAACAAAAGAGAGACACTTTGAGTGGCGCCAGCCACACAACGCCTCGGATTAAGGCGGGGTTGACTTGTACATGTCACATATGACCCATGGATTATTTTCCTAAATCATCAACACATTTCGAATGCGTTTGGTCAGTTTTCCGTATGTCACTAGTTGTGTTCACTTAAAATGATGTCCATTTTAAACAAAAGAGAGACACTATGAATGGTTTCGGCCACACCACGTCTCGGATTGAGGCGGGGTTGACTCATACACGTCACATATGACCCATGTATTTTTGTGCTAAAGTATCGACACAATAAAAATCCGTTTGGTCGGTTTTCCGTATGCTAGTTGTTGTTTTCACTTAAAATGAAGTCCATTTTAAACAAAAGAGAGACACTTTGAGTGGTGTTGGCCACACCGCACCTCGTATTGAGGCAAGTTTTACTCGTAAACGTCACATATGACCCATGGATCGTTCTCCTAAAGTTTGAACCGAAACCGAATGTGTTTGGTTGGTTTTCCATATGTACTTAAAATGTTGTCCATTTTAAACAAAAGAGAGACACTTAGAGTGATCCCGGCCACACCGCGACTCAGATTGATCCCGAGTTGGCTCATACATTTCACATATGAACCATGGATAGTTGTGATAAATTATCAACAGATTCTGAATGCGTTTGGTCGGTTTTTCGTATACCAGTTGTTCTTTTCATTTATAATCTTGTCCATTTTAAACAAAAGAGACATAGTTAGAGTGGTACCGGCCACACCGCGCCTCATATTTAGATGGGGTTTACTCGTACACGTCTTAAATGACCCATGGATCATTTTCCTAAAGTATCAACACAATCTGAATGCGTTTGGTTGGTTTTCCGTATTCCAGTTGATGTTTTCACTTAAAATGACATCCTTTTGAAACAAAAGATAGGAACTTAGAGTGGTGTCGTCCACAGCGCATCTCGGATTGAGGCAGGGTTGACTCATAAACATCACATATGACCCATGGATCATTGTGCTAAAGTATCAACACAATCTGAATCTGTTTGGTCAGTTTTCTGTATGTACTTAAAATGTTGTCCATTTTAAAAAAAAGAGAGGCACTTAGAGTGATCTCGGCCACAATGTGCCTCATATTGAGTAGGGGTTGACTTGTACACATCACATATGACCCATGGATCGTTCTCCTAAAGAATCAACACATTTCTAATGCGTTTGGTCAATTTTTTGTATGTCAGTTGTTGTTTTCACTTAAAATGATGTCCATTTTAAACAAAAGAGAGACACTATGAATGGTGTCGGCCACACCACGCCTCGGATTGAGGAAGGGTTGACTCATACACATCACATATAACCCATGGATCGTTTTGCTAAAGTATCGACATAGTCAAAGTCCATTTGGTCAGTTTTTCGTATATTAGTTGTTATTTTCACTTAAAATGAAGTCCATTTTAAACAAAACAGAGACACTTTGAGTGGTGTCGGCCACACCGCACCTCGGATTGAGGCGAGGTTGACTCATACATGTCACATATGACCCATGGATCGTTCTCTTAAAGTTTCAACAGAAACTGAATGCGTTTGGTCAGTTTTCTATATGTACTTAAATTGTTATCCATTTTAAACAAAAGAGAGACACTTAGAGTGATCCCGACCACACCATGACTCAGATTGAGCCTGGGTTTTCTCGTACATGTCACATACACCCCATTTATCGTTATGATAAATTATCAACAGACTCTGAATGCATTTGGTCAGTTTTTCGTATGCCAGTTTTTCTTTTCAGTTATAATCCTACCCATTTTAAACAAAAGAGACACACTTAGTATAAGGCCCCAGCCTTAAACCTTACTTAATCTTGAGTTATTACAAGATTACACATTGAGTATCTTTTCAGGTTTCTAGTTTTAGAGAATTAGATCATAAAACTTGCATTACATTCCACATTTAAACAAAGTGGTTACATAAAAGATAGTATTAATTTTTCCCATCAACAGAAACATATTTAAAATAAAACATGGATTCTTTCTTGACACTTCCTTGACACTATCATCATATCATGTACCCTTCCCTTGACCTGTGAAAAACATTTCAAAATCTTGGGATGAGCATAAAAAGCTCAGTGAGGGATATAAAAATATGGAAAGGAAAGTTGAGTACATGTATACATAAGAATGAAATCATACTTTACCCATAAAACATAAGCACTTTAACATACCTCATAAAATCATGAATAAATCATATAAATCATAATACATAAAGGTAACTTGAGGCATTCATAACATTCTTATGTAGGGAGTAACCCTCTTGGTTACGTTTGGAATACCCATCACAGTATATTCCCTAAATCTCTTCGGAGAAACCTTAACGTTTAACCCCTTCGCGTTACCCAATGCATTGGAGAGCTATATCGGGCTCACCCTCCCTTATTTTATCACGGAACCACCCGTCTTCATAATAATTCCCAAGAACCATACCATAATCATATCACATAAAACATGCATAAAGGAAACATAACATTTCCACTTTTCAATCACAAGATATCAATACAACACATTGATATAAAAACATTATAAAAACCATTTTCAATACCAAAATAAAAGAAAATTAAAACATCGTATTTATTTTTCTTTTAAAAAAAGGTATGGCTTGTAGAAGAATCCGAAACTCAAATAATGGTCACGACGGTGGAGAAGTCGTTGTCGCCGCATACGTACAACAAAAACATTCCCTTTTGTCGTTTAGTAAAACTCTTTGTATAAAAAAGATTCCTTTTGGATAAATGTAAAAGTCAAAGGGGTTTATACACTGTATAAAAGAAGTTTGTGTATAAAACAAAATATTCCTCAATGAAAGGAGATTGAGATGAAGTCCCATACAAAGACGGTATCCTTGGATTAAGGATAAATCAATTACATAATTATGTGTGACAAACTAATACACAAAATATAAGTGCATATTAAGTGTAAAAAAATCATAGGTTATTCACACATATTCATATAACGACATATTAAAGGAGTAAAAGCTTATCCCAAAGAATCAAAATTGGGTTAAGAAGTTCCCTTGCAAAAATTTGACAGCCTAACGGTGTCACTACAAAATTTAAAAAATGAGTTGATGAGAGATAAGAAGGGTATCTCATCACTTGGACATAAAATTTAAATCACTAAGGATATATAAGAACATATCCCAACAAAATTTTATGTTAATTAAAAGACATAACAAAAGAAGTCTTTTAAAAAGAGGAGGGTGAAAGGTTCCCTTACCGACATGGGTATCTTTCGAAACATACACCCCGTGAAAGAAGGACAATGCAACATTGATGTAAATACTCATAAATGAAAGTATATTACACAATGAGTAAAATAATGGGTAGTACATACACCACTCAAAGGCAATTGTGGCAAATGTAGCATAAATCTCACGGGAATAAAAGTGAGATGAAAAATCCCTTACGAAAACTCGGCAGCCTAACGACGCCACTTAAAACTTCCAAAAATGGATTGATGAGATAAAATAGGGTCTCTCATCTTATTACAATAAAATATACAGAAAGAGGAATATAAAATAACATCCCCATCATAACAAAGAGGAGATTAAAAGAAGTGACATAAAGGAGAGTACTTAAAAAGAAAGAGAGAGGTTAGATCTCTTACGAAAATTTGGCAGCCTAAAGGCGCCACTCAAAACTTCCAAAATGTATTGATGAGAGAGAATAGGGTCTCTCATAATATGAACAAAAAAATTACAGTAAGAGTAATATAAAATAACATCCCAATTACAAGAATTATGAGCTTAAAAGGAATGACATAAAAGAGTGTACTTAAAAAGAAAGAGAGGAGTAGGATCCCTTACCTCGGGTCCGACTTGACTCAATCGTTCTTTAACGTCCTGAATAATAAACTTGAGTTAATTTCCACTTTATTAAGAAACTTTTTCAAGTTCATTATTCCTTTTATATCACTTATTGTCATGTTATAAACATTATGTAATCATTTAATTTAATAATGTTTGTTTTTTCGATATTTGGTTCTTAAGTCGAAAGTGGACTTCTTACAATTACTTGTTGTTCGTGTGGTCAAAGTTTCATTATATCCAGAATTATATTAATTATTTGGATATAATATATATCATATATATCCAGAATATACATGTATTTATAATATTACATAATCATTTAGAGGTAAGAAATGAAATGCACCGTTCATGGAGACGGTAAGTCGTACGTACGCATGAACGCTACTTTCATTTCTATGTCATATTAATGGAATTAAAACCAAATGATAGGTATGTATATTTTAATTCCAGTATTATATTAATCATTTATATGTAACATACATCATATATAATAACTTTAAATCCATCCTTTATACATCCCACATATGGCATTAACGAATCAAATCACTTTGAGGGGGCGGTAGTCCGCACTTCCTAAAATGAAATTATCGTGTTTACCCACAATGGAAACCATAAAGGTATGCCAAAAAAGAAAAATAAAGAAGCTTAAGTAAAACATAAACATATTATATATCATATATAAATATAGTTACATCTTAATGTCCACCTTTTAAGGTGTTATATGAGTGTTGAACAATCATCGTTTCGTGAGGCAGAAATTCGCCATCCACAGAAACAGTATGTTCTTTAACCATTTGATGTAGGTTTGTGTAATTTTAGCTCTAATTATTATTATAAAAACATCATAGTATATTGAATATACTGAAGTTGTTACAAAATAAATTAATAAAAAAGAGTTTATGGGGTTGGAGAAGCAAAATAAAACAAAAGAACACAAGTGAAGACATTACCTTAAAATCGGGTAACTCTTTTTGATTTGAGCTCAAAGGCTTCCTTGGGAAGACTTATGCCCAAAGTGAGTCTTCTATGAGTAATATAGGGATGTGTAGAGGAAAAATGATCATGGTTTGGCCGAGAAAAAGGCTTGAGATGTGTGGGTAAGAAGGTAGAGGTGAGGGCCTTTTATAAGAGGAGAGGAGGGGCACTCTTGGAAAGTAAAGAAATGTTACTTTATTTGAAAATGATTTTCGGATTTTAAAGGTCCCACATTGATGTATGTCGAGGATAATGTGGTAAGGGTTCGAAATATACTCATAAAATAGGTTTTGGACATGTGTAGGTCATATATTTTACATTATCTTTTCATTTTATTTAAATCCTTTATTAATGAGGTAATCGCTGCATCATTATGATGTCATATATAATTTTATTTATTTAATGTCTAAAAATTATAAAAAAAACTATCATGATGTAGGAAATCTTTTTATCTTTCCAATTACTATTTATAGTCAAAAATATGACTTGTATAACCCCATGTAAAAAAATTTTTAGTAAAACAACTCATGTTTGTGTCATTTTTACTTTTACATTAAATAAAAAGTTATTTATGTCATTTCCCAACTAAAGTGGCTCCATGGGGTCCCCAAGTTGACCCATGGATGTTCTTGGTCGGCCATGACACATAAAATAAGGGTAGGACATGTTTCAAGCTCATCTCATATTATTAAAACATTATTTTTACCTTAAATTACACTAATTACCTCTAATCGCGATTAAAAACTTAAAAGTTACTATTCACCAAAAAATTATTTTAATTCCATTGAACCACATTTTACTTATTAATGACAACCATGTATGTCAGATTTTTGAAATTCAAAACACAGAGGTGGTAAAATTTCATTTAAACGGAAAATCAGTTTTTATAAGTATCACTTAGTGGTTTCACTATTCATCAAAAATTGAAGTTCTTCAGAAAAATACCAAAACGTCACCCTAAGCTATATTTGATATTCCAAATTCAAAAATGAAGTCTACTTTAAAAAATTCAAAACATATAAGTTGCATTAATTAATTTAATAATTAATTCCCACTGTCAGAGCAAATAGCGTGTTTTTATGAAATAATAAGTATCAAAAGATTGACACTAGTTTAAGTCCGATTTCAAAGTGAAATTAATTACAATGACCACAATTGGATTAAATGGTAAAAATATATTCTAACTGAACTTTAAAACCAATTCAAAATATAATCTAATCATATAAATAAATCACATTAAAAAGTGGTTTTGAATTAAAATACAACATTTTTCACTATTCATTAAAAAAATGAACTTTATCGGAAAAATACCAAAAATTTACACAAAGTAAATTTTGATGTCCCGATTATAAATAATAATTTTATTTTGTCAAATACAACACATAAAATTGTTAAAAGTGGATTTAAAAGAGGTTCGCCATCAAAAGGCGGTTAATCGACCTTTTAAAGAATATTAGAATGTTCTTGCTTAAAAATTGGATTCATTCGTATTTTTAATCCTCTAACATTTATTGTAAGGAGTAAAAATATTTGACAAACATATATAATCATTTTTTAGTTAGTTCTGTTCATTCCCTCCATTATAACGGCTAGGCGTTAACTACCATTTAAAATAATATTATTTTATTATTAGAGTGCAACTTAAGATTCCCAAGAAACTCGTTGTTGCGTATTGGGTACGCCATCGAGCATAGAATCCCCTTTAAAGTAACATTAATATTTTATTCACAAATATGGATAAATATAAAAATGTCATATTCTTTATTTACCTGGGGTGTTACATTCTTCCCCCCTTTTTGGGAATTGCGTCCTCGCAATTTTAAAATTGGGCTTGGAAACATCCTTGAAAGTCCCACATCGGAACAAGAGTCGGTAAAATAATCACTTTAAAATAAAGAATGAGAAGTACAAAGGTCACCTGAGTTAACCCATACTAGTATTCCATGTAGGAAAACATGGACATGGAGGAGAAAACATAGGGTCATGTTCTGATGGAGAGTGATAGAAAACATGTTTAGGAGAAAGTTAACCACAAGAAAATCACAAACTTGTGATGGGTTAAACGGTATTGGATTCCCCATTAGGAAAAGTTAATAGACACCATTTTTTTTATTGAGAAATTTATTCATAAGGAAACATAATTACTTATCATGTTGACTTTCAACTTTTATTAGATTTCTTACACAAACTCATATTTTCTCTAAAAGATGAGTATTTAGGAAGACTTGTTCACTATAATCAACTTCTAGTGAATCACCTAATCCACAAAAGAGAACTATATACTTCCCATGTCTTTATACTTTAACCAAAACCAAAACCAAAAAGGTTAGTACAAGATTAGATAATCCAGAAAAGGATAACCCTTTATAAAAAGAAAATCTATTCTTAATCTCCAAAATTTGTCCATCAAAACCCAAAGTTCAACGAGGAACATTCGATAAACAATTTGTCCATAAAATGATTCAAAGTAAACCAAACTAAGATTGAAACCCAAATATTTGAAGGATTTAGTCACATAGTCCTCTAAGTTAAATCGTAACATTTATCTCCAAACAACAGCAGTTGCTCTTAAAGTCTCGTATTGAAGAGTAATTAACCTAATCACGTATCCTCCATGATAGGTTAATAAATTTCCATAGATAACCCAAAATCAACTTACTATTAATTCATAAAATAATCTAACTAAAAAGAATCAGTCAAACTAACCAGGGACTTCACGTAGTCCAGTGGTAGGCGATAAATACCAGTTGCACTTTGGTTGTGGATTCGAATCCCGCAGATTTGTCCGACGCGATGGGTTGTCACACAGTCTGCGTGTTGTCCTTTATAAAATTCCAAAAATAACCCTAACTTGTTTTAACCTGAATAGTTTCCTTATACCTCTCATTTTCATCCAAATTCATTATGATTTCAACATCTAAATTCTTGAAGTCTTATTTCACCACCATAAGATAAAATAAAACGATTCCCAAAATGAATAATAGCATACCTTGATCATGGCGTCCACTCGGTTTCATCTTCTTCTTGTTTACGTAGGTAGATGTCCCATGCATTACAATAATGATTTATAGATCCTTTAAAATCATTTTCTTCCTCCATCCAAATACACCTTGTACAACATGGGTCAAATGGGTGTTCACAGAAAAACAGTTTTGGAAAATAATCATGTATGACATATAATTACAAAACATCTGATAAAAAATGATTTCTATAAAATAGTCGGACATAATTTGAGTTGAAACTTTCTATTATTGGTCCTTTTAAAATACCATAAGTATGTGATGAGAGACTATATTTTAAAAGCAAATATAAATAGGTTGTGCAAGGGTCTCCTTCCTCAGCACCATTTTTAAAATCATAATATACTTCAAATTCTTGTGATAAGGTAAAATATTTGAAAATACCTTGATAATAATTACCTTTCTTGAAAATATGAGAATATTGTGAAAATAGTATTTGTCTAAAAACAACCCATGATCCACGATGATAACGAGGTATAGAGGAGGTGTTTGATATCTCAAACAACTGCTTGCAAGTGAGTTGTATGCTAGAAAAAGTTTCACAATCATCCGAACATGACTTTGCAATAATTATTGCAAGCATGTCATCAGGAAGAGATAGGAATGTCATTTGATATCCTTCTCCTTCCATTCGTAACTGACTTTACTTGTCCTGAAAAAAAGTTATAAAATAAGGATTTAACTGAAATAATAGATATAGGGACTAACCATGTGTCCAACAAAAACTCCTAATCCCTAAAGTTGTCTAAACCGACCTTTGATACCAACTATAAGGCCCCAGCCTTAAACCTTACTTAATCTTGAGTTATTACAAGATTACACATCGAGGATCCTTTTAGGTTTAGAGTTTTAGAGAATTAGATCATAAAACTTGCATTACATTCCACATTTAAACAAAGTGGTTACATAAAAGATAGTATTCATTTTTCCCATCAACGGAAACATATTTAAAATAAAACATGGATTCTTTCTTGACACTTCCTTGACACTATCGTCATATCATGTACCCTTCCCTTGACCTGTGAAAAACATTTCAAAAACGTGGGATGAGCATAAAAAATCTTAGTAAGGGATATAAAAATATGGAAAGGAAACATGAGTACATGTATACATAAGAATGAAATCATACTTTACCCATAAAACATAAGCACTTTAACATACCTCATAAAATCATGAATAAATCATAGAAATCATAAGACATAAAGGTAACTTGAGGCATTCATAACATTCTTACATAGGGAGTAACCTTCTTGGTTACGTTTGGAATTCCCATCACAGTATATTCCCTAAATCTCTTCGGAGAAACCTTAACGTTTAACCCCTTCGTGTTACCCAATGCATTGGAGAGCTATATCAGGATCACCCGCCCTTAGTTTATCATGGAACCACCCATCTTCATAATAATTCCCAAGAACCATAACATAATCGTATCACATAAAACATGCATAAAGGAAACACAACATTTCCACTTTTCAATCACAAGATATCAATACAACACATTGATATAAAAACATTATGAAAACCATTTTCAATACCAAAATAAAATAAAAGTAAAACATGGTATTTATTTTTCTTTTAAAAAAATGTATGGCTTGTAGAGGAATCCGAAACTCAAATAATGGTCACGGCGGCGGAGAAGTCCTTGTCGCCGCATACATACGACAAAAACATTCCCTTTTGTCGTTTAGTAAAACGCTTTGTATAAAAAATATTCCTTTCGGATAAATGTAAAAGTCAAAGGGGTTTATAAACCATATAAAAGAAGGTTGTGTATAAAACAAAATATTCCTCAATGAAAGGAGATTGAGACGAAGTCCCATACAAATACGGTATCCTTGGATTAAGGATAAATCAATTACATAATTATGTGTGAAAAACTAATACACCAAATATAAGTGAATATTAAGTGTAAAAAAATCAGAGGTTATTCACACATATTCATAGAACGACATATTCAAGGAGTACAAGCTTATCCCAAAGAATCAAAATTGGGTTAAGAAGTTCCCTTGCAAAAATTTTACAGCCTAACGGCGTCACTACAAAATTCAGAAAATGAGTTGATGAGAGATAAAAAGGGTATCTCATCACTTGGACATAAAATTTAAATCACTAAGGATATATAAGAACATATACCAACAAAATTTTATGTGAATTAAAAGACATAACAAAAGAAGTCTTTTAAAAAGAGGAGGGTGAAAGGTTCCCTTACCGACATGGGTATCTTTCGAAACATACACCCCGTGAAAGAAAGACAATACAATATTGATGTAAATACTCATAAATGAAATTATATTACACAATGAGTAAAATAATGGGCATTACATACACCACTCAAAGGAAATTGTGGCAAATGTAGCATAAATCTCACGGGAATAAAAGTGAGATGAAAAATCCCTTACGAAAACTCGGCAGCCTAACGCCGCCACTTAAAACTTCCAAAAATGGATTGATGAGATAAAATAGGGTCTCTCATCATATTACAATAAAATGTACAAAAAGAGGAATATAAAATAACATCCCCCATCATAACAAAGAGGATCTTAAAATAAGTGACATAAAGGAGAGTACTTAAAAAGAAAGAGAGAGGTTAGATCTCTTACGAAAATTCGGCAGCCTAACGGCGCCACTCAAAACTTCCAAAATGGATTGATGAGAGAGAATAGGGTCTCTAATCATATGAAAATAAAAATTAAAGTAAGATTAATATAAAATAACATCCCAATCACAAGAAAGATGATCTTAAAAGTAATGACATAAAAGAGTGTACTTAAAAATAAAAAGAAGAGTAGGATCCCTTACCTCGGGTCCGACTTGACTCGATCGTTCTTTAACGTCCTGAATAATAAACTTGAGTTAATTTCCACTTTATTAAGAACATTTTTCAAGTTCGTTATTCCTTTTATATCACTTATTTCCATGTTATAAACATTATGTAATCATTTAGGTTAATAATGTTTGTTATGTCGATATTTGGTTCTTAAGTCGAAAGTGGACTTCTTACAATTACATGTTGTTCATGTGGTAAAAGTTTCATTATATCCAGAATAATATTCATGATTTGGATATCATATATATCATATATATCCAGAATATACATGTATTTTTAATATTACATAATCATTTATAGCTAATAAATGAAATGTACCGTTCATGGAGATGGTAAGTCGTACGTACGCATGAAGGCTACTTTCATTTCTCTGTCATATTAATGGAATTAAAACCAAATGAGAGGTATGTATATTTTAATTCCAGTATTATATTAATCATTTATATGTAACATAAATCATATATAATAACTTTAAATCCATCCTTTATACATCCCACATATGGCATTAACGAATCAAATCACTTTGACGGGGTGGTAGTCCGCACTTCCTAAAATGAAATTATCGTGTTTACCCACAATGGAAACCATAAAGTTATGCCACAAAAGAAAAATAAATAAGCTTAAGTAAAACATAAACATATTATATATCATATATAAATATAGTTACATCTTAATTTCCACCTTTTAAGGTGTTATATGAGTGTTGAACAATCATCGTTTCGTGAGGCAGAAATTCGCCATCTACAGAAACAGTATGTTCTTTAACCATTTGATGTAGGTTTGTGTAAGTGTATCTCGAATTCTTCTTATAACAACATCCTACTATATTTAAGATACTGGAGTTGTTACAAAATAAATGAATAAAAAGAGTTTAGGGGGTTGGAGAAGTAAAATAAAACAAAATAACACAAGTGAAGACATTACCTTAAAATCAGGTAACTCTTTTTGATTTGAGCTCAAAGGCTTCCTTGGGAAGACTTATGCCCAAAGTGAAGCTTCTAGGAGTAATAGAGGGATTTTTAGAGGAAAAATGAGTAGTGGTTGGCTGAGCCAAAGGCTTGAGAGGTGTGGGTAAGTAGGTAGAGGTGGGGGCCTTTTATAAGAGGAGAGGAGGGGCACTCTTGGAAAGTAAAGAAATGTTACTTTATTTGAAAATGAGTTTCGGATTTTAAAGGTCCCACATTGATGTCTTTTGAGGATAAGGTGGTAAGGGTTATAAATATACTCATCCAATAGGTTTTGGTCATGTGTAGGTCATATATTTTACATTATATTTTCATTTTATTTAAATCCTTTATTAATGAGGTAATCGCTGCATCATTATGATGTCATAAATAATTTTATTTATTTAATTTCTAAAAATTATAAAAAAAAAACTATCATGATGTATGAAATTGTTTTATCTTTCCAATGACTATTTACATTCAAAAATATGACTTGTATAACCCCATGTAAAAAATTTTTAGTAAAACAACTCATGTTTGTGTCATTTTTACTTTTACATTAAATAAAAAGTTATTTATGTCATTTCCCAACCAAAGTGGCTCCATGGGGTCCCCAAGTTGACCCATAGATTGTATTGTTCGGACATGACACATAAAATAAGGGTAGGACATGTGTCAATCTCATCTCATATTATTAAAACATTATTTTTACCTTAAACTACACTAATTACCTCTAATCGCGATTAAAAACTTAAAAGTTACTATTCACCAAAAAATTATTTTAATTCCATTGAACCACATTTTACTTATTAATGACAACCATGTATGTCAGATTTTTGAAATTCAAAACACAGAGGTGGTAAAATTTCATTTAAACGGAAAATCAGTTTTTATAAGTACCACTTAGTGGTTTCACTATTCATCAAAAATTGAAGTTCTTCAGAAAAATACCAAAACGTCACCCTAAGCTATATTTGATATTCCAAATTCAAAAATGAAGTATATTTTACAAAATTAAAAACATATAAGTTTCATTAATTAATTTAATAATTAATTCCCACTGTCAGAGCAAATAGCGTGTTTTTATGAAATAATAAGTTTCAAAAGATTGACACTAGTTTAAGTCTGATTTCAAAGTGAAATTAATTCCAATGACCACAATTGGATTAAATGGTAAAAATATATTCTAATTGAACTTTAAAACCAATTCAAAATATAATCTAATCATATAAATAAATAACATTAAAAAGTGGTTTTGAATTAAAATACAACATTTTTCACTATTCATTTAAAAAATGAACTTTATCGGAAAAATACCAAAAATTTACACAAAGTAAATTTTGATGTCCCGATTATAAAGAAGAATTTTATTTTGTCAAATAAAACACATAAAATTGTTAAAAAGTGGATTTAAAAGAGGTTCGCCATCGAAAGGCGGTTAATCGACATTTTAAAGAATATTAGAATGTTTATGCTTAAAAATTGGATTCATTCGTATTTTTAATCCTCTAACATTTATTGTAAGGAGTAAAAATATTTTACAAACATATATAATCATTTTTTAGTTAGTTCTATTCATTCTCTCCATTATAACGGCTAGGCGTTAACTACCATTTAAAATAATATTATTTTATTATTAGAGTGCAACTTAAGATTCCCAAGAAACTCGTTGTTGCATATTGGGTACGCCATCGAGCATAGCGTCCCCTTTAAAGTAACATTAATATTTTATTCACAAATATGGATAAATATAAAAATTTCATATTCTTTATTTACCTGGGGTGTTACATTCTTCCCCCCTTTTTGGGAATTGGATCCTCACAATTTTAAAATTGGGCTTGGAAACATCCTTGAAAGTCCCACATCGGAACAAGATTCGGTAAAATAATCACTTTAAAATAAGGAATGAGAAGTACAAAGGTCACCTGAGTTAACCCATACTAGTATTCCATGTAGGAAAACATGGACATGGAGGAGAAAATATAGGGTCATGTTCTGGTGGAGAGTGATAGAAAACATGTTTAGGAGAAAGGTAACCACAAGAAAATCACAAACTTGTGATGGGTTAAATGGTATTGGATTCCCCATTAGGAAAATTTAATAGACACTATTTTTTGTTTTTTTTTATTGAGGAATTTATTCATAAGGAAACATAATTACTTATCATGTTGACTTTCAACTTTTATTAGATTTCTTACACAAACTCATATTTTCTCCAAAAGACGAGTATTTAGGAAGAATTGTTCACTATAATCAACTTCTAGTGAATCACCTAATCCACAAAAGATAACTATATACTTCCCATGTCTTTATACATTAACCAAAACCAAAACCAAAAAGGTTAGTACAAGATTAGATAATCCAGAAAAGGATAACCCTTTATAAAAAGAAAAATCTATTCTTAATCTCCAAAATTTGTCCATCAAAACCCAAAGTTCAACGAGGACCATTAGATAAACAATTTGTCCATAAAATTATTCAAAGTAAACCAAACTAATATTGAAACCCAAATATTTTAAGGATTTAGTCACATAATCCTCTAAGTTAAATCGTAACATTTATCTTCAAACATCATCAGTTGCTCTTAAAGTCTCGTATTGGAGAGTAATTAACCAAATCACATATCCTCCATGATAGGTTAATAAATTTCCATAGATAACCCAAAATCAACTTACTATTAATTCATAAAATCAACTAACTAAAAATAATCAGTCAAACTAACCAGGGACTTCACATAGTCCAGTGGTAGGCGATAAATACCAGTTGCACTTTGGTTGTGGGTTCGATTCCCGTAGCTTTGTCTGACGCGATGGGTTGTCACACAGTCTGCGTGTTGTCCTTTATAAAACTCAAAAAATAACCCTAACATGTTTTAACCTCAATAGTTTCCTTATACCTCTCATTTTCATCCAAATTCATTATGATTTCAACATCTAAATTCTTGAAGTCTTATTTCACCACCATAAGATAAAATAAAATGATTCCCAAAATGAATAACAGCATACCTTGATCATGGCGTCCACTCGGTTTCATCGTCATCTTGTTTACGTAGGTAGACGTCCCATGCATTACAATAATTATTTAGAGATCCTTCAAAATAATTTGCTTCCTCCATCCAAATACACCTTGTACAACATGGGTCATATGGGTGTTCACAGAAAAATAGTTTTAAAAAATAATCATGTATGACATATAATTCCAAAACATCTGATAAAACATGATTTCTATAAAATATTCGGACAGAATTTGAGTTGAAACTTTCTATTATTGGTCCTTTTAAAATACCATAAGTATGTGCTGAGAGAATATATTTTAAAAGCAAATATAAATAGGTTGCGCAAGGGTATCCTTCCTCAGCACCATTTTTAAAATCATAATATGCTTCAAATTATTGTGATAAGGTAAAATATTTGAAAATACCTTGATAATATTTAACTTTCTTGAAAATATGAGAATATTGTGAAAATAGTATTTGTCTAAAAACAACCCATGATCCAATATGATAACGAGGTATAGAGGAGGTGTTTGATATCTCAAACAACTACTTGCAAGTGAGTTGTATGCTAGAAAAAGTTTCACAATCATCCGAACATGACTTTGCAGTAATTATTGCAAGCATGTCATCAGGAAGAGATAGGAATGTCATTTGAGATCCTTCTCCTTCCATTTGTAACTGACTTTACTTGTCCTGAAAAAAAGTTATAAAATAAGGATTTAACTGAAATAATAGATATAGGGACTAACCATGTGTCCAACGAAAACTCCTAATCCCTAAAGTTGTCTAAACCGACCTTTGATACCAACTATAAGGCCCCAGCCTTAAACCTTACTTAATCTTGAGTTATTACAATATTACACATTGAGGATCCTTTCAGGTTTAGAGTTTTATAGAATTAGATCATAAAACTTGCATTACATTCCACATTTAAACAAAGTGGTTACATAAAATATAGTATTCATTTTTCCCATCAACGGAAACATATTTAAAATAAAACATGGATTATTTATTGACACTTCCTTGACACTATCATCATATCATATACCCTTCCCTTGACCTATGAAAAACATTTCAAAAACTTGGGATGAGCATAAAAAGCTCAGTAAGGGATATAAAAATATGGAAAGGAAACATGAGTACATGTATACATAAGAATGAAATCATACTTTACCCATAAAATATAAGAACTTTAACATACCTCATAAAATCATGAATAAATCATATAAATCATAAGACATAAAGGTAACTTGAGGCATTCATAACATTCTTACATAGGGATTAACCCTCTTGGTTACGTTTGGAATGCCCATCATAGTATATTCCATAAATCTCTTCGGAGAAACCTTAACGTTTAACCCCTTCGCGTTACCCAATGCATTGGAGAGCTATATCGGGCTCACCCACCCTTAATTTATCACGGAACCACCCGTCTTCATAATAATTCCCAAGAACCATAACATAATCGTATCACATAAAACATGTATAAAGGAAAAAAAACATTTCCACTTTTCAATCACAAGATATCAATACAACACATTGATATAAAAACATTATGAAAACTATTTTCAATACCAAAATAAAAGAAAAGTAAAACATGGTATTTATTTTTCTTTTAAAAAAAAGGTATGGCTTGTAGAGGAAGCCAAAACTCAAATAATGGTCACGGAAGCGGATAAGTCGTTGTCGCCACATACATACGACAAAAACATTCCCTTTTGTCGTTTAGTAAAACGCTTTGTATAAAAAATATTCCTTTCGGATAAACGTAAAAGTCAAAGGGGTTTATACACCGTATAAAAGAAGGTTGTGTATAAAACAAAATATGCCTCAATGAAAGGAGATTGAGATGAAGTCACATACAAAGACGGTATCCTTGGATTAAGGATAAATCAATTACATAATTACGTGTGACAAATTAATACACCAAATATAAGTGGATATTAAGTGTAAAAAAATAAGAGGTTATTCACACATATTCATAGAACGACTTATTCAAGGAGTACAATATTATCCCAAAGAATCAAAATTGGGTTAAGAAGTTCCCTTGCAAAAATTTGACAGCCTAACGGCGTCACTACAAAATTTAGAAAATGAGTTGATGAGAGATAAAAAGGGTATCTCATCACTTGGACATAAAATTTCAATAACTAAGGATATAGAAGAAAATATCCCAACAAAATTTTATGTGAATTAAAAGACATAACAAAAGAAGTCTTTTAAAAAGATGAGGGTGAAAGGTTCCCTTACCGACATGGGTATCTTTCGAAACATACACCCCGTGAAAGAAATACAATACAACATTGATGTAAATACTCATAAATGAAATTATATTACACAATGAGTAAAATAATGGGTAGTACATACACCACTCAAAGGAAATTGTGGCAAATGTAGCATAAATCTCACGGGAATAAAAGTGAGATGAAAAATCCCTTACGAAAACTCGGCAGCCTAACGGCGCCACTTAAAACTTTCAAAAATGGATTGATGAGATCAAATAGTGTCTCTCATCATATTACAATAAAATTTACATCAAGAGGAATATAAAAGAACATCCCCCAACATAACAAATAGGATCTTAAAAGAAGTGACATAAAGGAGAGTACTTAAAAAGGAAGAGAGAGGTTAGATCTCTTACGAAAATTCGGCAGCCTAACGGCGCCACTCAAAACTTCCAAAATGGATTGATGAGAAAGAATAGGATATCTAATCATATGAAAATAAAAATTACAGTAAGAGTAATATAAAAGAACATCCCAATCACAAGAAATATTATCTTAAAAGGAATGACATAAAAGAGTTTACTTAAAAAGAAAGAGAAGAGTAGGATCCCTTACCTCGGGTCCGACTTGACTCGATCGTTCTTTAACGTCCTGAATAATAAACTTGAGTTAATTTCCACTTTATTAAGAACCTTTTTCAAGTTCATTATTACTTTTATATCACTTATTTCCATTTTATAAACATTATGTAATCATTTAAGTTAATAATGTTTGTTTTGTCAATATTTGGTTCTTAAGTCGAAAGTGGACTTCTTACAATTACATGTTGTTTGTGTGGTCAAAGGTTCATTATATACAGAATGATATTCATGATGTGGATATCATATATATCATATATATCCAGAATATACATGTATTTATAATATTACATAATCATTTAGAGGTAATAACTGAAATGCACCGTTCATGGAGACGGTAAGTCGTACGTACGCATGAACGCTACTTTCATTTCTATGTCATTTTAATGGAATTAAAACCAAATGAGAGGTATGTATATTTTAATTCCAGTATTATATTAATCATTTATATGTAACATAAATAATATATAATAACTTTAAATCCATCCTTTATACATCCCACATATGGCATTAACGAATCAAATCACTTTGACGGGGTGGTAGTCCACACTTCCAAAAATGAAATTATCGTGTTTACCCACAATGGAAACCATAAAGTTATGCCACAAAAGAAAAATAAATAATCTTAAGTAAAACATAAACATATTATATATCATATATAAATATATTGACATCTTAATCTCCACCTTTTAAGGTGTTATATGAGTGTTGAACAATCATCGTTTCGTGAGGAAAAAATTCGCCATCTACAGAAACAGTATGTTCTTTAACCATTTGATGTAGGTGTGTGTAAGTGTATATCTAATGATTCTTATAAAAACATCATAGTATATTGAAGATACTGTATTTGTTACAAAATAAATGAATAAAAAGAGTTTAGGGGGTTGGAGAAGCAAAATCAAACAAAAGAACACAAGTGAAGACATTACCTTAAAATCGGGTAACTCTTTTTGATTTGAGATCAAAGGCTTCCTTGGGAATACTTCTGCCCAAAGTGAGGCTTCTAGGAGTAAGAGAGGGATGTGGAGAGGTAAAATGAGAAGTGGTTGGCCGAGCCAAAGTCTTGAGAGGTGTGGGTAAGGAGGTAGAGGTGGGGGCCTTTTATAAGAGGAGAGGAGGGGCACTCTTGGAAAGTAAAGAAATGTTACTATATTTGAAAATGAGTTTCGGATTTTAATGGTCCCAAATTGATGTATTTCTAGGATAAGGTGTTAATGGTTAGAAATATACTCATCCAATAGGTTTTGGACATGTGTAGGTCATATATTTTACATTATCTTTTCATTTTATTTAAATCCTTTATTAATGAGGTAATCACTGCATCATTATGATGTCATAAATAATTTTATTTATTTAATGTATAAAAATTATAAAAAAACTATCATGATGTAGTAAATCGTTTTAGCTTTCCAATGACTATTTATAGTCAAAAATATGACCTTTATAACCCCATGTAAAAATTGTTTTAGTAAAACAACTCATGTTTGGGTCATTTTTACTTTTACATTAAATAAAAAGTTATTTATGTCATTTCCCAACCAAAGTGGCTCCATGGGGTCCCCAAGTTGACCCATGGATTTTATTGGTTGGCCATGACACATCCAATAAGGGTAGGACATGTTTCAAGCTCATCTCATATTATTAAATTATTATTTTTACCTTAAACTACACTAATTACCTCTAATCGCGATTGAAAACTTAAAAGTTACTATTCACCAAAAAATTATTTTAAATTCATTGAACCACATTTTATTTATTAATGATAACCATGTATGTCGGATTTTTGAAATTCAAAACACAGAGGTGGTAAAATTTTATTTAAACGGAAAATCAGTTTTTATCAGTACCACTTAGTGGTTTCACTATTCATCAAAAATTGAAGTTCTTCAGAAAAATACCAAAACGTCACCCTAAGCTATATTTGATATTCCAAATTCAGAAATGAAGTCTATTTTACAAAATTCAAAACATATAAGTTACATTAATTAATTTAATAATTAATTCCCGCTGTCAGAGCAAATAGCGTATTTTTATGAAATAATAAGTATCAAAATATTGACACTAGTTTAAGTCCGATTTCAAAGTAAAATTAATTACAATGACCACAATTGGATTAAATGGTAAAAATATATTCTAATTGAACTTTAAAACCAATTAAAAATATAATCTAATCATATAAATAAATTAGATTAAAAAGTAGTTTTGAATTAAAATACAACATTTTTCACTATTCATTAAAAAAAATGAACTTTATCGAAAAAATACCAAAAATTTACACAAAGTAAATTTTGATGTCCCGATTCTAAAGAAGAATTTTATTTTGTCAAATGAAACACATAAAATTGTTAAAAAGTGGATTTAAAAGAGATTTGTCATCGAAAGGCAGTTAATTGACCTTTTAAAGAATATTAGAATGTTTATGCTTAAAAATTGGATTCATTCACATTTTTAATCCTCTAACATTTATTGTAAGGAGTAAAAATATTTGACAAACATATATAATCATTTTTTAGTTAGTTCTGTTCATTCCCGCCATTACAACGGCTAGGCATTAACTACCATTTAAAATAATATTATTTTATTATTAGAGTGCAACTTAAGATTCCCAAGAAACTCGTTGTTGCGTATTGGGTATGCCATCGAGCATAGCGTCCCCTTTAAAGTAACATTAATATTTTATTCACAAATATGGATAAATATAAAAATGTCATATTCTTTATTTACCTGGGGTGTTACACTTAGAGTGGTGTCGGCCACACCACGCCTCGGATTGAGGCGGGGTTGACTTATACACGTCACATATGACCCATTGATCATTTTCCTAAAGCATCAACACATTTAGAATGCGTTTGGTCAGTTTTTCATATGTCACTTGTTGTTTTGTCTTAAAATGATGTCCATTTTAAACAAAAGAGAGACACTATGAATGGTGTCAGCCACACCACGCCTCGGATTGAGGCGGGGTTAACTCTTACACGTCACATATGACCCATGGATCATTGTGCTAAATTATCGACACAATCAGAATCCGTTTGGTCAGCTTTCCGTATGCTAGTTGTTGTTTTCACTTAAAATTAAGTCCATTTTAAACAAAAGAGAGACACTTTGAGTGGTGTCAGCCACACCACACCTTGGATTGAGGAGATGTTAACTTATACACGTCACATATGACCCATGTATCATTCTCCTAAAGTTTCAATGGAAATTAAATGTGTTTGGTTGGTTTTCCGTATGTACTTAAAATGTTGTCTATTTTAAACAAAAGAGAGACACTTAGAGTGATCTCAGCCACGCTGTGACTCAGATTGAGCCTGAGTTGGCTTTTACACATCACATATGACCCATGGATCGTTGTGATAAATTATCAATAGATTCTGAATGTGTTTGGTTAGTTTTCCTTATGCCAGTTGTTCTTTTCACTTATAATCATGTCCATTTTAAACAAAAGAGACACACTTAGAGTGGTTTCGGCCACACCGTGCCTCGGATTGAGTCGGGGTTGACTCGTACATGTCACATATGACCCATGGATAGTTTTTCTAAAGCATAAACACATTTCTAATGCATTTGGTCAGTTTTTTGTATGTCATTTGTTGTTTTCTCTTAAAATGATGTCATTTTGAAACAAAAGAGAGACACTTTGAATGGTTTCGGTCACACCACACCTTTAATTGAGGCGGGGTTGACTCGTACACATCACATATTACCCATGGATCATTTTTGTAAAGCATAAACACATTTTGAATGTGTTTGGTCAGTTTTTCATATGTCACTTGTTGCTTTCTCTTAAAATGATGTCCATTTTAAACAAAAGAGAGACACTATGAATGGTGTCGGCCACACCGCACCTCGGATTGATGTGGGGTTGACTCATACACGTCACATATGACCCATGGATCATTTTGCTAAAGTATCAACACAATCAAAATCTGTTTGGTCAGTTTTTTGTATGCTAGTTGTTGTTTTCATTTAAAATGAAGTCCATTTTAAATAAAAGAGAGACACTTTGAGTGGTGTCAGCCACACTGCACCTCGGATTGAGGCGAGGTTGACTCTTACATGTCACATATGACTCATGGATCATTCTCCTAAAGTTTCAACGGAAACTGAATGCGTTTGTTCAGTTTTTCGTATGTACTTAAAATGTTGTCCATTTTAAACAAAAGAGAGACACTTAGAGTGATCTCGGCCACACTGTGAATCGGATTGAGCCCGGTTTGGCTCTTACATGTCACATATGACCCATGGATCATTGTGATAAATTATCAACAGAATACGAATGCGTTTGGTCAGTTTTTCTTATGCCAGTTGTTCTTTTTACTTATAATCCTGTCCATCTTAAACAAAAGAGACACAGTTAGGGTGGTATGTTAGTTTTTTATTCACATTATTCAAATAAACTATTTGACTATGGGTATTTAAATTAATTTATTTATGAAAATTTTACATTTAAAATGAGAATATCATAAAATTAATAGAAGATAAAACTTTTACTAAAAATCCTTGTGGAAATATTAAGGTAAACATGATTTATGAGAATCCTCATGTTTCTATTATTGGAATGGTATTTACTTAAAATCTTGTGGAAATTCATATAGAATATTTTTATATAATTCTTAGTATGAAGTAGATTTTAGTTTATCATGCTATGAAACATTTCAGAGCTAACAATTACATGCCCAATGAATACATCCCTTTTATAACATATCAAGAATCTATGATATTGATTAGATGTGTAAATGTGATTTACATTGATTATAATGATGAAAATAAATAATATATATATTATAGATTTTCTAGTAGTAAATGAAATCAAGGAGGGTGGGGGGGATGTCCGGGGGGGCTATCTGGGGGGTTGTTCGGTGGGTGTCTGGGGGCTATCCAGGGGGCTGTCCGGGGGGCTGTCTGGGGGGTGTCTGGGGGGATGTCTGGGGACCAAGGAGGATGGTGGGGGGCTATCCGAGGGGCTTTCCGGGGTCCAAGGAGGATGGTGGGGGGTTTTCCAGGGTCCAGGAAGGATGGGGGCTATCCAGGGAGTTCCCAAACACACAACCACTAGGGACAGTAACATCCATAAAAACAGAAAATATATAAAAATAACTCAACTCTAATACTATACTATGGGTATAGATAAAACCAACAACTAGAATAGATTAAACATAAAATCTCAATAATATTAATCAAAAATGTAATGGATCAATTTTTCCCACATCACTATCACCATCATCACCATCATCATCACCCTCGTCCTTGTCCCCATCATTGTCCTCGCCCTCCCCAGTTCCCTCCTCCTCGCCCTTGCCCTCCTCCTCACCCTCGCCATCCGCCTCGCCCTCCTCCTCTCCCTCCTATTCCACATCAGACTCCTCGCCATCATCATCTTCAAGATGGAAATCATCCTAACCACCACTAAAAATTCTACCTGGTGCACCATATATAGAATATATCGATGACATATATTCATCAAAAGCTGGGTTGGCCTCTACTGGAAGTGTTGGACGTAGAACTTCAATAAATTTCATAAATGCATTGTTTGCCCTAGCAGACTATTCTTTCGTCTCTGTGGCCCTTTGCTCAGCCTTTTCTGCCTATGACCTAACTTGTTGTAGCTTGGTGGCACTACAACTCGTACCTGAGGAGAGTCAATACCTCATCAAGGCTATCCTAGGTCGGCAGCGTACTCTGCCAGGATTCTCCTCTCCCAACACCTGATGTAAGTGATCAGTTAGCCCAAAATTGTCTGGTTCTTGGGAATCAAGGGCCTCTAAAGTATCCTGTTAAAAATATAAATATATTAGTAAGTTACAAAATAGATATTAAAATGTAAAATCAACAGATTAAATCTTACAATCTGCTGCTAAGTCGCTTCGTTGACGGCACTTCCATCCTTTTTCCATCTACTCGAGCAAAACAGTTTTGCTCGAGGCACACGTCCTTCAATATTCTATATTTGCCTCTACAATGACATTGAAAACTAAAGTTATATGAAAAATTTAGCAAAATATTAAATAATTAAGGAAACAAAAGAAAATTTAAGTTTTAAATAAAACTTATAAACAATTGTCATACCTACTTCCTCTCATGATCCGGCATTGTATTACATCCTAGTGTGTGGAGGTATTTTTTTAAATCAATGTTTTTTTTATTTTTTCCAAATGATTCCTAAATAAAATTTGATAATGAAAAGGATAATATTAATTAAAAACATGAAAGTTATTATTTAAATACCTCAAATGTAATTCATAACTTAAACCGGGTACTCATCCAATGAGTAATCATCTAACGATACTACTCTATAGGAAAATCATCCATGACTGGTGTCGCCTCTAACTCAGTGTCAACTCTAGCACGCCAGCCAATATACAAATCATGCTTGTAGGATCTCTAAATCTCGCCTAAATCCTTTAGACGTTCCATTCATGCACCCTCGCCATCGGAAAAATTAAATCGAAGATGACATCAAAATATTAATTCATATAAATACAAAAATAATTCATGAAATTAAATAAAACAGATTTTTTTACCCATATCTCTGCCCAAGCTCTATCCTTGACCTCATGTGGAAAATGTCTCTACGATAGCGGGTTGACGGTAATGATGTCGGAGTATTTGGAAAGCGTCGCCAAAAAACTCTGACATTGTTGCCCTGTTTTCTCAACCATTTGGTTGTCTTCATTGTAATCCACTATAACATATGTGTGGTGGTTCCACACCGAACGCATGCGTGTACTCCCCCGCCCTCGCCTCCTGTCAGTAGATGTATCTGTCATGAAAGAAAAACTAATATGTTATCAAAACATGTTATAATGAAAATAAATATTACTATAAAAATTTTTTAGGGTTCTATAAATATACATGCGCCAGTCTGATCGCTGAGCGCCGCTGGATCCACAAAAACTGATGGAACACCCTGTGGTGGAACAGGAGTTGAAGACGACAGAATATAGAAGCTCAAAGAGATAGAAGTAGAAGGAAAAGAATATGGGATAGCTGTATGACTGGATTCTGACTGGGGAGTGGGAATCATCATGGGATGTGAAAATGATGGGCCAGAAGATGCAAAAGGTGGCGAAAAAATGGGAGGCCTAAATATCTCGTGTGCCCTTAATGACACACCAGGATCAAAATGTGGGAAGGATGACATGTCATTGGGAGGGGCTGCGTCTAGTCGGGTACGCGCATCTTCTCTTCCACCTCTGGTACAAACCCTCCTCATACCACCGGCCTGAGTACTAGGACCAGTACTAGGCTCCTCATCGAATAACTGTTGACGTATAGGTGGATCCTAAAACAATTTTACAAAAAAATTAATCACATGACATTATATATTCTTTAAATATATATATTTTAAATAAATTACTCACTGTAGGCATTAATGGTGGAACGCCCATCTCCACCATTAGACTATTTTTCGCCATCATTTTTTTCCTTAGTCTCTCTTCAATTGGATGCATTTCCTGCTTTTGAAAACAAATATGTAATTAATTAGAAAAAGTAATCTAATGTGTAAACCAAAAAACTAAATATATGAGGGAGTAGGGGGATTCATTGGTAATTTAGCTATCAATTGTTTTAGAAGAGCTTGAATGGATTTAATAAATCATACAAGTTGTAATGTTCACCAAGTTAGAAATAGTGTTTGACTAGGTTTGAATACAGTTCAATTCCAAATTAGAAAATACAATTAAAATAAAACATCAACCAATAAACATTGAAAATTCACATAATGGTCAAGTCAACTAAAACATATTTGTGATCAATACTAAATCAATTTGAATATTACCAACCTTAACAAACAAACTCTAGGAAAACCAAAAGAATTGAGAACATGGATGAATGATTCTATAGATTTTCAACCACAACTTCAGGTTCACAATAAACTCTGACAATTGAGCAATTGGAGTCATAAAAAGAAATAAGTGGATTGGTTCCAATGGCACTAGGGACAGTGTCAATTCCATCATCACCATCATCAAAAATATGTCTTGGAATTACTTCAACTATGACACTAAATTCAGATCGAAGTTGGTCTTTGACATAAAAAAATTTTTTAGCCATTGATGCCAACACATATGGTTCTTCGGTAGTAAGAGTGTGAGTCATATTAATTACTCGAAATCCACAATCATCAATAAATGTGCCCTGTCTCTTCATCGAATCAAACCAATGGAATTTCATCATTGTGACTCATCCATGAGAGTAATAATCCAATATTATTATTTTCTCAACGACTCCATAATAACCCACATTTTCAAATTGCGGTCTACTATCTGATGCACTAGCATAACACTCTATTGTGGTAGTAACCATAACACCATAATGTTGTGTTCTAATGTTCTTTTCTCATTTAGTGATAATAAATTTGTACCCATTGATAAAAATTGATTTATAGTCACGAACCACGGTATTAGGACCAAAAGCCAAAGCTCATATTTCCTCAGAGACAGAGTCAGCAGACAAACTCAATACCTGCAATATAAATGACTATTAAAATTAATTAAATATTGATATAATTATTTTAAATAGTAAAATTTTTAGCTTCAATTTTAACCAAGCAGAAAACTCTTTGCTATGCAAAGTTTATCTACTTATCAAAGATAAAGAACGATGCTTCCTATTTATCATTATTTTATGTTCCCCGTAGATAAAAAATATGAATAGTTTAATAGATATATATGTAAGATATAAATATTCAATTTAGTTACCTGATATAGTCATCGAACAAATCAAAGTTGAACAAAATTGTGTGATGTGCTATCTCCCGCTCTTCATGGCTTAATATCTTCAATGTATATGATCCAGGAATTCCTCCTGTTTGAGGAAGTGATGGAAAACTGGGTTCAATTTTCTCATACTGTTCTTATTCATTTCTCATTGGTCTGTTCATTCTTGTAGTAAGATCAAACAAATACATTGATCATAAATCCATACATTCTTGAGCCAAGTAATTGTTCACGATAGAACCTTCGGGATGATTCCTGTTTCGGACATAAGACTTTAATGTGTACATATTTCTTCAATTGGGATATATCCAATGAAAAGAAACAGGTCATCCGAGAAGTATTTCAGTGGGAATATGGACAGTCAGATGCAGCATGCATGTGAAAAATGATGGAGGAAATATTTTCTCCAACTCACATGAAATTAATGGGGCATCTGTCAACATTTTTTGTAAGAAAGACTTGGAAAAATTCTTAGCACAAATATCTCTAAACAAATGTCACAACTGAATAACAGTCACCCTTACATTATTGGACAAAAGATGACAGATTGATATTGGAAGAAACTCATGTAGTAGAACATGATAATCATGAGTTTTCAAAGATTTTAGCTTCAACTCTCTTCTATTTACCTGTTTAGATATGTTGCTTGAATAGCCATCAAGAACTCTAATAGTCTCTAATACTTCCAGAAATAGTTTTTTTCGTAGGTTTCATCACATAAGAATCACATGGAAGTTTCCATTTATTTTCACTGATACGAATAGGATGCAATTCTGGTCTGATGCCCCAATCCACCAAGTCACACCGAGATCGTAAATCATCTTTTGTCTTCCCCTTGACATTTAGAAGAACCAAAATCAACATTTTGCATATATTATTCTCAATATGCATTACGTCTAAGCAATGACATAACAAATTGGTTGACCAATAAGGAAAATCAAAAAAGATACTCCTCTTCCTCCAATTGTAACAGGTTTCAGTGGAAACATTCTTTCTCTTTCCAGATTTCATTTGAACCTTCCCGAACAAAAAACTGAAATCTTTCAATTCATTAAGCACATCAGTTCTAGACATACGCTGAGTTGGATCATCAGTCTATATGGTATTATCAAATCTTCGATGATTCATTCTATATGGATGATCATTTGGCAAGAATCTTTGATGTCCCATAAAACTAAAACTACAGCGATGTTTCAATCTTCTAGATCATGTATTCTTCATAAAAACTAGGAATGATAGTTTTCCTTTCATTCTCCATCCATACATCATTGCATAATCTGGAAAATCATTGATCATCCACATAAGCGCAACATGCATCTGAAATGTGTCTTTCAAACATGCATCGTATGTGCGCACACCCACATCCCAAAGAAGCTTCAACTCTTTTATTAAAGGTTTCATGTATACATAAATATCAATTTCGAGATCAGAAGGACCAGATATGAGTATACTCATGAAAGTGAAAGGTTTTTTCATACAAAACCATGGGGGAAGATTATAAATGTGTATAAAAACTGGTCATGTGCTGTGCGAATTAAGCATCTACCCAAACGGGTCAAAACTGTCACATGAAAGACCCAGCCTCACATTAAGCACATCAGCTGCAAAATCAGGATCTTGAGCATCAAATCTCTTCCATGAAAATCCATCTGAAGGATGAACCAACTCATCATTAGTCTTCTTTCTCTCGGTATCATGCCATCTCATTTTTATTTATATGTCATCAAACATAAAAACATTCTGGAGTCTGGGGATCAATGGAAAGTGCCAAATTACTTTCTGTGGAATGTGGGATGGTGTTCCATCAGATTTTGAATTCCAGCGGGATGTGCCACATTTTATACAATCATTTCGTTCAGCAGTTTCCTCCCAGAATAAACTGCATTCTTTCAGTAAAGCATGAATTTTGTTTCTTGAAAATCCAAGTTCCTCAACTAAATTCCATGCCATATAGTGGTTTGTGGTAATATCTGCATCATATGGAAGTAAATCCTTTAAGAGGGTAAGAATTTAATCGATTGCTGTATTAGAAATCCCATACATCGTTTTCCCATGAAACAATCGGATTAAAAATTCCAGCTTTTTCATTTTATCACATTGTCGATATACTGGAGTCGTGGCAGCATCATTCAATTTTTTAACCCTATCAATAACATCATTTTAACTAGATACATCAGCTTTCCTTATATCGAAGTCTTCTTGAGTCGAAATCCTTTCTTTTTCATAATGATGAATAAACAGAAACCGATCATCTAACAAATTCTCCATTCCAGTCCTTTCATTTTGATCATCACCAATTTGAGATTTTATTTTCTTCCCATTGTAATACCACACAAAGTAGTTTGGTTGAAACCCATTTTTGGATATGTGGTATCTAACTTATTCACAGCTCAACCAAGGTCTACCAACACAATTGGAACATGGGCAGTGTATGCGACCACTATCTGAAGCATTGTGAAATGAAAAATCTATAAATCTCTCCAAATTGTTTTGAAAATCGCTTGAGATCTGATCGGTTTCATACATCCAACTTCTGTCCATTCTGTAAAAAGAATTTATATAAGTTATTTTGTTATAAACAATTCAATAGGATTGAACTTTAATAAAAATACATTTTAGTAAATGATAAAGGAAGAAGTTTCTAGTTGATGTAGTGAACTATTAAAATAATTTAAAGAACAAGTACTCATAAATTAAATTAAAATTTATTTATATTAATTTTCATTAGGTTTATAAGAGGCACATGCCTCAGGTCCCATCATGTATTATAGGCATCCCAAATCATTCACTCATGTTCAATAACTTATTATTTGAACCTCTATGGTCATACCTTTCATTACCCAATTACTTCCCCAAGTCAAGAGCACCCCATGGGTGAATAAATTTTAGGATTCTACACTAATAGGTTGTTCATGGCTTGTAAAAAGATTTAATTTCATTAAGTATAGAAAAAAACATTTATTTTTAAATTTGAGATTAATAATAAAGTATGTCAAAGATAAAAACATTACTAAACTAAACTTGTGACTTATCTAACATTTTTATGGATGTCTACACATGCCAGCATGGGTATTGAAAAGAACCCCACCCTCATAACCCCATGGTCCTCATGATATTTGAACCACGCAGTCATGATTTTCAAGATAAACTTGTATCCATGAAACCATATGAGAAACACAATTCAATACATGTGTTTTTTTATTTTCCCAAGCATTTTGAGGAACCCCAAATTAGTGAAAATGGTCATTGTGTTTTAAAAAGGTGATTGAATAACTCATGTATGATGTTGAAGGCAGAATGATTAATGGTTATATTAGGAAAACTAATATTCACTAATATTGTGAATTTGACATTATGTGAATTAGTTTCATTAAGAAGGAAGAAGTGCTAATTAGGGACTACATACTATTTTGCAAAGTTCAAGAAGATACTCCATATGTTCTATTTTGCAAAGGATAAGTGAATAGTGTGTAATTTTATATATATATATATATATATATATATTTTGATAGAAACATGATACATAATTATTATGTAATACACATAGTGTACAAAAATTAAGATGAACAAGATCTTAATGTTTGACATGATCTTAATGAAAGGAGTGATTTTCATGAAATACTATGAATAAATATTACAAACAATTTCTTATGAGTTCATATACATGAAGTTGTAATATTTGAAGCATTGAGATTAAAAAAACTATGAATCTTTAAAATTAGAACACAATAAAGATACTCCATGCCCTTATAAATGTATATGTGTAATGAAAACATTAATTGGGAAATGTGTACATCGATGTAGTGATTTGAGTAAACAATTCGTGGAGTAGTGAATCATAAAATTTTCCAAAAACCCTAAAAATTGGGAATAACAATATCCTTGAGAATATATCGATATCCTTGATAATAGGTGGAATTATATCCTTGAGAAAATTAGGAAGGATTCTAACCTGGAAGCTGATTGAATAAAAGATGTGCACCTATACTGGGGGTTCCTGAAGGGCTTCTGCGAGTTGGAATCGCTTCTGGGAGAGCCGCGGACTGCTTCTAGAATCGGAGAGGGGGATTCCTAGATTTGGTGAATTTGGGGCTTTTTTTTCCAATGGTTTTTAAAAACTGTTGGGAAAACTCCATCTTTCCCAACAGTTTCATCAAACTGTTGGGAAAACTCTTTTTTTACACATCTTTACCAACAATTTATGAAAACCGTTGGTAAAGATCACCTATACCAACGGTTCAATTGAACCATTGGTATACAAGTGTTGGGAAAAGTATGATTTCCAGTAGTGAACAGTGCAGTATGTCCTTCTGAGATAGTAAGGGGTGCATGGTTGATATACAATGTAACACCCCAAATTTTTCTAAAAATAAATATAAATGCATGGAACTTTGTTTTAAGTAGATATTTATAACTAGCCTTTAAACATAATTTTTATACTTCTATGTTTTTAATTTCAAGAAAATGTCATCTACAATTGTGTTCTGTATGTTATTTGGAGTCTATTGGAACCAACTTGTTTTTTTGGTGAATAGTAACATACCCTTATGAATAGTAATATGAATATTAATATGACCCTAATGAATAGTAAATTGTATTATTATTTTATTTTCTTAAGGATTTAAGATAATATAATCTTGATTAATTTTTCAATGTGATATAAAAGCAGTTATAGTTTTTAAATAATTAATTTTTGAATTAAGTATGATTTTATTTAAAAATTAAATTAAAAATATTTAAAAAAAAATATTTTCAAAAAATGGACTTCATTTTTGAAATCTACACGTAGATAAATGGTTAGGGTGAATTTTGGGAATTTTTCAGAAACAGTTGATTTTTCGGTGAATAGTAAAAAATACAGTTTTTAGTTTCGGTGTGTTAATGACATCATTAATGATATAATAATGATGTCATAAATCTGGTCGACTTGATTATAGTTAAATAATATGTGAGGTTTACCAATTGGCTTATAACATGGGCAAATACCATGGTCAAGACCATGTTTTTGCAAATACCACCCATGAGGTGTCCCTTGGAAATTATTAAAATATTCCCTTACTTTTCCTATAAATACCAACACATTACTTCATTAACTTCATTACCAATTCCTCCTCAACGAATATCTGGCATACTTACCCTCATATTAGTCCTCCCAAGATTTCCTCAAGCCCCCAAGGTCCCAACCTTCAATTTATAAGGGTTACTCTATAAGGTAAGAAAATTCTCAATTTCTTTCTTTTTCCATTCAAGTTCTCTTTTATGTGGTATATCTTTCAAGTTTCCATACCATGTTCTTATTTATTTATTATTATTGATCTATTATGTATTATTATTCATTTATGTATGGTTTACCCTTGTCCCCTCTCTTCTTAATGTTTTCTAAAACCCTGTCGCACAGCCATTGGGCTGCCGAATTTTTGTAAGAGATTTCTCACTTATTCTTTTTTTTTGAGTTCCTTCCTTATTCTTTCTTTATATATCCTTACCCAAGAGGCATTAAATCTCCATAAATCATGTATATTATGGATTTTATCATTTTTTTTGAAAATTACTCATCATTATTCTTCTCCTCTCCCACTTATTTAAGGAATAAAAACATTGTCTGTTATGTGTCGAATTACCGACATCGCGGACGATGTGATTTCAATTTCCATTAATTATTTCAAGTCTGGTCATGAAACCATTTATACGGTTGAAATAGGTTATAATATATGTTTTATTACTCACCCATGGTTCTTGAATTCTTTTTTACTCATGGTCCTAATTTATAATACAAAATGAGGTTGTTATTATCAAAGAACCACTAAAATGATCTAAACAAACATCATTAATGTTTTAACTTATGAATCATACTCATATTAAAAATCAAAATGATAAATGGTATAAATTATGGTACTATAAATATGTGAATACCTTTCCATTACAATTTTGTAATTTCACTTCCAATCAACAAGAACATCCATCATGAACCAATCTTGGAAATCATGTAAAGAATTCACCCAAAAACAGTGCAAGGGGAAAAATACTAACAATTAAAGGGTGAAATGATGTTATGAAATTATCATATAATATGTTATAAATATGAACATGTTTATGTAAAATATTAATAACACTCTTTTAACCATTATACAGGAGGTTTAAATAAGTTGGAAGTAAGACAAACCCAAGGTAAGGGAATTCTTAACCCGATCTCCATTCTTTGTGTTAACCTTCTACTTCATTATTTATGTTCTATTTAAATTTTTTATGTGATGGTTTCTGTTTATATTATGTTTTATTATGTGTATTTACAGTATATATACATACTCCATCCACTCTATTAAGTCTCTCTTCAATTTTATGATATTTATAAGGTCTTTTCTTTAAAAATCCTCTTTTTAAATTTGGTTTTACGAAATTCCAAAGCAATGTTTTTTATGGAATTATTCATGTTGTATGATTAAGTTTTGGTTCTTGGGAATTATTTATGATTAAGGGTTGGACCTATATATCTCTCCAATTCATTGGTTATGAGTAAGTTTGAGGTCGGCCGTATGGTTACTCCAAGTGTAACTAGGATTGTTAAACAAAGTAAGGTAGCCGTGAGGGTTACAAATTATAAGGTAGCCAAGAATGGTTAAAAGATTATGTAAGTAATGCCCCAAGATACCGTTATGATTATATTTATGTTCTCATGTTTTTTTGTATCTTTTGTAAATCTCATGTTACACGAAGTAAGTATATATGGTTGATAAGAATGTCTTTTGAAAATGTTTTCATACGTTATGAGTATTCATGGACTAATGTGCTATTTCCTTATTTTTTGTCCCTTACTGAGATTTCATACTCATCCCAAGTTTTTAAATGATTTTCAAAGGTTAATGGATGTGTAAGAAAAAGAAGTAAGCCATGTTAAATTTTAAAGAATTGTCAAGAAGTCATGTTTAAGTTTTATTGTTTTATTTTTTTGAAAAAAAATGGAAATTGTTTTTATGGTATCCACTCTGTAATAATGTGTTATGTTATGAATGTATTGTCCCAATTATATAAAGTTATAAACTTGAAAAGATCCTCAATTTAAAAGGAATTGTTTTATTGACTAAATTCAACATTATGTATGTAATAAGGTCGGGTCCTTATATATAGTTTGGAAAAATGTGTTGGTAAACTATGAGGCTTGTCCAGGCCATTAAAAAAAATTAAATGATGGATATTTCCTCTCGAAATTTAACCCCAAATCACCCATATTATTACCCACTCAATATTTCCAACCATAGGCACCTCAAACCCTCCTCTTTGCTCCCTAGGACCTCCATTTTGGGGGTGATTTTGGTGGAAAATCTTCAAGGAACTCCAAGTAAGTCTCACTTTTCTTGATTTCTTCCTATTTTATTGGTTTTATCATATTCTTTATTGGGGTTTCATATCTCCATTGGTTTGGGTAACCCATTTAGGGTTAGATATTAATTATTAGGGTTCAATCTTGATGTTTATGGTTTAATCTTTCCATTATAGGGTTTGTTTGAGGTACGGTTTTGTTTTTGATCCATTTTCCATAAGTTTCTTTATTTGAGTTAGGTGATTCCATAATTAAACTTTATTTGGTGATTTTTATATGCTTTATTTTCTTCTTGGCTTTTTTCTATGCATTTTATTTGAGGTGAAAAATGTGTTTTTGGAAGTTTTTAAGGTGTGTATGGCATGAAATTGGTTTTTTATAAAGGAAATTAGTTGTTCATAAAGTCTGTTTCCTGTTTTTATTCTTGAAGGTGTTTCATAAATGGTGAAATGTGTTTAATAAATTGTTCAAGTGGTTTAATAAATTATAAAAGTGGTGTGAAACATATTTTATAATGGTTTTGGTGTGTGTTTGGATTTTAAAGTGGTTTTGTTTGTGGAAATGGTGACTCGTCAAGTGTGTTTATATTGATTGGAATGTGTGAACATGAATGTAGTGATTTATGTGACTTGTGAAATGAAAATAAAGCATGATGGGAAACCAGGGAATCTAGGTGGGTGGTCTAGGATTAGTACACTAGTTGACTCGAAAGTGGATTGTCCCTAATTCATCTAGAAGGATTGGTGATTAGAATACTAAATAAAACACGGTGATGATTGGAGACCACTAGGACCTTGGGATGTTCCCTCTTAGTGGATCATGCTCAACAATGTTGTTGGTTGTGGTTGTTATACCATGTTTCAATGAGATAATAGGTTCTTAGTGTCTCATTTCAGTTAGTGCCTATAGGTTCTTCCCATGACATGGTGATCTTTTGTGATATCGTACTTACCATCAGGAGTTTATGGATCTTATCCAAGGATACTGGTTTATGATAGAGTATGTCAATCGCTTTGATGAGCTAGTTCGGTATGCACACAAACTCATTTCCAATGAGAAAATTAAGGCTCAAAGGTTTGAGAAGGGGTTATGGCCAGAAATTTATTATCAAGTCTTTATTTTTAATATGAAAACTTATGCCAAAGTGGTTGAACATGCTTTTAAGGTGAATATTGATTTCAATTTAAAGTTTGGTTCCTTTGGGGTTGTATCAATAGCGGGTGGTGGTAGTTCATCTGAGAAAAATAGGAAGCGGTATGAGTAGGGGGAAAGGGAGGTGGTAGTTCAGGCTATCCTCCCTAGCTGTCTTTGTTCTTGGCTTCTGATGTTGGGTCAGTTGTGTGCCATCAGTGTGGGAAGGTAGGGAACATACAACCCACATGCACATATCCTCACATACCTTGTCACTAATGTGAAGTTATGGTACACCTGTAGAATTTTTGAAAAGTTTCATACCCATATCAAAGTGGTGCAGGATGTAGCTTCTAAAGGGATGTCATCCCAGTCAGATCCATCCAGGACAGTGGGTTATTAGTTTTCTAGTCATGATGGTAGGGCTGGATTATATTCTAGGCAGAGTCAGCTTAGGGTAGATCCATAGGCTAGTTGTTGTTCTCAAGTTCAGGCTGAGACTAAGTAGCTTCATAGGTGGACCGAGAACCATTGGAATCTAATTCAAATCTTGTGATAGTTAGAGGTACCATTTTCATTGCATCATATTTAGTTATTATTATATTTGATACTGGTGCTTCTATCTCTTTTATATCTACCCACATTTTTGATGTGTTAAAATTTACAACTTAGCTTATGTTTTATGTGATGGATTTAGTGATGTCACTTGGTAAGAAGCGAGAGAAAGGCTTCAGGTGTCTATCTTGTGCACTCACTATGCCAGGGGTTGATTTGGAATGGTATCTCCTTGTTTTTGAGATGGACCTCTTCGATGTAATCCTCATTATGAATTGTATGGTGCACTTTCAAGAACACATCTATTTTTATAATTGGTGAGTGAGTTTTTTGGAACTTGATGGAAGTACTTAGGTTTTTCATAGAAAGTGGGATCATCGGTCTTGTTGTGTTGGACCTCCACTTCCAGAGTTGGAAAATATTATTTATCAAATTTCATCACTCACGCTAGAGGATGATAACGGTGTTCCTGATAGTGTATTACATCCTGTGGTGGATGGGTTCCCAAAGTTTTTTCTAGATGATTTTCCGGTTTTGAATTTGGATAGAGATGTGGAATTTACCATTGATTTGGAGAAGAGAATAGAGCTAATATATCTTCCCTCGTACCATATGGCCCCCACTAAGTTTAGGGAATTAAACTTACATTTAGATGATTTGGAATCCAAATGATTCATTTTTCTAAGTGTCTCACCTTAGGCCACACTTGTGCTATTTTCTAAAAAGGCTGATCGATCTCTCTAATTGTGTATCGATTAATGGAAGCTGAATAAGGTAATAATTAAGAACAAGTATCCATTTCCCCACATTAATGACTTTTTTGATCAGTTAAAAGGGGTGAGGTGGTTTTCCAAAATTTATTTGTGTAATGGTTAACAACAAGATAGATTTATAGAGGTCCCAAAAATAGTGTTCTGAAGAAGATGTGGCCATTTTGAGTATTTGGTTATGTCGTTTGGGTTGACAAATTCTCTATCAGTCATTATGGAACTAAAGAATAGGGTGTTCCACCAACATCTTGACTCATTCATTGTGGTGTTCATGGATGATATCAAGGTCTATTCCAGATCTGAGGATGATCATGAGAATCATTTGAGGACTATGTTGGGAACCCTTTAAGACCATCACCTTTATGCCAAGTTCTCTAAATGGACCTTTTAGATGAAAGAGGTGAATTTTCTAGGTCATGTGATCTTGTAACAAGGGGTTTAGGAGGTCCCTGAGAAGATTAGTGTAGTGATTTCATGGTAGAAACCTAAGAATATGTTTAAGATCAAAATATTTTTAGGCCTAGAAGGGTATTATAAGTGGTTCATTCAAGATTTCTCTTGGCTTGTTTCACCCATAATAGCATTTACCCTAAAAGGTTTATGGTTTGAATGGAGTCTGGAATGCCAAACATACTTTGAGGAGATAAAGTGGTGGTTTACTAACACTTCTATATTGATCTTTCCAGAATATATAAAAGGGTATGTGGTTTATTTCAATGCATTGGTTATGGGTCTCAGGTGTGTGCTTATGCAGGATGACCATGTGGTGGCGTATGGCTCTCGCCAACTCCAACCACATGAAAAGAACTACCTAAACCATGACCAGGAACTAGAACTAATGATGCATTCCATAAATATGTGGCATCATTATCTTTTATGGGATAAGTTTTTAATTTATTCAGATCATAAAATCTTGGCATGTATTTTCTCCCAAAAGGATTTGAATTTGAGTTAGTGTCATTGGGTTGAGTATCTCTGGGGATTCGACTTTGATATCGTGTATAACACATGAAAAGATGATGTTGCAGTAGATTATTTAAGAAGGAATGTTCCATTGTAGGAATTTATGGAGTCTAGTGATAAGTGGGCCTTGATGGGGATCTTTCCTTAGATGCACTTGGAGACCAAGGAGTGTAATGGAGGTGTGTTCTTGTCTAGTGTACAATTGACACCTTCTCTTTTGGAGCTGATTCTACGAGAGCAGCCTAATAATAAGTTGTGCTAGCATTCCATGAAGTTATTTAATTATGGGGAGATACCTTGTGGTTGGTCATTGTTTCTAGATGGAATCTTGTGTTTTAAGGTCTTCTTTGTGGTGTCATTATCTCTGAGAAGGATAGTGATGCAAGTTAGTCAACAGTATCAGTGGGTCGTTCGTTCTGGTTCTACCAAGATGTATTATAATGTTCATCGGCAATTCTGGTGGATAGGTATGAGGTGATATGTTTCTGGATTTGTGTTAAGTTTTTATACATGTCAACATATTAAATTAGAGCACCAAAGGACCTCAGGTTTACTTCATTCGCTACCCATTCCTACCTAGAAGTGGGATGAGATATAAATGGACTTTATTATTGGATTTCCTCATACAGATCAGGTAAATAATACCATTTGGTTAGTAATTGACTATTTTACCAAATATTCCAATTTTATTCGGATTAGAGATTCAGAAAAGGTGGATGATTTATGATGGATATATGTTCAAGAGGTAATGAGGATTCATGGTGTGTCATTGACAATCATCTCAGACAGGGACCCTTATTTTACATCTTGATTTTAGGAAAGCCTTCAAAAGGTGATGGGTCCATAGGTCAAATTAATCATGATATAACATCCTCAAATGGATGGTTAGACAGAACCGGAAAATCATATTTTGGAGGACATTCTTCAGGAATGTGCTTGGATTTCAGTAGTTCATAAGATAGCCATTTGGGATTGGTCGAGTTTTCATATAAATTTTTTTTCCAATCATCTATTTGAATGTATCCTTTTAAGGTTCTCTATGGTCGTTTGTGTTAGTCTCCCTTTTATTGGTTTGAGGTAGGTAAGACCTCATTGTTGGGGCCAAGTTTATAGAAAGAGACGTCTAGGAAGGTCAAGCTAATCAGGAAGCGATTTTGGATAGCTCAGAGTCACCAAAAATCTTATGTTGATCAGAGATACTGATATATAGAGTTTTTTTGGGTGACTATGAGTTCTCGATAGTGTCACCTCATTTGAATCATCATTGTTTTGGTAAACAAGGGAAGCTAATGCAAAATTATGTTAGACCTTTCGAGATCACCGAGAAGGTTGGTAAGGTGGAATACAAGTTAGATCTTCCTTCATAGTTAACATCAATTCATAATGTGTTATATGTTTCTCAGTTGAAGAAATATAACCCAAATCCATATTATGTGTTGAATTGGGAGGAGCTGGAGTTGGAGCCCGATTTATCTATGTTTGAGCGACCACTATGGATTATAGATTCTCAGGAGAAAGTGATCTATGGGAAGTCTATCCCACTAGTCTAGGTCCTTTGGAAACATGGTAATGATGAGCATGAGACTTTGGAGAAGAATTCATGGGTTGAACAAGATTATCCATTTTTATTCTCTGATCAAACTTCAGATTGACTTTCTAGGGGTGGAAAGTTTTCATGGAGGGGAGAATTGTCAAAAATATGATTTTATTTTGAGGTTGTTTTATATTTATTTTTGGTCTATCATTTTTTACCTTTTGTTTTCCTTGTTTTTTTATAGAAATGGAAATTTTTTGTCAACAATAGGTGGTGCATAGTTGGTGCATGGTTTTTCAAACCATGCACCCTTTCTCAGGTAACCGTGTAGCCAAGTGGTGTTTTTGGAAAATAATAATCGTATGTTTATTGTGTGATTTTTAAAATATACAGGCCAACCATGCAGCATTTCCTTCTTGGATAGTAAGGGGTGCACAGTTTCTACACGGTTTTGAAAATTGTGTGGCTTGTCCAGGTCATTAAAATTTTTAAAATGATGGATTTTTCCTCTCAGGATTTAACCCCAGATCACCCATATTCTTCCCTAATCAAAATTTTTTATCCCTATGAGCCTCCAAACCTCCTCCTTTATCCCTTGGACCTCTATTTAGGTGGTGATTTTGGTGAGAAATCTTCAAGTAACTCCAAGTAAATCCCTCTTTTTTTTATTTATTCCTCTTTTCTAGGGTTTCTCCATATATTTCTTAGGGTTTCATATCTTCAGTGGTTTGGGTGACCCATTTAGGGTTATATTTTTTTTATTAGGTTTCAATGTTGATGTTTAAGGTTTAATATTACCTATATAGGGTTCGCTTGAAGTGTGGTTGTAGTTTTGAACGTTTTTTCAGAAGTTTCTTTATTTTAGGTAGATGGTTCCATGCTTAAACATTATTTTGTGATTTTGATATGCTTTCTTTTCTTAATTTTTTTGTTATATGAATTTCATATGAGGTTTGAAATGTGTTTTTGGAAGTTTTTAAGTTTTTTATAGCTTGAAATTGGTTTTATCTAAAAGAAATTGGTTGTTTTTCAAGTGTGTTTCTTATTGTTCTTCTTGAAGGCGTTTCATAAATGGTTAAAGTGGTTTAATAAATTGTTCAAGTGGTTCAATAAATTGTGAAAGTGGTGTGAAACATGTTTTCGAATGGTTTTGGTGTGTGTTTGGATTTTAAAGCAGTTTTGGTTGTGGGAATGGTGACTCGTCAAGTGTGTTTATATTGATTGGAATGTGTGCACATGAATGTAGTAATCTATGTGACTTGTGAAATAAAAAATGGGAATGAAAGGAAACTTGGGAATCTAGGTGGGTGGACTAGAACTAGTACTCTATTCTACTCAGAAGTGTTTTGTCCTGGATTCATCTATTAGGATTAACAATTACAACACTAACTAAAACATTATGATGATTGGAGACCGCCAAGCCCTTGGTATGATCCCTCTTAGTGTCTCGTGCATGAAAATGTTGTTGGTTGTTGTTTTTATACCACATTTCATCAAGATATGATGTTCCCATTTTCCCATTTTAGCTGGTTCCTATAGGGTCTTCCCATGACATGGAGCTCCTTTTTGATATCATACTTACCATCAGTATAAAGTGCACTTTGTTAGTTATTTCAAAGGAAAGGAAGTTTTTTCTTTAAATTGTGTTTTATCAAAAAAATTCTAGATTTTCTTTTATAAAACTTGCTTGTAAATTGTCTTATAATGTTTTTGGCATGGACTCTCTTTATTGGGAGGCATTCTACTAGGCTTTGGATCACACCCTACATACACATTTAGATGTATGTTGACCTTGTTATGTTTGAATCAGGTAAAGGAAAGACCTATGGATATGGTGGTTCGGGTTTCTATGGGTCTTCCTTGTGTAGTTTTGGGGGTGGTGTTGTCTTGAGGGTGACGTCCATCTTGTCATATGTTGGTTTTTGGGAAATTTTTTTTCTTATTTTTGGTAGCTCTTTTGGTTTTTTCTAAAGTTGCAAAACCTAAAATCTGAACAATTGTTATTCCTTGTTCGTATTTGGTCATTTATCATTGTGTTATTCACTTATTTTGGTTATTTATGCTTATAAAAATGAGTAAAATTGTTCCTAAAGTATATTTTTGATACCCAAGCACTAGTTGATATCCCATGGGGATTTGGAATTCCCCTCGATCCATGCCATGAAATGGGTTGGGTGTCGGGTTGGATGGAACCCCGTCTTAGTTCGTGAAAAAATTATTGAAACTTTTTTGTCACACTTCATCTCAAGAAATTGGAAATCAGTGGTTAGTTTGAGCTTCCTCACACTAACTAAAATTCCACACACCCTTATAATGGGTCAAATAATAAACCTATCATCCAACTATAGAGAAAGAGAAGTTTAATTCAACTCCCCAATACATATTTGTAAAAAGATAGAGTATGGAATAATGTTAACACTATATCATTGGTCACAAAATAGTTTTTCTCCTCACTTTATCCTATTCTGTATAGTATGTAAAAGATCTCATGGTATTGTACTTTTGGAGGTAACTTTATTTAGAGGATAGCACAACATTCCTCAAGTAGAAACCCTAACTCTAGTAACATAGATTTGATGTTTACTTTATTACATTAGTATATGATATAAGGAATCTCACCACACATGATCGATTAGTTTAGAAGCCTTAGAAAACTAGATATATACATGATTATTATTTTAAATTATAAATATAATCATAGAATAGGAAAAAATTACAACATACTTGATATCATTCATAATATCCTTCTTCAAATACTAGTGAAGGAAAAAAGATAAAGGTTGGTATCAGATGCTCAATAAAGGTTATATATAATGAAAGATATCATAAGTAAATAAGGCATAATCAATATGAAATAGTGGATAATCAAAAAACATGTCATTAAATCAACACATGAGTTCAATGAGTATCCATGTCTAATAATAACATATAAAACACATGTGTAAATAAAATTTAATTCTTAATAAATGAAATTTATAATTATGAACATTCATGATCATAGCCTCTAAAAAAAGACATGATTCTTAATAAATGAGTAATTCTAAACTAAATACCCATATAATATGGAATGCCTTATATTTTTTATCATGATACTTTTCGATGCATCAATAGGCTATGTAATTATGATTCATTACCCATCACTAAATGTCCAATGCATTTCTCATATATTGAAAGATCAATTTAATTCATAAACAATATGCCTTATAAGTCAATAATTAACTATACTAATCAAGAATATAGAACATAAATACTTTATCATTATAAATTATTTAGAGAAATAATAAAGATGGTATCATTGTATTATATCTCCATTAACATTAATGGGTGTTTTCATAGTTGATAATTCCTATAAAATATCATTAGAACATTTCTTGAGGAAATTTCCCTTTTCACTTTGAAATAAATTATTAAAATATAAAAATTTCTAAAAAATTAAATAAAATATTTTATTTGAAAAAAAAAATTGGAAACTTGTAAAGGAATCATTAAATCATTGAATGGTCATAACGGTGGGAAATTTTTTTCATGTCATGTGTGTTAAAATAAAGATTCCTTTTACATTTTTGGTAAAAATTAAAAAGATACTCATTTGAAAAACAAAAATAAGATTAATTTTAAAAATAAAAATTAAAAATTTAATAATATTTAAAAATACTTTAAACAAAAAAAGTTGAATACTAAAAACATTCTTGAAAACACTTTAATAAAACATGGACATAGAAGAAAAATATTCTCAATTAAAGAGGAAATATAGTTTATTTTTAAAAAAAAATTATCAATATTTTTAAGTACCCAAGAGAAGAAAATGAAAATATTATAAAATTAAATGTTTTTATCAAATATGAATCATATAATTTTTCTCAATGTAAATTCAAACATAAAAAATCCCGAAATAAAATGATATTGTAAAAGAAATATCCTACCTCAAGTTCGAATTTCATCATAATATATTTTACCCTAAAGTATAATAAGTTTATATTTATTATAATTATATAAAATATTTATTTACATAATTATAATATCATATATTATCCACTTATAATATTTCAACACTTATTTATTAATAATTCCTTATAAAAATCATCATTTCTGGGTATTAAATATTTTTTTATGAAAACTTCAGTTTGTTGGTTCTAATCCTTGTAATTTGATTATGGTTCAATAATATCTAGAATTTTAATTATGATATAAATATCATTTATATTAATTATATATTTTTTATTAATATATATAAGGTAGAGATATAAAAATTAATTACACCATTCATGGAGACGATAGACCGTACGTGCGCATCCACGTTGTTTTCACTTTTCAAAGGATTGAATGAAATAAAGTTAAATAATAATTCAACTTTAAAAAATATTTATTATATTATATATCATATATATTCATTAAATATATCCTTATTATCATCTATGTAAAGTGGAAATGAAAAAAAAATCGCATCGCTTTGTGGAGGTGGTAGTTCACACGTATACACGAGCGACGTTATCATTTTCCAATGGATGGGAAGGTAAGAAGAAAGATATTATAATTCCAAAACAATTATTATTTTATAAATAATATATATATATATATATATTAAATCCATCATCATAAATATCTATTAAATATGGTGATAGAAAATGAATTGTATCGCTACGTGGAGGCGTTAATCCATGTGTGTGCGCGAGTGATACTTTCACTCACCATTTGATGAAAAGGAGGGTTAATAATGGTGGTTAACTAATAATAATAATATTTATGTATATTTAGGATTATGTTTTTATTTTTTTATTATTAATACCACATATTTAGAAGAGGCATAAGAAGAAATAAATTGAAAGAGGTCGGGTAGGACGATTACCTCTTCTTCAGTAGACCTCCTTTAGATCACTTCTTAAGGACCCTTGGAATGGTATTTTAAGAATACAAGAACTTATAATTCATGTATAGGGAAGTTTATAATATACTTTTTATGGTTTTATTGAACTATAAGGATCAAAAAAATTTAGGAAGATAGGAGAATAGGTTCCTTTTTATAAGTGAGGGGAGGGGCACTCTTGGAAATACTTGAAGTATTAAATTAATATAAATTAATTTCCATAATAAAGTGGATCCAAATTGATATATTTATAATATAAGATAATTATAAGTCTAAATAATCTCATATAACAATATTTAGAAAATTTTATGTTATTTTTTAACCCTTACCTCTCAGTTTTAATCTCCCATTAACCCTTTTGAAAATTACCACAATTTCAAAGTCTTTTAGTCTTTAAGGGTCAATAATGTTAACATAAAAAGATAATTCACCAATAAATATACCATGGTTAATATTTTAAACCATAAACCATTAAATTTTAATTATATATAATTTAATTAATTTTAAATAATTTAATAAAATATTATTTTTTACAAAATATCATTAATGTCATTTTGACACTATTCATTTAATTTGACTGTAAAGACATCAAAAAAATATTGAATTATAATATAAAATTTTAAAAAATAAATATTATGTTATTTTTATTCAAAAAAAATTTTTAACATAATAATTCACTAAAATTTAATTTCTTTTAATATTTTTAATATTATTTATTTTATTTTTATATTAATTGAATAAATATTGTGTCGACATTGCATAAGAATTTAAGATCATTATTCAATCACTAAAAATTAAAAACAAGTAACATGATAAAAAAATAATTATTATTTCAAATAAAAATTTAAAACTGAATATAACCTCATTTTATCCTTCTGACAAAATATTAGAGATATTAAAGTCAAGAGTGAAATTTTGTATTTATTCTTTTCTTAAAATAATATAATGGTCAATATCAAAGAAAAATGCCACAAAGTGGCCATATTTTCTATAATTGGATAATAATGGTATAAATATAATCATAAAATATATTAAAGTAAAGTTTTATAGAAATTTAAAATTCTTATCTCAATGTTTTAACCTTGTTTTACTTGTTTTACTCTTCTAGAGGTGACATATATTTACTAATGTTTCTATTCATAGTGACCAAAAATAAAAGCGAACAATTTGCTAAATTTGATAATTCTAGTTCAAAATATAGAATCCATTTTATTTAATTATTTTCATAAAATTGGTAGAATTTAATTTTATATTAAACCTATAAAACACGATGAAAATCGATTTTCCAGAAAAATGCATTTTTAAGTATAAAAATGTTTTTATACCAAATTCAAGTATAATATTAATTCCAAAAATAATCATTGGATTATTTTTAATCAAAATTAAGTAATTAAATTTTAAAAAAAAAAATCAAAAATATAATTTGACTTTGCAAGTACTTTAAAAGAAAATACAATTTTCAATAAAAATTGGTGTTTTTCACTATTCATTGAAAAATCAAACATTTCAAAAAATTATCAAAAAATAATTTTGATATGATGATTCAAAAAATGATATCATTTTTATCAAATAAAATTTTTTATATTTCTAGAAATTATTATAATATTTTCTCATAAAAATAAATAAAAACATTTTTGATTAAAACATATTTTTGAAGTATAAAATGGATTTACTAAAAAATTAAATGATCATTTCTTAAGAATTAATCAGTAAATTTATATTGAGTATTACCTTTATATATATTTTTCATAATTTTGTTATTCTTATTCATACCACCAATTTTAAGAGCTAGATTATAACAGTATGCTATATAAAGGTTCCATTAGACCGAGGTCTACATATATCGCAAGTTATCAAAAAATTATATTTGTTTAAAGACAAATACATAATAAAATCTTGGGGTGTTACATTCTACCCCATTATAAGAATTTTATCCTTAAAATTTCATCACTCTAATATAAACAACTATGGTTACATTTTCCTCATCACATGATTAAGTTCCCATATAGCATCCTTGATTTTATGATTTCACCAAAAAAACTTTGATTGGGTGAGTGGTCTTGTTTCATAAAATTTTCTCTATATAATCTAGAATATCAACTAGTTTTCCCTCATAATATAAATCTTTATCTAGTCATATAATTATTGAGTTCAATACATGTGAAGGATTGAGTATGTACTTTCTTATGGGACACACCATGAACTTGAGATAAATTCAGTGGAAGTTCCAAATGATAAGCTATCATTATAATACGATCAAGACTTTTGAAGGGACTAATATATCTAGGTCTTGGTTTTCTTTTATTTCTAAATCACATAACCTTCATCCAAATAGATATTCATAATAATACCTTGTCATGAACTTCAAACTCAATATCTCTTCAATGATTATCAGTGTAACTTTTTTGTCAACTCTAATATACATTTTTGTGTTGTTGAATGGATATAACCTTATATACCATTTACTCAGCTAAATAAAGTCCTAATAACTCTCTTTATCCAACTTTATCCTATAACTTTAGAGTTCTATACTTCCTTTTATATAGGGCTTCATAAGGATCCATATGAATGATCATGTGAAATCTATTATTGTAAGAAAATCCAACCAAAGGAAGGTGTTGATCCCAACAACCTTTTAAATCCATATATCAATATCTCAAAATTTATTCTAAGGTTGGAATGGTCCTCTCAAACTGACCATCCATTTGTGGGTGATAAGCAGTACTAAAACTCAACTTTATATACAGATCCTGCTAAATACTTCTCCAAAATTTTAAGGAAAACCTCTAATATCGATCATATACAATTGGGATTGGTACTCCATGAAGCCCCATAACTTCCTTAATATATAAATAAGTAATATTATCAAGATAAAAAACATATATAATATAAAAAAAATGTTTTTATTTAATAATTCAATTTACTACAACCCAAATATCATTATGACCTTTAGATGTTTTGGGGAGTCTGATGATGAAATACATGGTGATGTTTTCTCATTTCCATTCTGGAATGGGTAATGGTTGTAACATATCCTTACACTTATGTATCTCATCCTTAAATTGTTGACACACTAGGCATCAGGATACATACTCAAAAATATCCCATTTAATGGTATCCCACCATAAATACTCTTTCATATCTATATACATCTTCATACTTTTAGGATGAATAAAGAATTATGAACTATAGGATTAATACAATAGCTCATTATTCATGTTTTATATTGACAAAACACATACTTGGTTCTAAAACCTTATCATTCCAGTATGATCATGGTTGAACTCAATAACATCCATCACCTTCTTCTATAATTCCATGTCTTCCTTTTGTTCCTTCTTAATCCTATCATGGATGGATGGTACATTCATCTAAGAAAAATAATATATTCCCAATTTCCTCAATATTTCAAGATCCAAATTCTATAAATCTATAAATATTTGATATCTTTCAATCTTTATCATGGACAAACAAGTATGGTATTTCCAACTCATAGCATCATACACCTTGTTTTCCTTCCCAGGGTGGTAATGTATTGAGCAGTCATAATCTTTGATCAACTACAACCATATTCACTAGTTCATATTCAAATATTTCTATATAAATATAAACTTTAAGATTTTATGATCAGTATATATATCACACCTTTTTTCATAAAGATAATTCCTCCATATCTTTAATGAAAAAATTACTACCTCTAACTTCAAATCACGATTCAGGTAATTTTCCTCATTAATTTTTAATTTTTTAGAGAAAAAATATAACACAATATTATTATATATGAGGAAATATCTTAGTCTCTTCTTTAATGAATCACTATATATCACAAATCCTTTTCCACTATAGGGTAGTGTGTGCACAGGCACACTGATCAAAGTTCTCTTAAATTATTTTAAATTATTCTCACATTCATCTATCCATATTAACTTAGCCTCCTTACAAGTCAATTTGTTGAGTGGATTAGATAGTCATGAGAAATATATTGAAAATAATTGGTAGTATCTATCCAAGCCAAGAAAACTATGGATCTTAATTACTATTGTTGGTATAGTTTATTGTTTAATAACTTCCTTCTTTAAAGTATCCACTAATATACTCTCACTTGATATTATATGACCCATTAATGATAATTTTGTAGATAAAATTTACATTTGGTAAATTTGGAATATAGATTATTCTTCCTTAGGTTTATCATTATAATCCTCAAATATTCTTCATGCACTTCCTTACACTTTTAATATATAAGAATATCATCTATAAAGACAACCACAAACTAGTCAAGTTAATCTATAAATACTCTATTTATTAAATCTATGAAGATGGTTGGAGCATTGGTAAATCCAAATGGAATTACTATAAATTCATGATGACCATACCTCATATGTAAGTATTTCTTTGGTATATCCTCCTCCTTGACCCTTAGCTGGTGATATCAAGATCAGAAATCAATCTTTTAAAAATATTGAGCTCCTTGTAATTAATCAAACAAACCATTGATATGGGGTAGAGGATACTTTTTCTTGATATTGAACTTTTTGTGTTTGTGATAATCAATGAAAGGACGCATTGGCCCATTTTCTTCTTAACATAAAAAATAGGTGAACCCCATGGTGAAGTACTATGAAAAATAAATACCTTATCAAGATTATCTTGGAATTTCTTCTTCAATTATTTTAACATAATCTTGGATATTCTATATATATTCATTGAAATAGGTTTATAACTAGGTATTATTTCTATTGAAAACTCAACTTTGTGATTTAGGAGAAGACTAGGTAACTATTCTAAAAATACATCAACAAACACCCTTACAATAGGAATATCCTAAATATTGAGTTTCTACCAAACCATTTGAGATAAATATCCTTATTTAAAAGTTATTAAAACCCATATAATGGAAATAATTTAAATTGGTAGTTTAGGTTCTTCCTCACATCGATAGAAGAATATAGGTTGATTCATAATTTTGAATGTAACTTCCCTTCATCAACAATTGCATTGGGCACTATACTGAAAATACAATACATTCCCAAAATTACATTGAATTAAACTAGAAGAATAATAATAATATCTATAGGAATCACATTCCAAAAAACTTCTATATAATAGGATAAATATACTTGAGATGCAATCATCTTACCATTAAGAGTTTTCACTACCAATATAACATCTAATTATTGAGGTGGTGATGTGATACCCTAAAATAATTCTTTAGTTATAAAAGAGTGGGTGGAACCTGAATAAAATAAAACATATTCACTTTCAAAGTGGATAATAATTGTACCTTTCACCACAATGTTAGAAACTCATACTTCAGTTGTAGTAATTGAATAATATTGGCCTTATCCCCTCAGCTTATTCTATGGTAAGTTTCCTTTATGCTTGGGACATTATATTGAATAATTCCCCAACTATTTATATCTTAAGCATTGTATAGTAGTGGTTTATTTATTTAACATTCATTCAAGAGCCTTGTGACACATTTCTTTGAAATTTTTTCAGAGAAAAATGAGGTATTTTCCAAAGGTCAAGCCTCCTGAAATAGATAAACAAAAGGCTACATCAGTCTAAAAGAAGAAATTTTACATTTATCCCTTTGGAAAAGGGGAAAATCGTCAAGAATATTGATGTAGAATATAAAATCATCAAAACTCAAAACTTTATTTTAAATACCATCAATAATATAATTATCTTCATGATAAGCATAAGTGATAAATTAATAAATGGAGGAGAGCATGTTAAGGAATTATATTCATTTTGTAGTAATTCTCCATGAAAGATGAATGTTACTCATTCTAACAGCATGAATAATTTTGGAATCTAGGTTAATAATTTATTCCATCCCTATTTACTTTCCATGTCCACTACTTTAATTAAACCAAACATTTATGCATCCAAAGTAGTGGCACATCCACATGGTCCATAGAGACAGCCAATGAAATCACTATAATGGTCTCTAAAGACCATCCCATATCATAGAGGGCCTATATTACCTATAGAGGATCCATCAAAATTGTATTTGATCCATCCTAAAAATTGTGAGTTATAGAAAACCTCAAAGTTACTTAAAGGATTTTGAAAATTACCTATAATTTTAAGGCATCTCAGCACTGACAAATCATGGACATGATTGTTAAAATGACCTCACTGAAGATATTTGGAATTCTATACTGCCACAATGATTTTGGTGATGGTAGTATCAAGGTTAAAATGCAAATTATCATGCATGATTTGGTCCCTACCATTCTAGATGACATTAATGATCTTTTCATAGGCCACTGTGAATAGATTCATGATCTTCTGAGAGAGTGGTAGTTGAAAACATTCCCTGAGGTGGTTTAGAATTGATTTCACACTCAAGAGTTTGATCTCAAAAATTTCCAACATTGTATTCCAGAGGTCCGTGGTAGTGCGATAACTAAGGAAAATTTGATCCACATTATATCTATGTTTCATTCATAAAACACATCTTGATAATAATGTAACACTCGTAGACTAAATATTGGAATAAAAATGGATTTTGGAGAAGGTGATCCTCCAAAAAAGCATAAACCTAGATGGAATCATCTACTTTTTATTGAGGGATCTAATCTAGGTCGACAGGACCTACATTTCATGGTTATATCATAATTTGGAAGTGATGATTTATTTTAAATATGACTCCTAGATAATAAAATCATCATTGTCAATAAAATAATAATTATTGATGAGTGATTGAATTGTAGTAGGAAGAAGATGAGGATAATCCATTTGATTACTAATAGTGATGTTGGGATTCACCACAATAATAGAGGAGTCAATTATATTGATAATTGGAGTCCCAATATAGTTTTTAGAACAAAATCTAATAGAAGAGATTTTTTTGACCATCTAGTGAAAATGCATAGAAATTTTATTAAAGGTAGTCTTGAAGTCCAGCCAGATAGTGGGTGCAACATAGATTGAAATTCAAGATTTAATTCTATGTATAAATTGAGCTCTAGGAAAAACTAGATAGGTTTATTTATCATTCACAATACACTAAATTAATTGTGCTTAAAGGAAGTGGTTTAAAAAATATAATTTTATAATACCAAGGCCTCCAAGGGGGTGTGGGTTACAACATTGCTTCCAAGGAACCATGAAGATATTTCATTCAAGAGTGATACCAGTCCAAAGAAAATTATTTATGGAGATTTTAATTCTTTTGAGTAACGAAGCATGCCATTTTTTACACCATAAAATAATATAAAAATTTTTAAATAATGAAATGCTTCACAAGGAAAATTCATCCAAATATAGAAAGAGACTTACCTTTCTAGGATCTCAAATGTATTAGAATTTGACTTAAAATATGAGTGAAGTATCCATCTCAGGGTACTCCCCAAAACATGGGTACCCCTAAGTAAATAAAAGGAAGGGTTCCTTATTTTATTCCCAACTCACTGATGATGTTTAGTTTCCTTAAAGAAGTAATTTTTTCCCAAATAGAATGAAGGATTTACTCCATTTAATCTTCTGGCCCAAGACTCTTTCATAATGTAAAAGGGCATTTTTTATGTTCCTAATATTTATTTTATCACCTTAGGTGAATAGGATGATTTAATTATCATAAAATAAGTGTAAATGATAATAAATTCTTCTGGCATCTCTGATGGTTTTTAAATCACCACGGTCAACCATTTTGAGAAGCATCCTGCAAAGATAGTCCTCTACAATAGAAAACACAATGGTAGATAGGGGTCACCTTACATAACCCCTCTCATGCAAGTAAAGTATCTATTTGGGGATCCATTAATGAGAATTTAAATAAGAGAATATCTGAGAAGATATTAAATCTAATGAATTAATCTTGAATCAAAACCAAAGTCATTAAAAACCTTGTAATGAATCCCTAGTCCATGGTATCAAAGTATTTTTTAATGTCAAGATTTAAAGCAACATTACCTAACTTAGTGGTTTTCTTGATCAGGTCGGTACATTTAGATCCATTGATAAGGCATTATTCAATGGTTTTCCCTTTAATAAAGCCAAATTTATTTGGGGAGATGATTTTATCTAAGACTTTAGAAAGCATAATTTCCATAATTTTACCCATAATTTTATTAATGGTGTTTACAAGAGAAACCAACCTGAATTGACCAATATCACATGAATTATCCACCTTTATAATGGTATTAAGGAAATGAGAATTAGTGTCATTCAACAAAGACCCTTAATTGAAAAAATTATTGACCAAGTTGCAGACATCATGATGAATGTTATCCCAATATACATGGAAGAAATTATTCTTGAATCCATCCAGTCTGGGAGATCTCCCTGTATTCCATCCAAATATTTCATCCTTTATCTCAAAATATAATGGGATATAGTTGAGAATTATGTTATCTTCAACAGTAACCAATTTGATAATTATTCACTCCATCAATCTCTCACTAGTGGGAGATCCATTTAAGAGATTCATATAGTAAGAGGCAATATGATTGACAAGGTCATGCCTTCTTTCTAGTAACTGGTCACCACTTTCAAGAAAGGAAATGGGAATATTCACCCTTCTTACCTTCTGAAGATAATTAAGTAATTTCAAATTTTTATCACCATCATTTATCCACTTTTTTTTGAAATAGTTCTTATAAATATTCTCTTTAAGATTTATAAGATCATTGAGTTTGGAGTACGTCATACCTTCCTACTCAATGCGTTTAGAGAAGTTGTTTTTGGTAATGGATTCTTAAAAGTGATATAGAGAACTTTCAAGAGTTTCAATCTCTTTTTCAAGGGATCTAAAGGAATTCATTATCCATTATTTCATTATCCTCTTGATAAATTTCAACTTTAAGATAAAAGATAGTGGATTAACTTTATAGTCCACTGAATTCCATGTGTCATGAAAAACCTTTCTACATTCAGGATGAATAATCTAGGAATTATTAAACCTAAAAGAGAGAGTAGTCTTCCTATCATTGGAATAGAGGATTATGAGAATTGGATGATGATCATAGTTGGAAATATCCAAGGAAGCACGTCAAATTTATCCTCAATAGAAAATAGAGGCTTCATTATCAAGGACTCTATCAATTATATAGGAATCCATCCTATTTAAATGTTTCCCACACCATATAAATTTAATTCCCACCAAATTAATCTCAATCATGTTGTTGTTTTTAACTTAGGACTTGAACTCCCTAATTTATATGAAGTGGGAGATAGGGACAAGTTTCTAATCAGGATGAAATATAGAGTTTAAATCCCCAATTAGTGTCCAAGGATCTTTAATGATACTTGATAAGGAAGAAATTTCCATCCATAAGGCCCTTATATCTTGGTAGCTATTAAAAGAATAAAAAATTGAGAAAAAATGTGGACTTCCTTAATAAGTAAAACTAAAGGTAATACATTGTTCAAAAGTACTAAAAATAGTAGGACTTTTAATGCCATCATGTACCATGATCCATAACCTATTAATGTTAACAGGGGGCTGGTTCATCTCCAAAAGGTGATATCCTTTTTTATCAAGAGAGGTAATTTTGTGAGAGAAACCTCTTTTAGGATAAGAAATACCAATGAATTCAGGCTTATGGTTTTGAATGAGAAACCTATAGGAACTTAAAGTATCAGGTTTTTCTAAGACCTGTAAGTTCTAGAATAATATATTCATTTATGAATGTGTTTGGGGGTGTTTTCCCCTTTTTCATTTATACCCATCTTGTTTAATCAATAGAATCTTTTGGTTGGTTTAGATATATTACTCTTATAATCTTCTAGTAGTTTTATATTTCCCTCAGAAAGAGTAGAAGGTTCCTTAGTACCAGCAATGACACTTCATGTTAGTGGGATAGCTAAATGAGCCTTTATTTTAGTACAAGAAGTGTCTTTAAAAATAATTGATTTATCAGAAATATCCAAATCAGTATAACTCTGTACCAGAAATTCTTTGCCTGAATCCAAATTAAAATAGTCAATGAAGATATATGCATCAATATCTTCTTGAATATCCTTCATTAGATCCTCCTCATTCATTAGGTATTTCACCAATTATGTTATCTCCATGTTGAGGTATGAGAAAAAATCACATCCATACTCTAAAGGTGAGCATACCATGTCACTGGGAATAGGATGATATTTAGAAAGTAATCCATTGTGAGGGAGGGTAACCATGATTTTTCTCTTCTTCCTCAACCAGAAAAGCCTATGATGTATGATCTTTAGGTTAGTCCTTATTTGAACCATCAGTATGCATAGAGGATTCACCCATTTTAAAACTCACTGCCTTGTTTTTCCTATGTTTGGGGACCTCCCTCCATGTTTTGATATCCTGGGTGGGTTAACCTACTTTTGAATCACTCTGTAATTAAAAATAGAATGTCCCACCATCTTATAAACTTCACAGTATGGGGAATATTCTCATATTCAACTTTCACCTCGATTTTATGATTATAAATAAAACTAATCAGATCTTGGGGATTTGTTTCCATGTTAATTTAAATTAGGACTCTGGAATAAATTCCCAAGTCCCCATTTAAAGTTTTTTGGTCCACTTTTATAGGAATTAAAATACTTTATGTCAGGTCATTGAGTATTTTGGGATACCAAAATACCCAAAAAATCCCACGTAGTATTTCCCATAATTTTACATTTGAATGCTTCTAGTTTAAAGGGTTAAAATTCATGTCACATTCTAAAATTTGAAGTATACCCGGATTCGGTTTTAGGTTACTAAATTTCCACATAGATTTCAAATTCTCCTATAACACCAGAATGATGTGAAAATACCCTTTTATAATAGAAATTAGTCTCCAATGCATGAAATTCCAATATTGAGAAATTATGATTTTAAGATCCAAATATGGCCATGGATTTTAACCTTTTCAATGTGATATTCATCCAAGAATAGATAATTTTCATAGATCAAGTCTTTACTAGAGTGCATCCGGGTCTCTGATAATAGATAAGGATCCATCCTATGATTTTTGAACAATGGGAGGATTAAAAAATTCTTCCTTGTAGGAGACAAATCTAGAAATAACTTTGGTGAAGGAAATATCTTTACAGATCAATGAAGGACCATATTTCACATTTTCATTTACTTGTGCATTTTATAAGATCATGAATTCATTTGTATAAGGGTTATGCACCACCACTTCGAAGTATCATTCCCAATTAGGGTGAATCGAAACCATGAATCATCAATAAATCTAAGTGATTAAAGATTTTCTATCAAATATTTGAAAATATAATATTCTTGTTCTTTCCATCTAGTTCAATCTCATCCAAAAGGATTTCAGGTAATGAGTTATTGTTAGGTTCCACACCACACCTTTCTCGATCCCAACCTAACACCTAGGTGTTTCTATCCACAATTATTACATATTGAAAATCTAATCTATCTTTCTTCTTCATTGACATGTTCCTCTTTCCTTGGAGCTCATCCATCCTCTTCTTTTATTGACTTCCATTAAAATATAAGACCTCTTGAGGGAACTTGAAACTATATCATAAAATGATGAAAATGATTGAGAAACTAGTTCCCTTAGGATAATCAGTTTAATCCCATTAAATAAATGATTAATATTTTTTTTAGATTACGTATATAGTCTATAGCATGCTTGGATAATCTTATAAAGTTAGCCTCATACTCTTCTACACCTTCTTCTTCCTTATACTTTAAAGTGGGGAACTTCCTCACCATTTTATCTCACTATTATCGAGGGATATATTCTTGAAGAATATCACTTTAAATTTTCTAAATTATAATGTTTCTATTTAATAAACCTATTTAGTGTTTTGGATTAATAATAACCATTGATCACCATATTCTCTCAAACAATACACTACTAGAATGATATTTTAATTTTCATTACATCCAAAATCCTAAAATATCTTTTTGAGATAATCCATTTCTTAGCTATCAATTGATTAGTAATTAAACTAAAATATGGAGTCATTTATCATATGAATTAATCCAACATTGGTGAATCAATATACTGTTCTATAAGGGAAAGATTATTCATCATAACCTGAGTCATCTTCCCCAATATGTCTATGATCTACTCAATTCCAACACTTACTATATTGGCTTGCTCAATAGGAAAATCCCTAAATTTTATATGGGTGTTGTTTCCTTTATTCCATTATAATCCATCATTAAACAATGGCACGCATTGAATTAGATCATAATCATCATGAATATTGAGCCATAAAATAAAAATATCTATAATGGTAAAAATTATCAATTATTATAAGGTATTATCATAATTCTCATGCTAGCTATATTCATTTATAATCTAGTTCCAAAGGTTCGTACTAAAGTTTATATAATAGAAACTATAGGAACCCCAAATCCAGTAATCCAAAGATGATGTTTAAATTATTATATTGGTACATGGTAAAAGGAATATCACCACATAGAATCAAACATTTTATCAGTATTGAAATACTATATACATATATGATTCCCAGTTTACATTGGAAATATAAACATATCATATGAAACATTATCTAATCCTTGATATCATTCATAATATCCTTCTTTAAATCCTAGGGAAGGAAAATAAATAATGGGTGAGCTTATATGTTCACTAAGGGTTACAAACAATGAAAGTTGTCATGAGTAAATAAGGCATAATCAATATGGCAGAGTGGATAATCAAAACACATGTAATTAAATCAACACTTGAGTTCATTGAATATCCATGGATAATATCAAAATTGAAAAAACATAGATAAAGAAAACTAAATTCTTAATAAAATAAATGCATAATTCTATACATTCATGATAAAGACCTCTCAACTAATATATCTTGAATTTTACCATCATGGTCTCTCAACCAATACATCATTATTAATAAATGTTTAAGTGTAAACCAAATACACATCTAATATAGAATGTATATTATTTTTTATCATGATACATGTAGATGCATTGAGGGGCTATGTAATTTTGGGCCCCACATGTCACTGCATGTCCATTGTATTCCTCATATATTGAATGATCAATTTAATTCATAAACAATATGAATTATAAGTCAAAAATTATCCGTATTGAATAAAGAATATATAAAATCATACCAGTTGGTGAGGACTCGGCAAGTGAATACCAGAGACCTAGGATCAAATCCGGGTGGAGACATATTTCCAAGTAGTATAGCAGTATTGTAGCAGGAACTGTAGCATTACTATAGTAATACTAAAGTAATACTAGAGTAGTACTATAGCAAGCAATGTTCGGTACTGTAGTAGCTAGAAATATTTATCCATCGGGGCCTTTGAGCCACCAGTTTGGTCTTCGAGTCCTACAAGGATTTCAGGACACCCAAGGCCTTCAGGCCAGTTATCTCTCAAGGCCATCGGGCCACCTCAAGGCCTTTAGGCCACTCCAAATACTTTAGGCCACAAGAAATATGCAGATATACCATTCAAATTATAAGGGACAAGGATCTAGATGAGGATTCAAATCTAGCACAATCACCAGATCAAAGTTAACTAGAATTGGAAGAATTAGAGGGTATGGCATTGCCATCGGTAGCAGGCTTATGCAACTCTACACAGTACAGCTAGCCAACCAGCCTTGTGAAGGTGGAGTACTGATATCATGACATTTTTCTAGGGAGGATCAGTTCCAAGTTTTCTTATCTTGGTGATTCCCTTAAGAACTAAGGGTCATGAATTGTCTCTTAAAGACTTCAAGCCTTGTAAAGGTTCCACCTCACCCCTTGAAATGTGGATTGTCAAAATAATAAAAAAAAATGAAGGCCTTCGGTCCATTCAAGACAATAAAATCTTCATAGAAATAATAAAGATGATATCATTGGATTATATCCCCAACAACATTAATGGGTGTTGTCATAGTTTATAATACCTCTAAAATATCACAGGAACATTTCTTGAGTAAAATACTCTTTTCACCTTCAAATCACTTATTAAAATCTAAAAATTTCCCAAATATAAATAAAAAATTTTCTTTTAAAATAATTTTGGAAATTTTAAAAGTAATCTTAAAATAAATGATTGTTCATGGAAATGGGAAATGTTGGTCATGTCATGTATGATAAAAATATTCCTTTTACATTTTTGGTAAAAAGTCAAAAGTTCTTCATTCGTAAAATGAAAAGAATATTACTTTTTAAAAAAAATATAAAATGTAAACCATGGGTAAAAATGAATTTAAATATTAATAGGTGGATATTAAAAACATTATTGAAAATATTTTTATAAAACATGGATATGTAAGAAATATATTCCTGGTGAAAGGGGAAATAAGGTCTGTTTTTATAAAAAATGTTTATCAATCTTTTTAAGTACCCAAGAGAGGAAAATGGTACTATTACTTAAAACTTATATGGATAAATAGAAGAGAATAAAATTAATGGTTTTTATTAAATATTTATCATATAATTTCTCTCAATGTAAATTATAACATAAATAATCCCAAAATAAAATTAGATTGTAAAGGAAATCTCTTACCTCAAGTTTGAAGATCCTCATAAGTGATTTTAAAATCTTGTATAATAAATTTATATTTATTATATTTCTATATCATATTAATTTAAATACTTGTAATATCATATATTATCCAATTATAACATTTCAATGCTTATTTATTAATAATTTCTAATTACAATCATCATTTTCGGGTATTATCCATTTCATTTTTTATGATAAATTTGGTTCGGTAGTTCTAGTCCTTATACTTTGATCATTTTTCATCATATATAGAATGTTAATTATGATATAAATATCATATATATTTATTATATATATTTTTATAGTCATACATAGAAGGTAGATATAGAAAAATTAATTTCATCATTCATGAAGATTATAGGTCGTACGTACGCATGAACATTGGTTTCCATTTTCGATGGATGGAATGAAAAAAAGGTAAATAATAATTCACCTTTATAGAATAAATATTATATCATTTATATTAATTAAATATATCCATTTTATCATCTATTTAAACATTAAATGAAAAATATATCTCATCACTCCTTAGAGCTGGTAGCTCGCATGTACGCACGAGCGACATTATCTTTTTTCAAAAGATGTTAAGGTAAGAATGTATATATGATATTATAATTATAGAAGAATTATTCTATCATAAATATCATATATAAACATTAAACTTATCATAATAACCATTCATAAAATATGGTGACAGAAAATTAATTATATCGCTACATGGAGGTGGCAGTCTACACATACGCATAGGCGATATATTCACTTCTCGTTTGATGGAAAAGAGGGTGAATAATGGTGGTTACATAATCATAATAACATTTAAGTATATTTTTATACTGAATTTATTATTCTATTATGAATACCGTATATGTGGAGTAGGTGGAAGAATAAATAAATTGAAAGAGGTCGAGTAGGATGGTTACCTCTTCTTTGGTAGACCTCCTTTAGATCCCTTCTTAAGGACCATTGAAATAGTATTTTATAAATACCAAAACTTCTAATTCGTTAATAGGAAATTTTAGAAGATAATTATATAGGTTTTGGTCAATATATAAGTCTCAAAAGGTGTGAGGAAGATAGGATAAGAGGTTCTCTTTTATAACTGAGGTGGGGTGCTCTTGGAAATACATAAAGTATTAAATTAATATAAATTAATTTTCAAACTAAAGTGACTATATATTGATATACTATGAGTATATGATGAATATGAGTCTAAATACTCTCATATAATAATATTTATAAAAGTTTTTTTGATTTTTTAACTCTTACTTCTTATTTTTAACCCCCCCTGTTAACCCTTTTGACAATTACCACAATATCAAAGCTTTTTACTCTTTAAGGGTTAAGAATGTTACTATAAAAGGAAAATTAACCCATAAATGGACCATGATTGATATTTTAAAACATATCCCATTCAATTTTCCTAATATAGTATTTTTATAAATTTTAAATAATTTAATAAAATATTGTTTTTTATAAAACCTAACTAATGTCATTTTTGACACTATTCATTTAATTTGACTTTAATAACGTCAAGAAAAAGATGAAATTAAAATTTAAAATTTAAAAACATCACTATTATGTTATATCTATCTAAAAAAATTTAGGACATAATAATTCACCCTAATTTTATTACTTTTAATATTTTTAAAATCATTTATTTTATTTTTCTATTAATTGAATAAATAATTTGTTGGTGTTGCGTAAGAACTCAAGGTAATTATTCAATCACTAAAAATTAAAAATAAATTAACATGATAAAAAATTAATTGCTATTTCAAATAAACATTTAAAACTAAATATGACCTCTTTCGATATTTATAAAAAAAATGGAGATATTAAAGTCAAGAGAGTGACCTTTTTTAATTATTCATTTCTTAAAATAATATATAGGTAAATATCAAAAAAATGAAACAAAGTGGCATTATTTTCTAGACTTCGATGATAATGGTTGAACCAAACTCATCTAATATGATAAATCCATGTTTTATAGTAATTTCAAAGCCTTTTTTCAAAGTTTTAAACCCGTTTTGTCCATTTTACCCTTATCGGGGTGACAAATATTTATTAAGGTTACTATTCATATTGATCAAAAATAAAAAGGAACCAATTTACTAAATTTGATACTCTTTATTCCAAATATTTAATCTATTTTATCAAATTAAATTCATATAAGTGGTAGAATTTAATTTAAAATCAAACCTGTGAAATGCGACGAAAATAGATTTTCCAAAAAAATGCCTTTTAAGTATAAAAATGTTTTATACCAAATTAAAGTATAATTTTGATTAAAATAAAATTTATTGGATTATTTTTAATCAAAATTCACTAATTAATTTTTAAATAAATTCCAAAATATAATGTAACTTTTCCAATACTAGAAAAGAAAATACATACTTCAATAAAAATCAGTATTTTCACTATTCATTAAAAATAAATATTTTCATAAAATTATCAAAAATTCATACAAATATAATTTTGATATGATTATTTCAAAAATTATATACTTTTTATCAAATAAAATTACTAAAATTTCTAGAAATTATGAAAAAAATATAAAATAATAATAAAAAATATTATTGAAGAAAACATATTTTTGAAGTACAAAATGACTTTAATAAAAAAAATGAGTACTTATTTATTAGGCATTAATCAATAAATTTGTAATTATCAAGACCTATATATATTGTAATGTTTTTATTCATATTCATGCCTCCAATTTTAACAGCTAGGTTATAATAGTATACAATAGAATGGTTCATTTAGACTCGAGGTTTCATGTATCATAAGCTATCGAAGAAATAATATTTATTTTAAGAGAAATATATCATAAAATTTTGGGGTGTTACACCTTAGTTAATTTTATAGTTGAAAACTCTTATAATTTTCTCTTATTTTCCATAAGTATTTAAATAACATTTTTATAAGAAGGAATTTTATTTAAGGACTTCACAATGGTTATGTTCATATTAAAAGTATTAAAAATATCAAGGAATTTGAGATAATATGGTTCATTGTTTTTTGGCATAACATTTTGGGGAAATGAAATCAATAGAGAAAATTGATTTAAAATGGGTTTTTTCTCCCTTAATCACAAATTCCTCCTTCCATTTATTGATTAATTTCTATTTTTATTCCTTTTTCCATACCTTTTTCAAGTTAATAATTATCATTCAGCTCATTTTAGACCATGTTATCCACTTTTTGAGACTTTTTATTTTCCATATTTTTATTCTAAGATTCACTTGAAACTTCTATTTCAAATTCCCTTGGTTATATCCTAACATATTCTTGAGTTTTAATAACACTTCTTATGATGATAGTGATAGCCCATGGGGTGTCGTTAATTCCCACTGGGTTACCGAATTTAGAAATTTATAACATGTATCAAACAAATCACTAAACTATAGGGTGGTATAGTATATGAAATTATGTGGTTGAACCTATAGAGATAGGTTTAGATAAAATATTAATTCGATAATAAATACATAAACTAATTATGTTTTTTAAAAAATTAAATCTAAGCTACTTAGCATGTGATTCGTGAAGAACATGGGAGAAGAAAATAGAAAATGGGTGTCAAATAGAAATGGATTCATGTTAATGGGATAATAAGGTATTAAATAATTAATTAAAACTCATTCAATCATTGGAATTGGGTACTAGTGAGTCCAATGGTAATAGTAAATTTCCTCCATCCAAACCTCTTATTTTATCATGGTTATGTACTTAGGATTGTAAATAATGGGTAACTAGAAACCTTATTTAAACGTAGGGTAAAAATAAACACAATGGTCATAATGGAAGTCTAAAACATATACCTCACATTAAACAAAGGCATTCAATAAAATCATGAAATTGTCATGGTCAATGAAAAAGAAATTAAACCACTTATTAATCCTTCTCACAATGGTCGTGCAAAAAGGAATCATGGAAAGGATAGAATTGAAGAACCAATATTAAATCCCAACATGAATTTCAATCAAAAATAAAATACCTTATACATACAATACTCATTCACCATGCATTCCCTCATGTTATCCATCAGAGGGTATAGAAAATAATAAATAAATACCTACATAAAGGTGGTAAAGCATGGATCCGTAGTGGTTATGGTCATCTAGTGATCGATGTTCGAGATCGTGACTCTATGCTCCTCCAAAGTAGTGGTCTAGGGGATGTATATATAAGTTTTTTCATCAAACCCTCAACAGAATCATATCTTGTGTATATTATTTTTTCTATTTCCAAAAATATTCATGACATGTAAATTTACATGACATGTAATATTTTTCTGCAACAGATTTTCCATATCTTTATTTGTCTTTAACTTTCACATTGTGTATAGTGTACATGATGTGTAATGTATTTTCACAGTGTATATTATTTCACGACTTGAAATGGAACTAGTGTATTTACTTGATAAACTCACATCATGTAATAAAATACATAACATATAAATGGATTCCTCTAGTTTTTCATCTTTCTTTGGATTAATGTAATGCTGTAATTGGGCTTAAAAAATCTGGTGTCTTGTCATATCTCTTTTTTATTTTTTCTAAAGATGGATTGTATCCTACTATAAATCATAAAATAAGAAATATAGATATGAAATAGATTTTAGATTTTCCCTAGGATTTACTTTATTTATGTTGGGAATCTTTCCCTTATCCTTATAAGTCTAGTTCCTAGAAAATTATACCATTTATAATTTCAGGTTATGGATCCTAGAATCTATATTAGTTTTTAGGGAACCAAATTCACCCAATATTTATTGTATCAATCCCCTTAATTCCTCTTGAGAATCAAAGGAATCATCCATAAATTTATTTTGATGTTAATATTTTGGTTTTTATGGAAATTTAAGGGTAGTAGGTTATTTAATAATACCATTTTCCCTTATGGATAAATTAGGATGGTTTCTATAGCCAAGGTTAAATTTGTTTGAGAATGGGTCATCTTTACCCTGGTTTTGAGCCCTGAAATCTAAAAATTGGGCACTTTTATCCTATTAAACAGGTAGATAAAAATTAAAATAGCAATTCCATGTATTCCAAATAATTCCATAATAATTACATTGATGTTTAAGTGAACTATTGTGACCATCATTAAAAATTCCAACATATTTAACATTTGACTCACTTGTATGAATATTCATTCCTCTAGAACTATTGTGTTAGGAGTTTTGAGTGGGTTTATTAAAAAAAATTAATTTCTCAGTTTTCATATCATATAAATCCCCACTATATTTTTATCAAATTATGGTTTGGTGGTAAGGAGTGAGACTATTATAAAATTTTTCCATAAAGAGGTTAGTATCAAGTTATTGGTTGGGTTACTACCTAATAAGAATCCTAAATATATCCTAATATTCATGGAATAATTCTCCCTCCTCTTAAATAAAACTAGTAATATTATTCCACACTTATGTTTTCATATTCCTAGGATAAATTTCTATCACAAAGGCATTGAAAATCTGGTTCCAAGTATAAAAAAACATATCATCAAGATGTTGGAACTAACTCCTAGATTTACCCTTCAAAAAATGGAAAAACTCTTAACTTAAACTCTTCCTCACTCAACCCATGAAGTGGAAGTTACTACAAAACACTATAGAAATATATAATCATCTCTGAAGAATCATAATTTGATAATATGTTAAAGGACACAAGTATAAATATATAATATTTTTTCATTTAATAGTTCCTAGTCTTAGGGGAAAACTAGATACAATAAGGATTATTTGACCAAACATTAAATTTTTATTATAATAAAGTCTGAAAGGAGAGAAACAAGAAAGAAATAGAGAAATAAAAAGAGAAGAAAAACAATAACTATGGAGGAAGAAAATAGTGGAGGACAAGTGCATCCCCTCTAATAATGTTCACACCCTCTATTGGAAGGGACTCGAGGCTAGAGAAACAAATATAACTCACATCTTGAGAAGCTATAGAAGCGAGATAATCCACAACTTTATTGTCCTCACACCAGACATAAATAAACTTAGTATGATCTCAGATTATCCCCCTACATTTGTGGATGAGATAAATAATAGACTAGGGAGTAGACCTTGACTTGAGCAGAGAGTTTTAGATGGCCCATGGGTCCATCTCCACTACTTATAAATCAATATTTTCCTCATGGAACATATGAAGACCTGAGAGCAACACGAGTGCTTTAGCCTGTAAGGAATCTCCACTACCCAAGAGGGTCAAGAAAGCAAGAAAAATAGAACCATTAGGGTCCCAAACTTCCCATCCTCCCCACATGGTAGCAAAAACGCATGAGCCATCGGTGTTCAATTTAAGTCTAGATATATAAGGACACCAATGGATCCACCAGCCTTAAGTACCACTTATTCAAGAGATGCTTGGAACTCTTCCATCCATAAAACTGGTCAAGTGATAGAGCACACCACTAGTTGGGAATAAGGAGATCCAGGTCCAATAGAATACTTCGATATCTGGAAATAAGAGAAGGCTTATAAAAACTTTAAGCTTCATGCCGAGACAAGTTCTTCACCTTCCAAATACTCAAGAAACCAGTAGAATTTAATAGTGAGTGGGCCTTCAATTCATGGCCAATGATGCCTAAACCCTGAATCCAATGATAAGGAAATGATAATCCAATAGAGTCATGTGAAAAATTATGCATGAACGATCATAGAGAACTCCATATAGTTTTCTCCCAAACCCTCCCAAATAAAAGGTGGGAAAACGTATCCTCCTAGGGGTTTCTATAGAAGTAATAATAAGACACTAAAGGAGTACCGATATGCACAATATTTTCATCCATAGGTAGTTAATATTTTCTAACCCAACAAGTGAGGAAGTTGTACCTAGAAGTAATTTCCAAGTACCACAAAATCTCCCCCCAAGGGTCAAATTCTCTATCAACCAAAGTCACTCTCTGGTAATCCTTAGCTGAGAAGCTATTGGTCTAATATTAAATAAAAACACACTGGTCTGGTTTAGAGTTATGATAAATGAGGTCAAAGGTGTTCCGCTTATCAAAGTATAGCACTACTTGAATTAATTTTGGGTACATACTAGCTTGTTTGAAGGTTGTGCAAGGTGTGGGGTATCCTAGAAAAGTGATCTTGGAGCCATCCCAGATATGGAACCAAAAAATGATGTTTCCTTTTCCAAAAAACCACTTAGAGTGGGATTGAGGATTCGATATATGAGGGTGAAGCATATGGAATGGGGGGAAGAGTGTGTTCTAGATAGGCCCAAGTCATTACCATACTTCTCCATCATGAACTTTCCCCATAACAAGAATTTCTCAATGATTTCTCAATCCATTTTAACCTACATACTAAGTATATTAGTGGAAAAGTTATTGACATTGATTCCTCCCTCCCCTACTGGTCTGGCCATATTTCTCCAAGATATCCAGTGATGTCTCCCCTCTAAATGAGTATCTGATATGAAGGAATTCATAATCTTTTCAATGGACAAGATGTCTCCCTTCATCACCTTAAGAGCTGACATGAAATGAAAATTAATGGAAGATAAAACACTATTGAGAAAAATTATCCTCCCTCTGAAGGATAGAAAATGATTCTTCTAATATAGAACCCGGTTTGTGATTCTATCAACCAGTGTATCATAGTGCTGAATACGTGAGAGACCTGGGGAAATTGGGTCACCAATATAGTTCATCCGAAAATATCTCTTAAGGATACCCAATATTCTTTGTAAAAAATCAACTCATCTCTCTATGAAATGGGAGGAAATAAAATGGTTTCTATTATAAATATTAACCACCTGCCCAATCCAAGTACAATATAACTCAATTATCTTATTAATATAGCAAATGGATTTCATGATATCATCAAAAAATATGAGAGTGTCATCTACAAACATAAGGTGGTAAATTCTATTTGTGGTATACTTACACTAGTAAGGATGAATAATACTAGAAGAGATACTCGTATTGATGGGGCGGCTAAGGTAATATTGAGAGAGGATAAAAAGGATAAGGGATATAGGATCGCTTTGTATTAGTACTCTAAGGGTCTTAAATAAACCACAATTCCTACCCAAGAATAAAATGGATATCCATGGAGAACAAAAACATATAAATATAAAATCTCTAGCCCAAGTAGAGAATCCCATGCTAGTGAGCACCTTGAGAATAAAGTTTTACTCAATTTGGTCATAATATTTTTACATGTTGAGTTTGATTGTAATATAGTATCATGGGGTCCTTAGATTAATTTCACCGATCATTTCCTATACAAGGTCAATTTCCCCTTGTATAGATCTCCCCTTGAAAAAAATATGTTGCTCACATGAGATCAAATAACTAAGTTACTCTTCAAGTATCTTGTTGATCATGCATTCTAGAATTTTATAAGGTAATTTTAATATACTTATCGAGCGGTAATGTTGAAGCAAGTATGGATCCTTAATTTTAGGAATGAGAAAAAGCTTAGTGGTGCATGAAACCCATAGAAAGAATCCTACATAGAAGAAATCATAGACTACCACCATAATTTCAGGATTAACTAAGTCCCATGATCTTGGGTAGAAAGATCCTAGGATTCCATTAGGGCTTGGAGTACTCTCAGGGTTAAGGTTCCAAACCACCTCATGAATCTCCTTTTCATATGGGATGGCTTCAAAAAAATCATTGTTATATGCGGAGACACAAACTAAAATATCCTAAAAAATCTACACCTGGCCACTCGGATATCCTCTACTCCCCCTAGAACTAGGACTTGTAAGAAGGGATTTAAAATAATAATTGTCCATACCTCCAATCACCTTCCTGTCATCAATGAAGGAAACATCATTAAGGAGAATATTATGGCTAATGTGGTGACATTTTTACTTAATGCATGCATGAAATAACACCATATTATGATCACCATCCCTTATAAAATGAATTATAGACTTCTCATAAGCTATTCCTTCATTCCTTAGAAGAAACTCAATAAAAAAAATCTTTAGGTTGGCTATGTCATCAAAGGTAGAGTCATTCCATTGATCTTCCAAGCTGGTTTGCAATCGAGAAATCTCTGATTTAAGGGCTTATAAGTCTTGGTTTGGGGAGGGTAAGTTCTTATTCCAACACTTGAGATCTTTCCTAAGATGACACAGCTTATTTTTGAGAAGCATCGAGGGACTCCCATGAGAAGGCACATTCCAAGAATCAAGGAAAACCCATTGATAATCTGATTTGGACACCCAGAGATGAGAGAAGATGAAATGATCCACATCATCTATATGAGAGGATAAATAAATTCATAAGGGTTAGTGGTCTAAGAGACTATGGGGGGTGATTAATACTTCCACTTGGAAATGATGATATAGACTAGAGATTGGAAAGACACCTATCAAGTCTACACCAAGTGCACACACCCCCTCTTTGATTGTTTCACCAGGTATATCGATCACCTGAGTAGCCTAAGTCTAAAAGACTATTTTTGAGCCAAAAAAAAAAAAATTCCTAATTTCCTAGTAGGGAAAGAAACCACTGGACCTTTTCTCCAATGGGTCAAGCATGATATTAAAGTCACCACCAATGATCCAAGGCTATGGTCTCAAGTTAAAGGAACCAAAAGTCTACCACAACAGACCCCTATCGTATGCATCACAACTAGCATACACCATTGAGAGTAAAAAAGGAATGAATCCCTAGGATGACTTTAATAGAAAAAAATTATCCATAAGTACACACCAACTCCACTTTTATATAAGATTAAAAAAAATATCCAAATATGGTTGCTATAAGTATAGGCATGTAGTACACCACTAGCATTGATCCTACAAGAAAAAATAGCTTTCTTTATAGAATCTGTCTTTAGTTTGCAAACAGCTTCCAAAAAATCATGGTTTGAGAAGATTTATGAAGCTATGAAGTCAGTTTTAACCCATGCACCAAGGCCCCAAGCATTCCATAGAAGGAAAAAATTCATTGAAATGAATAGTTCCTTGTATTATCCATAGAAAAATTGGCTTCCAAGGAAATAAGGGTAGAGGAAACTTGGGATAAAAGAAGCTGAGATTCGGTTCACCTGCCTAGAGGAGCTTCAAAGCCGAACATGTCAACACATTACTGACCTTTAGGACTAGAAAACTTAGCCTTCCCCACTGTGTGATGTTTTTTCTAAGAAATAGTTCAAGGAAGAATCTTGAAGTGGGTTTTGTTGGTGGATATTTGAGAGCTAGGGGAGGCAAAGGAGGATCTTGGGAGTTCTCTTTTAGAACTAGAAAATTAGAAAAACTTATTGCAGTAGGAGGATAACATTGTTGGTGGTGTTCCCATGGATCCTCCAGAGAAAGGATATTAGAAATAAAAGGAACCTCTTCATGTAAATCAAAAAATATCTCATTGTTCTTGAAATAGGGAGAAAGATACCTCGAAGGAATGGGATCCCTATGTTGGCCCCAAGGTGGTGAAGTGGTGAGAATGACCCCCTTTTCCTTTTAAGTAGTTATGTCTTCAAAACATGAAGGAACTTCCATAGGTCTAGTAAGAGAGACTGGGAGAATCTATGGCCTATAAGGTACAAAATAAAATCAAGGGGGTGGTGCAATTTCAACATCAAGATTCGAAAGAGGGAGATTTGAAACCTGATCTCAAATAGTGGGGCATATAATCTGTAATTGAGGCCAAGAAATTCCCTCACTCACCACTGGTTGACTCTGAATAGCAGGAGAAGAGGACTGATGGAGGGTAGGGCCCTATTTCCTTCATCTAAGATAGGTAGGTAGTGAATGACCTTGAAATTGATGTCATAAGCAGTATCAGGGAGATGACAGAAAGAGAAGATCTTGATGTCAGTCATCCATACCCTCAACCCTCAGAAGGATCCATACTGATAAATTCTTTGATAGTTCCATAGCAACGTAAATCTTGGTTGATGAGGTTGCCTACATCTGAGTGTTATGTCGATCTTTGAAAAGAAATTCCCCTAAATTATTGCCAATATTATGTAGAAAATAAAAGTTATGAAATGGGATGGGAGACCTAAAAGGATATCCCACACTACTACCCTCACCGGATCCCTGTTGTGGTGAACCTTCATGCCCTATATGAAGATATTAAATATCCATTGCCCAAATGATTCGGATTTAAGAACCAAGCCTTGACCAAATCCTCTCTGGAGCTAAGAACCACATAGAAAGCCTTGTGTTTCAATATTGAAACCCTTACTGAAAAGGACAGATCTCAGGAATTGAAAAAACATTGAAAGAGAGCCAGAGGGATGATCCACACCAAATTTCTCCACCAAAGCCCAAGAAATAAGATTCAATGCTTCTGTGAAGGAGGTAACTGGAACATAGAGGATTGGTTTTCCACCCTCAAAAATGTTTCCCAGTGGATCTAGATGAACCTCAAGAAAAAAAAGAACTTTAGGCTCCTAATGAAGAAGAATGGATTTAAAATAGGTGGATATAGGAGGAGGATTAGTCAAAGATCGATCCTTTACCAATGGAGAACTATTATGAAACTTTAACTCTGGAGGAGGAGGAGGATGTTTCCAAGGAGTGGTCACCAAAGTTGTAGAAACGTTCTAAGAAGTTTGAAAATTGGTTGGTATGTACAACACATTCTCCCTCATTCATTTCTCTTCAATTGATTATATTATTTCAAAAGGATTACGTAAAAAATTTTGTATTTGAACATCCTTAAGTCTAGGTCTCTCAAAAATTTGGTTCCTAGGTTTATGTGAAATAAATTTTTTATTATGTTTCTCATCTCTCTCTCTATTTCAAAATTCTCCTTTTTAATTTCCTTATTATTTTTTAGGTAACTAAAGTGTTTTTCTATTTCATGTATCAATGATTATAAGTAAAAAATGTAATATGTGTCCCTTGTGTTCATGCACTTTTTAGTCAAAATAGTTTTGAAAAAAACATCATAAAGAAAAAAGTACAAGCATAGTTCCATAAAGTTTTTTTAATAGTTTATTTTTAATTATTGTTTTTTGTTTGTTTGTTTTTTGGACACACATCACCTTCCTTGGATATGGTTCCATTTTTTATGAAAATCATTGACTGATATCAAAAATAAAATTTATAAAACCTACCTAAAACTAGTATAGTATAAATCATAAATGAACCTCGATGAAGGAAATATAATATGAATACCAAGAAAAGAAAAAATAATAAAATATAACAATACAAACCAAAAATTAAATAGTTTAAAGGATGAAGGTGGAGTAAACAATGAAAAATAAGAATAATTTGTAAAGGTGTGTGTGAAAATAACTTGAAATGGAAGTTTATAAGGGTGAATAATTATTAGATTAAGGAGACTAGAATGATTTTAACTATTTAAAGGGATCAATTATTATATCAAAATTAATCACAATTTTGAAAAGGCTATAAAGAAAATGGAGTTGAAAACCCTCACTATTTCTTGGATAACAACAAAGTTATTTTAACTCAATCCAAATAGTGATTTTTCAACTCACTCAAAAGAGTGATTTTTCAACCACTACTTAGAGAATTGATTATTATTCTTGTATAAAATATGTAGTTATCATTTTTGGATTGAGTACTTTGGTTATTACTTTGAGAGTTAAGGGACCATTATTCATCACCCATTGGTACATAGAAAAAATTAATAAAGGGTGATTAAGAAGAATGAAAATGAGAAAATATAAATACAAGTTTCACATTATCATTCTTCAAATTAAAACCTAGGTCAATTTTTCATTTAATAGGTGAGAAGTGAATAAATTACTCACTGGTTAAAAAATGTTCAATATCTTATTTCAACTATTGATTTTTCATCAGATATAGGGTAGGTGTGGTATAAAGTCAAAAACTGGAGAAAAAATAGATAGAAATTACAAACAATAGTAAGAACAGTAAATAATTTCAATTCATATCAATCAAAATAACCTAAATGAAATCTAGTTTTACATGATCAAAGAAAAAATATATATACAATAATTACATCATGAATAAAAAAATCAAAGGATAGTAGATAAGTGAAAATAGATCTTATATCTCAATAATAATATAGCCTCCAGCTCTAATTTCATTTAGAATACAACCCTTGAATTTTTTCCCCTTGCCTCTCATTTGGTCACATTTCTAATGTATAAGGAATTAATGCTTTTCTCCTAGAATTCATGTTTCTCCTTTTATAATCTTTTTTTCATTCATCAACTTAACTAACCACTGGAAATTCAGGTTGCACTATCTTACACTACATTGGAAAATTCTTTAATGATTTATTAATCTAACCAATCCACCCTTCCTCTGAGTTTAGTTTCACTTCCAATTCTAAAATGTGAAAAGGGGAAGCACTTCCTTTATAAAATATCACCCTATTCATTCTGAATTTTTCAATTCCATATTTACTCCTATAATATAGGTGTCAGTAAATATAATTTCTCCTATAATTATTATGCCAGAATTTATTTATTGACTAATTAATATTTTAATTGCCTGGTTCATGCATATTCAATGGAATTTTCTCATCCATGGTGTTAAACTTGAAACTTATCCTTTCTGGATTTATTTATATTTTCTCCTCAATAAATTCCACCACCCAATATTTTAACCATTCTCCACCATCTATAGATCTTATCTCTTTATCCTCATCACACTCTGTATACTTAAGCCACAATTAGTGAGAAAAAATCAAATAGTAGCCTCACCGATTTCAATCCTTCATTAATTCTTCCAAAATCATACCTACATAAAAATAAAGAAACCCATTGAATATAAAATTCAATAAAATTAGTTTATCACTTTAAATTTAGATGTATATTTGGTTAAATTCAGTTGTGTTAGGATCGAGCAAGCTCAACGCCCCAAATCATACAAGTGAATCCCCTCTAATAATGATGTTTTTCAGCTTCCATGGTACCAGGATAGTGCACCAAATCCACCCAACATGGTAGGTGGGTATTGGTGTGGATTGGTGAGAGTTGTGTTAAACTTGAAACCTCCTACCATGCCTATAAAAGGAGGCCTTTTAGGATATTCTAGCATCTATAATCTAAGATAAGAGATCTCCTTTATCTGGTGAGAGAGTCTTGAGAGCTCTATGTGAGAGAGAAATAGAGGTGTAGAGAGTCAAAATGATCTCCCTAGTATCGGTTAAATTTTTGTTAACATTCAGGTGCTATAGTACCCTATTTCTAGAGAAGATAGTATTGTTCTAGCACTGGTGAAATTTATGATGAGATTTTGGTAGCTACTCTAGCGCACCACATCAGTGCCATTTCATCACCATTTCATTGGTTGATCTTGTCCATTAACACTAATTTGGTCATATATTGATTAATTAGTGTTCGATTTATATGATTCAAGAGTTGATTCCAACATTTTTTACCATTCTGGACACAATAGTACACTCAATTTTTTCCATACTCTATACCAATTTTTATATAATTTAAATTCAATAGAGTGACTATCCATGGGAGGTGGTCTAGGGGTCAAAAATGGATTTCAAATCCAGAGAAGAGGAATATCCATATATGGTGGGTGACTATCATAAAAATACTACCATTGTGGCATGGAGGGACACATGAAAAATAACTATTGAAGGTTGCTATAATAAAAGGGAAAAAGTAGCAACTAAAAAATAAGAAATGGAGACATGCATGTGATAGTATCAGGAGAAATCACACATTGCTCCAAATATTAAGAAGAAACATGCTTTCATACATTAATCCAATACAAATAATGGTTGTTCGATATTATAGCATCATACCACATCACTCCACATCGTGAGTATTTCTTGAATTATCAAACTGGTGACTTTGGTGAGTTCAAGATGGGGAATACCAGTTTGGTGGGGATTGTTGGAATGGTTGATATCCAATTCAAGATGAATATTGGATACACAATCACTCTAAAGGATGTTCAACATATTACAAGTCTTCAACTCAAACTATTATCAGGAATATTCATTGAATGAAAAGGCTATGAAAACATCTTTAGTAATAGATCATGGAATATAATGAAAGAATTCATCATCATCACCTGAGAACACATATGTGGTATGTTGTATAAAACTCATGTGAAGATATGTTCATACATTCTCAATGTAGTGTAAGGAGATACATAATCCAATATGTGGGATAGAATACTTGGCCACATAAGTGAAAGAGGGTTATCTACCCTAAAAAATAAGAAGTACATTAGTGTTAATAAGGATGTATCACTTGATACTTAAAAATATTGCTTGTATGGAAAGCATCATAGAGTCTCATTCAAACTATTTTATCAAAGAGATTATAGTTTCTGGATCTGGTGCACTCTGATATATACAAACCCATAGAGGTGGATTCACTAGGAGGTAACAAATATTTCCTATCCTTTATTGATGATTCATATCAAAGTGTGTGGGTGTTATTCTTATAGATGAGGGACTAAGTACTGGACTACTTCATGATGTTCCATGTCATGGTGAAGTGTGAAACTATAAGGAAGATAAAGTTTCTTAATTTAGAAAATGGAGAAGAGTACACATCCATAGAATTTGATGCCTATTATAGGATTCAGGGAATTCGACATGAGATGACAATCTCATGCACCCCACAACGCAATAGAGTTGCATAAAGGATGAAAAGAACCATCATGGAGAAGGTTATAAGAATGATGAGTTTGGTTAAGATGTGTAATCCATTCTGGGGAGAATCTATTCAGGTTTCATGATACCTCATCAACACATCAACATTGGTTCCACTAAATTTTGAGATTACATAGAAGGTATAGTCTAGTAAAAATCCCTCTTGATCTTATTTAAGAGTATTTGATTGTTTGGAATTTGAACATGTATCCAATAAGCTCAGGAAGAAGCTATACAGGATATCTACTCCATGCATCTTCATCAACTATGGAGATGAGGAGTTCAAATACAAGCTTAATAAGATGATCAAAATCAGATATGTCATGTTCCATGAGAACCAGACAATCTAGGACATTCAAAGTCTTATAATTTATCAAATGAAAAGTGTCAAGGAATAAATTCATGATATTACACATATACTAGCACCAACTTTCCATGAAGAGGAGGAGGTGCAAGATGACTCATTGATATCAGACCAGGAGGTAGTGGAGGAGGATATTGAGTAGGGGGAGACTCAGTACTCTACAAAAGAAGTTACAGAATCATCAAATGATCTAGGTTATGTTATGCCTCCCAAACCTAACATTTCACATGTTTAAAAATCATCATGATGAAGGATTATGTCAACAAAATATTTATATTCAGAGTCCCTTTTTCTAAATGGTGAGGGGGAACCATAAGGATGATAGGAAATAGTGACTCATCCTAAAAAACTAAGTGGATATATGAAATAGATGATGATATGGAGCCTTTGATAAAGAATCAGACATATGATTTGGTGGAACTACCCAAAGATAATAAGGAACTAATAAAAAAATGGGTGTTCAGTCTAAAATGGGATGGTAGCAAAAATGTGGTCAAGCATAAATCTTGGTTATTAGTCAAGGGATACCGTCAGAATAAATGAGTTTAATTTGATGATATCTTTTCACCTATGGTTGATATTTCTTCAATACGAGTCATTTTTATATTAGTGACTATCTTGAACTTGGATCTTTAATATATGGATGTGAAAACAACTTTTTTTCATGCTAACCTCTCCGAGGAGATCTATATGAATCATGCTGAAGGTTTTGAGGTTTTTAGACAAGAAAACCATACCAAAAAATGAATAATAACTTGTATATACTGAAATAAGATCCCATAAATTGGTCCTAGAAGTTTTAATCGTTCATATTGATTCATGATTACAAGCGAACACAGGTGGACTAGTGTATTTACTTATAGATATTTCAGGATGGTAACTTTTGTGTTCTTTTACATTATGTTTATTATATGTTGATCATTGGAAAGGATGTAGTGAATATCATACAATTGAAGAAGGAATTATCCAAATATTTTTATATGAAGGATTTGGGAGTAGCTCAATAGATTTTTTGGATGTAGATCATTCATGATAAAAAGATGAGGTTGTTATAGCTATCTTAGGAGAATTATTTTGAATGTGTTCTGAAACATTTCAACATAGAAAAATCCAAACCAGTGAGCCTTTCTATTCCTAACCATTTTAATTTGAGAAAGAGTTCATATCTATTATCCAAGGAATAAATCAAGGTGATGGAGATGATACCATAATCCTTAGCAATTGGAATCTTGATGTATGTTATGGTGAGTATGAGGCTATATATTGCCCATGCAGTGGGAATCATGATCTGATTTCTCATCAATCTTGGAAAGTAGCACTAGGATGTAGTCAAATGGATTTTGAGGTATCTTAAAGGTACTTTAAAGCTATGTTTGTGCAATGGGGGAGCTAAACCTATTTTAGATGGATATATAGATATATATATGGTTGTATATCATAATAGAATGAAGTCTACATTAGGATACATTTATAATTTTGTATGATGAGATATATCATGGAAGTCAAGGTTGAAAAATTATGTCACTTTATCCACAATATACATAGAATACATTGATGATTTGTAATCTAGAAAGGAGATATTGTGAATAAAATATTTTCTCTAGGAGATTGGATTCATCTAGAATGAGTATAGGTTTCATTGAAATAGTTAAAGTGTTTTATACTTGAGTAAGAACTCCATGTACCATTCCCAGATGAAGTACATCGACATTCTCTATCATTGGATACACTAAGTGATGGATCAACATTTTTTGTGACTTTTAAAGATCCACATGAAAGAGAACCAAGTATATATGTTGAAGAAGTTTGTTTCTTTGGAGAAGTTGGACCTTTTAGATGATTTGTCATATTACAGCTGGAGGGGTAGAATTGATGGAGTTTTATAATTATCTTGGTAGGTGGCTGGTGCACCAACTCCACCCACCATTGTAGGTGGGGATTGGTGGGAATTTGTGGGAGTTGTGTCAAATGTGACACATCCTACCATTCCTATAAAAGGATGACTTTGGGTAGATTCCATCATTCATCATTCAATCCAAGACTGCCCCTATTTCCAATGAGAGAGACTTAGAGATTCATGTGAGATAGAAATAGAGGTATAGAGAGAGAGTTTTGTAATCTTTATTCATTCTAAAATAAAGTATGGTTTCTCCCTCCATTATTTTCTATGTGTGATTAGAAAATCACAACATAAAACACTCATATGAACTCTCCTTAAACCAATTCAAATGGAAAATTCATCGATCACATCATGTGAACTAATTTTCAACACATCAATGATAGTAACTGGGAACTCCAATCTCCCGTATTTTTTAGAAATCCAAACCTAAAAAAACTAAAACCAACAAACACTACAGAATAAATATTCTTCAAGATCTTGGATAATTTCAATTTGAGCTCATGGAAGACAATTTAAGAGCTTCTTGGCTTTATTTAACATTAAATTAACTTCTTTGTTTTAGTTTCTATTGATCAATATCATTCTATCACCGATTGTCCATTTTGAGATTGGATCCAATTCCAGTTTTATTGGGAATTTATTTCTCCTAAAACACAACTCAAAAAGTTAATATCTCTTCAATCTTTGGGTTCTCCCTTAGCATATCTAAATGAGCATCATACTTTGGTCTATTTTTCTTTGAACATATTCTTTTCCTGGCTTTAACTCCCAATTTCCTCTTCATACATGTTTTTCTTTGATGTAAATTCATAGGCTATTGATCTCGGCTTGGGTTCCTTAGCAGATCTTATTCCTACTTTAGCTAGCCTTATGAAAATTTCATCTAAATGGTCAAGCTTTTACCTCATTCAGTCTTCAATCAAGACCATTGATTTTTTCATAACCCAGCCCACTGAAGTCTGACCCATGACTACCTTAAATCCTTCCTCCAATAGGCCAAGGAATGGTGACCATCACCGAGTAGAAATATCCAACAAATGGGAGGAATTAGCCTAAAGTACCTATACACACACACACACATCTCCAAGCCCACAGAAAGCTGATATGTAAAACAACTGAAACAATGCATGCATACATATAATATCTCACAATAGAGTATGATGGTAAAGAACTAAAATCAGAAAAAGGGACCAAATAAAATCCCAACCAAAAACTATAGAGTCCAGCTTGCTCCACAGGCGAGGACTAAATTCAAATTCAAGCTCTTAGTAAGCACCTTAGTCTGAAAAGATCAATTTATTCTCCACCTACTCCCTTTCCTCCCATGATGCCATCAAAAGGGTCATCTTCTTCATAAGACATGACATGTGTGGGAAAATCCCATGCATGGTTGAGTATAACAATACTCAATATGGAACCCCCAAAACACTAAACACAAAGAACCAAGTATAGTTAGATCAATATAAGATATAACAATCAATGTATAACAAAAACACCTAGATATACTCAGGAAAGACACCACACCACCGGGTGGTCATAACCAACTGTCATCCACAGGATTCTACTTGAAGTAATGCTCGTTCTAGTAGAGTCCACTCCACAATCTATTCTATCATTATAGAAACTCAATGAAGAGTTCTATATCATTGGTCCCCACCCAAGAAAGGTCACTGGTCTAGGAAGACCCTAATACACAGATAGGGGTCACATCCAGAACCATTAGGGGACATCATGAACCCAATCTAGATTAACCTTCTACATAGGGGGTCATATGTCAATGATACCACAAACCCTACATATATGATATTATAGATAGAGGATAAATTCCCTACTCAAGGAGTTCGCACTGATTATATAAACTCCTCCTAGGGAACAAAGATGATAGAGGGTCACACTCCAATATCATAAAGGGACACCACAACTCTATCTGAGACTAAGCCTATAGAGGGGATCACAATCCTATAATGTGGATGTAATTATGCATTGTACCCTCGAGGGAATGGACCAAGGGGACACACTCAATATAGACTGGTCAAAAATAAGGAAATGAATATCTAAACATGCTCTTGAAGGGGGTACACAGTGTGTACCAAAGGGTACATGGCATTTCTAGCTATCCCCAAGTCTTCCCATGTAGTAAATCCTTGCATGGCATGTAAGTATCCACATAAATTATGTGAAAAATAAGTACATGGAATGTAGAGATTCATGACACCCTGATTTTATTTCCTATTCATGCCCATGTACCAGTGTCCATGTCCTTTTCCAGCCCATGTATAGGTGGTTGTGTCTGTGTAATAGTACAAAGTGTTCCACTGGCCATATACTTTTTCTCATTCCTATTTACTTCCCGAAGTACATGTCGATCCATCACATAGGGGTCACATGGCATGTGACCAAGTCTCAAAACATGTGATATTTAACTCTGGCTAAAACCCTAACTCTTTGGCCATGGGGGCACATGGAGTGTATCCCAAAGTACACACCGTGTTGTTTGGAATTTTCCATAAACCTATGGTTCTCTTCCTCATCGACCTTCATGTTTCTAAAACCAAATATCTTGTTGTAATATACTAATCTTGGGCCAGTTAGGCCTTTCCATCCTTGATCTCTAGGATATGGGTTTGAATTTTCTCAAAAAACACCACCATCGATCCATCCATCCTCATGTGTCAAAAGTGGGAAGAATGAAACCCATAAAACCATCTGATCCATCTCCAATCATCCACCACCATCATAGCACCTTAATTTCACTATCAATCATGAATCTCATCCAAATTATTGATCTGTTATGATGAATAATGGTCGTGAAATGATAAAATACTAGGTATTCATTGAACCAATGGCCAAAAAAATGTTTGTGATGAATATGTAAAAAATGGGAGAATAAATCCAAAAGACATAAAACATGAGGAATGAACCTTGGTCATTGTTCATTTGGCCTCGATCCTTTTTCATAGAAGAATACGAATGAAGAGGGATAAATCAAAATGAACAAATAAATAATTCTATCAATTTAACTCTACCAATGATGTACGTATCAATTATGTTCATGGAATTGATCTACGTTCATCTAGGATTAGAAAACATGATATAAATTACAAAAAAACATCCTACCTATATTTTGGATTGATCGTTGATGAATAATGTTCATGTTTTCATCATTGAAAAGATCCACAAACTCCATTGGCACAATGATCCACAATCTGATATCGATCTATCATCATTCTTCAATAAAGATCTCCAAAAGTTGTCTGAATATCTAGGGTTTTCATGGCCAATCTTGAGGAAATCCTATAACCATATACTTAAAGGAGAAATAAATTCACTACATTGAAATAAAAAAATAAATTTATTTATTTATTTTATTTATTTTATTTATTTACGTCAATGATGAATTTTTCAAAAATAGACTGCACCGAAAAATATTATGTCACTCCTAGAGTAAAACTCGCATTCTGAACTTAATGGTGCCCTCATATTTCTGATCTAGGTCCCCATTTGTGAGTTATTAGACTTTTTAAGAAAAAATGTGTGCACATGCTATTTAATATATTTCGAACATTTATTCTGGGCACACCATGAGTTAGAATCACATGTATTCTCAACATATGGTCTTGAAAATAATCCATATAATACTAAAAAATAATACATGGAAAATATGAATCATTAAATTTTCCCCATATTAGAGGATTTCCTCCAAAAAATATAAAATCCCTACTCAAAAATATGACATCACTGGTTTCGTATCTGGGTCTCATGATCCCAGGTTCTCTCCTAAAGATTCTTGTACTGCCACCAGACACACAAAAGAGTAATCGAAAAAGGTATCTCTATCCTCGATGTCCAACTTTCCCCAATCAATAATGTGTGATGGTTAATGAATGTACCTCATTAGATACGATATGTATAATATTTCATGTACCCGGTCCAATTGTAGTGGTAGAGCTAAGCATTACACCACCTCTCCAACTCTAAGAAGTATCTAAAAGGGACTAATGAGTCTCTGAGATAACTTGTCTCCATGACCAAATATCCTCAATACACATCTAGGTGAGACTCTTAGGAACACATCATCCCACTCCTATAACTACATAGGTCTCCTTAATTAGTTTTCATAAGACTTATGATGGGTCTATGTAGTCCTCATATGCTTCTATTTGATCGTCACCTTAACTATAGTATCTCAAAAGAACTCAGGGACCATGAGTACTGACTTGCCTGTATCATTCCAAAAAAGTGGTGACCTACAAGGCCGCTCATAAAAAGTCTCTAATGATGTCATACCAATGGTTTAATGGTATTTTTTGTTGTAAAAAAACTCTACCAAGGGTAATTGATCCTCCTAACTATGGTCAAAGTCCAACATTCAAGTCTGTAGCATGTCCTCCAAGAACTGAATGGTCTAATCTATCTAGATGCCAGTCTGGGGGTAAAATGTTGTGCTCAAACATAACTGAGTCCCAAAGTCCTCATGTTACCCCCTTCATAACTGATATGTGAAGCGATTATCACATTCATAGATGATCATTGAGGGAACTCCATGGATTATAACTATCTCTTTCACATGGATGCATCCCAATCTCTCTACTGAACTCTACTCTCGAACAACTATGAAATGGGCCGACTTGGTGAGTCAGTCTATGATCTCCCAAATGACATTATTTACCCTAGATGTATGTGGTAATCCCATCATGAAATACATTCAAATATCATCCCACTTCCACTCTGGAACCTCAAGGGGTTGAGCTAAACCCACTAAAATATAGTGCTCAGTCTTCACTTGTTGACTAGTGAGGCATCAAGAGAAAAACTATGTGACTCCATTATTCATACCTGGCCACTAAAAAGTGACTTCAGAGGTCCTGGTATATCTTTTTAACACTCGGATGTACTAAAAATAGGATTTTTTAAACTCCTGCATCACCTCCTCCTGTAATGTCAAAGGTACCATCGTCCTTCCTCTTAAAAGGATATTATGCTCCCCACCTTTAGAATATCCATCAGGAGTATATCCAATGGATATCTAAGTACGTAATGTCTCACAGTCGATATCTCCTTGCTAATTATTCCTGGTATTCTATAAAATTAGTGGGTTAACAACCATCTATTGAAGATATAAATAATAATCCTTGTCTATAAAGATAATTGCAATGAGGATAACTATTCCAACACCTCAGCCAAAAACTGAGAAAAATATCTCCTACTAAGAGCATATTCTACCACATTCTCCTTTTGAGGAGTATAGAAAATATCATAGTTATACTCCTAGAGTAACTCTATCAATTACCTATATCTCAAGTTAGAATACTTTTGTGTGAATATATACTTGAGACATTTTTCTTTAGAGTAAATGATAAACTTCTCTCCTATTAGGTAGTGTTGCTACATCTTCAGTGAGAAGACTACCACTACTAACTCAAGATCATGGGTCACATAGTTCTGCTCATGTGGTCTCAACTAATATGAACCAATGGAAATAATTGCCTACCTCTGCTTCAAAACACAACCAATTCTGGTCTCATATGCATCGCAGAACACTACGTACTCAACAGCCTTCTCTGGAAATCTCAATATAGGAGTGCTATTCAACCTATGCCTCATATCCTAAAAGAACTGTTGGCACCTTTCTATCTAGATTAAAGGTTTCCCCTTTCAAGTAAAATCTTTCAAGTTTGCTACCACTCTGGTGGAAAACCATGCATAGTTATCTAAATGGGAATCAGAATGGAACAAAAGGGCATGGATCTATATTTCGGTCCATCATCACTCCTCTTATATATGATCTTCAAGATTACATGAACTAGATCATCAAGAGGGGATAAATATCCTTTTGGAACCAAAACTAGGTGGGAGAGGCTATTGGATACCCCGATTTCCCTGCTCCCAACATCTCATTTTGTAAAGCCAGCCTTTATCTGGAGTTTATCAAGGTTGTGTTGGATGATAATAAGAAAGACCTATTTAACCTCATCGAACTATCCACATAACCTGAAATTTGTGTCTTTACTCCTTCCTCGAGTTCATTCACTTCTAAGGACTTCTGACACACTCAGGACTTGCAGGAGGGAGTTGATGTCTAGAACAAAGTCCTGTTGAACAAATTCATTCCTCCCAAATACAAATTCCTATCCTGAAGGATTAGAAACAAAGTGGTAACAATAGATAAAAATATCCAACAGTGTGGGATTCTGACGGTGTCTCATTGTTCATGCTGTAGAAATAGAAAAGAGGAGAGTGCATACCATCTCTTTTTTAGGTGCAATTTAGACTCTACAATATGGGGTGCCTTTGGGGGATTACTCTCATTCTGGACCCTAACATGGACAACCTCGACTTCATGGACTGGTGGTATCTTGTTGTGAGTGTCAGGGGTATAGAGAAGCTGGAACATACCATGATTCTGCATGCAAGATGCTAGTGTATTTGGAAGTATAGGAATAAGGTGAGGCATGATAGAATTATCTCATCTGGAAGAGTCATTATCACCAAGACAAAAAAAACCTTATTCTCGACATTACAAGGCTCATCAAAGACTGGTGGGAGTATCCCTCCCTGGGGTGCCTTCAATGGAGTTTCTTCCTCCCTGATCCCAATTTCAAAAACATCAAAATTCAATGGGTAATATAGAACCCCCATCCCCCTTGAGGGGCCTCAAACTTAATACAGATGGGTCGTGTAGTGCGGGGGTGATATGTGGTGGTGGGGTTATTCGTGATTCCCATGGATTGGTTTATTTGGTGTTCTCCACTCGGCTGGGCCATGGACCCTCTCTTTAGGACAAGGAAAAAAGCAATGTACCATGGTTTAAGATTGTGTATACAAAAGCACATTCTCATAAAGGAGGTAGAAACTGATTCAAATATACTCCATGATGCACTGCATGGCCTTTTCCAACCTCCCTGGTCTATCACTTACATTACAAGGAAGTGTATAAGAATTATCAACAACACCATAAAAGTGCTACACTCATGGAGTGAGGGGAACCATGTGGTAGACTACCTAGCATATATTAATGTCTCCAGTTCTGACCCAATATGCATTCATGATGTGTACTCACTAAAAACTAAGGGGGTGAACTTGGTTAAAGGGGATTCCCTTGGCCTTCATTTCTTCTGGCCTCATTAGGCTCTCTTTTCATTTGTTTACTTTGAATAATAAAAATCTACATAATGATGATGATGGGTGGCTCCCAAGAAATCATTGACTCAAGATTTTCTTGACCCACTGCTACTCCATCCTATGAGATGGTGTGTCCCCGAAAGTGAACCTCTCAAATCCAAAACTAAAACTTTTAGATATTCCCATAAAGTTGGTTCTCTTAGAGTGTGTCTAGGACCATCCTCAAGTATCTCATGTGCTCCTACCTGGATGTCGAATAAACTAGGATGTCATCAATGAAGACTACCAAAAACCAGTCTCATAAAGGCTGAAAGATCTGGTTCATGATTCCTATGAACACTTTTGGGGTGTTCTTCATGCTGAAAAGCATAACTAAGTACTCATAGTGACCATAGTGATATTTTACTGTCATCTTTGGTATATGCTCATCCCATACCCACAGCTAGTGATAGCCTAATCTAAGGTCATTCATTGAGAACCAACACGCCCCTCTCAACTGATTAAAGAGGTTGTCAATCCTTGGTAGTGGATACTTAATATTCATGGTCACCTTATTTAAGAACTAGTAATCCATACATAACCTCAAGCTATTTTCCTCCTTCTTTAAAAACAACACTAGGGATGCCCAGGGGGAAACATTGGGTCTTACAAATCCCTTATCCTACAAGTCCTCCAACTGCACCCTTAGATCTCAAAGCTCTGCGAGATCTATCTGATATGCTATAGTAGATATTGGTTTCATACCGGGATGCAATTCAATGTAGAATTCTAGCTCTCAACGGGTAGTTAAACCTGGTAAATCCTCAGAAAAGATGTCCTTATACTATTCCACCACCGTAGGAAACTGATAGCCAAAAGAATCTACTTATCCAAGATTCATGTTATTCAACTAGTGAGTAATCTGCTGCACTCTCCTATATCAGATCTCATCCTTCTCTGTTAATTTTTTCTTTTCACCCATAAAGGAAATACTCATTTCATCACTACAGACACACCACATTCACCTCCAAAAATAGTCAATCTATTCATGAACTTTAGATATTCAGTCCATAACTAAGATAATGTTGTAAGTCCTCGTTTATTCTATAAATAGATCCATAAAAAACTATGACTTTCAAGTTTCATATTTCATTGTTGGAATAAGTGTGAAATTGTTGATTCATCTCCTATCGGAGTCTCCAACCGTAAGATTTGAGCCAATGGATCAACTGAAATATCTAATTCTTGAACCATAGAAGTGGAAATGAAGAAGTGACTTTTACCTTTGTATATCAATACTACATCTAAAGTAAAAAATAAAAAAAATAAAAACTCATATCATCCCTAGAGATTTAGGGTTATAGGACTCCATAACTTTTATCTATCCTCATCCCTATCCACCAGCTCCCAAAGCCTGACACGGACCACCTAGGGGTGGTGGTGGAAATAGGTCAAAACTACAACCACCTCCTGCTACCCTATCATCTCCTCTAACCCATCCTCCACCCTACGGAACACACTAATCCTACCTATGCTTCTACCTCAGTGATCCCTTGATTTTATCACAATCAATTGTACGACGGGTTAGAAAATCCCAAGCTATATTTACCTGACCAACGCAATAGAAACATCGCCTCTCCCTTGGCTGATTCAAGACACCCTAATATTCCTGAACCACTAACCTTGAGTCATAGGATCACCTCTTGAAGTATCTAACATGATTAGATCTCTGTGACTACCTCTGGCAGCCTGTTATCGAGGTCTCATCTACTAGGTTCCCACTACTAGCTCCCACTGTCAGTGTATACTCTTCTAGAAATCTATCCACTACTAAGGCTCGATCAAGAACCCCAACATAGGTGGGAATGAAAAAGGATAAAATTGAATCCCTAATATCATGGCACAAGCCCTACTCAAAGGTATGAGCTCTAAATAATGAATCTTGTACCATATATAAGGAGTAACATGAGAGATCAGTAAAGTTCATTGAGTAATCTACCACAATCATACTTCCCTCTTACAGATGCAGAATATTCTTTATGTGTATTGATCACAATGTGGCTGGATCTAACTTCCCCCTGAAGAGACCCTCAAAGTTTTACCAAGAGAGAGTTGTCTCATCATGTGACTGAGTCACTAAGCTCCACCATCACCCAGTATATCCTTTAATAAGACTCACCATGAGGACCACCATCTAATTTGTAGTCATCCACACAAGGCATAAAATGTGATTGATTACCTCTAGCTAGTACTCATCCACCTGGGTGTCAAGCTTACCATGAAACCTAGTAGTTTGATGCCTCTGAAACTCATGTAACACACTAAACCTGTGTGTATCCTTAGCTAGTACTTACAGTACTAGATGCTTCTCAATGGTTGGTGGTATAGCTAGTAAACCACCCATATATTTTATCTCTGGTATAGTCCCATGTACTAATGCTTCATCACTAGAAAGATCATCCTTGTGATCACGCAATGGAATCCTGGTTGGCTGTCTGTATGGTGGCATCTTGAAATAAAATAATATGTACAATGGTAAAAATAGTATATCTAGGGAGATCACTCAAGAAGTACATAGAAAAACAAAACTAGACCTATATGATGTATATACCAAAAAAATTCCCCTGAAACCAATTTTTACATGTACTAAGTCAAAAGGTGGGTGATCAGATTCCTGGTGTATGGATACGTTAGTCGTCGCACCAACACCAGAGTCCTTGGCCTGAAACCAAACTCAAAATACTAAACACTATTGTCTCAAACCAATCTCACTGACTTCAGTTCTAAGGTAGAACCGACCTCCTTTCATACCAATCTTTCAGGACCCAAACCACAATGGTCCAACCCCTGACTACCCCAATCCCACCTCCAATAGGTCAGGGGTTGGCGACTAGCTCTGAGTAGGAATATCCCATAAATAGAAGGAATTATCATAATGTACCAATACACATTCACACATCTCCAAGACCACACAAAACTGAAATGTAAAATAACTTAAACAATTAATGCATGAATCTAAGATCCCACAACAGAGTACGAAAGTAAAGTATTGAAAGTTGAAAAAGGGGACAAATACAAGCCCAACCAAAAATTATAAAGAGTATAACCTACTTTAAGGGTGAGGACTAAAGTCAAATTCAAGATTATGGTAAACACCTCGGTCTGACAAGATCAATCTATGCTCCACCTACTCTCTATCCTCCTAAGACATTGTTAAAAGGTTCATCATCTAAATAAGACACGACACGTACGGGAGAATCCCATACAAGGGTGATTATCAAAATACTCATTAAGATACCCCAAAAACACTAAACACAAATAACCAAGTATATTTATATCAATATAAGATATAAAATCAATGTATAATAGAAACACCCAAATATACTTAGGAAATACACCATGCCATCAGGTGGTCATAACCAACTACCATCCATAGGATTCTATTTGAAGAAATGATCATTACAGGAGAGTCCACTCCATGAGATATGCTATCATTATAGAAACTTTATGAAGAAGTATACATCATTGGTCCCTTCCTAAGAAATCTCACTAGTCTAGGAAGACCCTGATACATAGATAGGGGTCACACCCAGAACTACTAGGGGACACCACGAACTCAATATGGATCAACCTACTATGTAGGGGATCATATTTCAATAATACCACAAACACTACCGATATGGTATGATAGATGGAGGATCAATTCCCTACTTATGGTGGTCATGTGGATTCCAAAAACTCCACCTTGGGAATAAGTATGATAGAGGATCACACTCCAATCTCAAGGAGGGGCACCACAACTCTATCTGAGACTCATCCTTTATAGGGGATCGTAATCCTGTGATGTGGATATAAGGTCAGATTGTAACCTTGAGGTAATATACCAAGGGAACATACTCAAACTAGAAGGATACAAACTAAGGAATCAAAGAGAAATAAATAATCTTAAAGGGAGTGCACAGCATGTACCAGGGGGTACATAACGTGTCCAGTTATCCCCAAGTTTACCCATGTGGTAAATCCTCACACTAGTATCCACATACATTGTGTGTAGAATAATTACATGGAATGTAGAGACACATGACACCCTACCTATATCACATGGATGTGTTTGTGTACCGATGGTCATGTATGTGTGTTAGCCTATATACAGGTGGTTGTGTCCATGTGATAATACATGGCGTGCCACTGGATGTGTACTTTTTCCCATTCCCATATACTTCCCAAAGTACATGTCAAGACATCATTTAGGGTCACATGGTGTGGGAATGAGTCAAAAAACATGTGACATTTAACTTTAGTCAAATCCCTAGCACTGCTGTCAGGGCGAGCACATGGCGGGTAGCTCGAAGAACACGTCATGTTGTTCGGGATTTTCTAGAACCCTCGAGTTATCTTCCACTTCTACCTAAATATTTCTAAAACCACTTATCTCCCAAAAATTTATAGATATTGGGTTATCCAGCCCTTTTTTTCTCAATATCTAGGATCTGGGTTTGAATCTTCTCAAAAAACTCTATTGTTGATCCATTCGTTCTCGTGCGCCAAAATCAGGAAGAACGAAACCCGCAAAACCATATGATCCACCTCTGATCATCCACCACCATCATTACACCTTTATTTAACCATAAATCATGAACCTCACTCGTGTTATTAATCTATTATATTGAATAAAAATCACACAATGATCAAATATCAGGTATTCGCCGAACCATAGGCCAAAAGAAGATGCCCACGATGAACGTGCGAAGAACGGGGGAAGAAATCCAAAATCCAAAAAATGTGAGGAAAAAACGTCATCCATTATTCATTCAGAATCATTAAATTTTCTTAGAATAATGTGAATTAATAGAGATAAATCAAAATGGACAAATAAATAATTCCATCAATTTAATTCTACCGATGATGCACGTATTAATTCTATTCATGGAATTGATCTGTGATTGTATGGGATTAATAAATGGGATGTAAATCACAAAAAAAACATCCTACCTAGAATTTGGATTTATTTTGGATGAAGAAAAGTTTTATTTACATCATTGATGATATCCACAAACTCTATTGGCACAATGATCCATGATTTGATCTTAACCTTTCGTCATTCGCCAAGAAAGATCTCCAACAGTTATCTAAATCTTCAAGGTTTGAGCGGCCAAACCTATGAAAATCCTATAATTGTATACTTAAAATATAAATCAATTCAATGTGTCAAAATAAAAAAAAAATTATTTATTTATTTTATTTACACCCACGGTGACTTTTTCACAAACAGCACACACCAACAAAGATTATGTTGCACCTAGGGTAAAACTTGCATTATGAACTTGTGTTATGAACTCAATGGTGCCCTAGTCTCAAAAATAATCCATATAATATCCAAAAATAATATGTGTAAAATATCAGTCATTATAGATTTCTTTGAATCTCCTTTATTTGAAAAATATTTGTTGGGATTCCTCAGTGTTTTCTCATTCAATTATCATCCAATATCCCATGAACAGAGATTGATCAAAGGAATTATTTTGAATTAGTTTTGCCCAAGTGATTTTACTATTAAACAGCTTCTCCACTCTTATTTTGTGACTTCTAATTAATCTTTCATTCTTGTAAGGGATGAATCATATTAACTTATAGTAGATGAATCATAATTTGGTCCTTCTTTAATTGTATGTTTCTGCTACAATGACTCATACGTACTTGGTGAATCCTAATCATAATGACTCATACACAGCACCTCTCAATGACTCATATGTAGTTGTTTCTCCCTAAAAATTTGATAAAGGATCTAATTAATCATACATGGTTGTGGGATTTGATAGTTTTATTATACACAAATGAATAAAACATATAAACTTCTATTATTAAAACAAACTAAAATGATTTTAATGTGAAAATTTATCAAAACTAAAATAGATTGAACATTTATTAATGAACTCCAAGAATTAAAATCGGAAAATGTTCCAAAAATATATATTCAAAATAAACACATGGAATGTGGGAAATATAAATTTTAAAATCCAAAATCTTTTTACAACTCCTAAAATATTATTTAAATTGAATTACACTAAAAACAATCAATATATTTTTTCTAAAAATATGTGTAAATAAAGGTAAAGAAAAAGTGATCCATTAAACACCCAAGAACTCACAATTACATTTAAATATCCAAATAATTATATTTTCAGAAAAAAATGAGAATTATTAGAAATATTTTTAGTTAAATCACATTGTATCATAAAAAATAGGACGATTACTTAAAAAATGTGGCAAACATGTATTAAAATACTGAAACGTTAGTGCTTATCTATGTGAATGATATCATTTTTGGAGGATTAGATTATGGACAATACAATATATCTTTAGAATATATGAGGTGTGAATTTGAAATATCCATTATTAGAGAACTAACATTTTTTCATTGGCTTACTGGTGAAGGAATGAATGACACATTTATTTTTCAAAAAAATATTCCAAATAAGTTCTCAATAGGTTTGTAATGTAATATTTTATACCTATGACAACTTCGGTGGCCACTTGAATAAAACTATCAAGGGATGTTGTATAATATATACAAGTGATTGGGATTCTACTATATTTAATATCCACGTGATGGGATATAGTGTTTTTCACATGCTAGGTTTTACAATACTAAAGATTTCCCAAGGAAATTTATATGCTTTTGGTGAATTGGATACTTTTTTACATCAATAATATGGTTTAATTTGGGTTTTTTATTATAGAACATCATATTAGGCAGTACTTGGTTATACATATACAGATTGGGAAGGTTCAACTAATGATCATAAGTCAACATTGGGTAGCACTTTTTATTTTGGAAGTTCATGTATTTTTTGGTTGAGTAATAATTAAGACTACATTTATTTGAGCATCGTAGAGGCTGAATATATAGTAGTGAATTAAGAATGTACTCAAGTGATATGGATGAAACAAAAACATGAAGATGTTGGAGTTGATGTAAAATATCATATTGAAATTATGTGTGATAAATTGAGTGTAATTAATCTTATAAAAAAATTATCCATCATTAGAGGACCAATCATATTGAGATAAAGTCTTACATTTTCAAGTAAAGGGTTAAATAAGGTATTATGTTGTTATATTATGTTTCAACACAAAATCAAGTTATATATATAATGAAAAAGGAAATAACCAAGTATATTTTGAAAGGAATCAGTTGTCTCTAGTATTTCAACCAGCTCCCTCCACCTAGATGAGTGGAATAGGTACCCCCACTCCCTTATGGAAATTAATATTTATAGTAATGTTTGATCTCTATCATGAATTACCAGATTAAATTTATAATTTTTTTACAAGATTTTAGATAATTTCTCTTTGGGTTCATTAACCATTGGGGTGAATATTTCATGTTTCACTACATGGGATGGAGATTTATCCATAAAATTAAGGGGGAGAAGTTATGTTATGTAGAGAATCCTATGCTACACCTTGAGTATGGGGGAGAATATCTATTTGTTTAATTAAGTGGGAATTATTATAGAGAAGTTAAAGTGACTGAAGCTCAATAAAGTATTTTCATGATGATCATTTCATTTAACACATATTTCTCACACTAGGATTGACTTAATTAATATTAGAGTTGATTTCTAGTGAATCATTTATACACTCTTTAGAGGATTGAGGTACAGATTCAGGTTTTGGTCAAATCTAGTTATTTTTTTGGTTTTCAATAGAATATGTGATAAATTTGATTTAATTTTTTTTTAAAAACCTAAAGGTGGATAATGTTATAAAAAACCCTAAGAGTGTTTCTTAGGTTGTTTTTATTAACAAGAAAGTGGAATGAATCAAAAATACACCTTGTGCAGTATTGAAAAGGATGTATCATGAAGGATGGAAGATGTTTGGGAGTGTTTTAATATGAATTATAGTAAAATCAATTTTGAGAATAATCATTGGAATATAGATAAGTCCAAAATAGAGAAGGCATGGGAGATACCTAGAGTGTCATAAAGTAATGGAGGAATCGCCCTATGAGAGTAAGGTGGAAAATAATTCTCTGTAAGGTGAGTTATAGGGAACATAAATTGTATGAAGAACTTAATAATGTGAGAAGGTATCTCTGTAATGTGGGGATATAAATTCATAAGGTGAATTATTAGATTTTTAAGGTGAATTACCAACTTTTTAAGGTGAATTATTAACTTCATAAAGTGAATTATTAGCTTCATAAGGTGAGATTATGTTTTTTAATGTGGTTTTCATACTTTATAAGGTATATTACATCCTTAATAAGGTATAATAATAACATCATAAGGTCTATTTCCTTTGATAAATCTATAAATTAGAAGGAAGGTAAGGTTCATAAGGTGTATTCCCCTTGTCCATTCCATTATAGAGTTGGATAGTGAAATTCTAAAAAAAGTAATCATTAAATATGATTAATAACTTCTTTAACTACACATGAAGTAAAATAAGAAAAATAATTAATTATAGTGATGTAGTGATACTTCGGGGATTTAAATGAATGATATTTTTTGGTTTTGGTGATCTAAATATCACACCACAAAAGGTAGGGCCACATCACAAACATTTTCATGCATGAGAATTATCTCAATCGACCATGTTGATTTTTTAAAATATTATCCATTATGTTCTATGATTGATAATACAATCAAATTTGAATGAAGATACTTGTGTATTTTTTGGGAATTAATTATTGTAATATTCTTGGTGTTCGTATGCATATGGGTTCTGGTCAATAGTGCTATGATTCAAGAGCCCTATTATTCAAGAGGGAAATATGTGAATTAAAAGAAATGTCTTTAATTGTATTTGAAGAATGATAGTCTTGAGTGATTTCTATAGTTCATACTTTGAATATGGAAATATTTTTCATGTGTAAACTTTATGAAAAAAAATATTGAATAGAGAAATAAAAGAGGGAAAACAAGATAGGTGATATAGATTGAAGATTCAGTTTTTAGAACTAAAGTAGAATAATTCTAGAATCATGATAGAAATAAGAAGAATAAGAAGGTGTTCTAGGAGTCTTCACACAGGAAGTTTTTTGTGGGGTTCTTAAAGTAAAATAAGGTGGAGTATATTGATGCACCACCATTAGTGTATCATAATTCTATTTTCATAGAGATTAAATACATTATCCTTTGGATTACTTTGTTCCCTAAGTGTTTAAAAGTAGTGATCCTGTGAAGGTTATAAACTAGGAAGGTCAATGTGGCTACTCCAAAATTATGATCAAAGCAGTGGGATTAGTGTGTCTAGTGTATGGGTGTATTACCATGCATACTCCTTGGATTATCCTATTTGTGTGAACCAAGTAAAAATCATTATGTCTCTCATTATTGATTTAGTAATCCATATTTAATATGTGTGAGAGATAGGAGAGTCCCTACTAAAAGTGGGATATAACTATTTTTAAGGGATAAATTAAAATTAGAACACCTTGATTCACCCCACCCCCTCTTAGGGTATTAAACTTTTTTGGGACCAATGGAAACCTTGGAAGACTCAACCAATGTCAAAAAGTTGATGGGAAAGTTCCATGAAAAATTTGATGAAAATTTATCTTCTATAGAAGATAGAGATTATTTTTCTCTTGATGAGTTATATAATTTTCTTATTTCTTATGAAATAATAAAAATTCTTATTTTTAAGAAGAATATCAAATAGTAAAAGAAAATTTATTTTAAAGATATTAAAGATATAAATATCAAAGAAAAGAAAAATGATTTATCCTTATAATATGAAAGGGATGAATAATGTGAGAGAATAATGTCTCTCATCCCAGAGAATTTCATAATGGGAAAGAAAATGTGAAAATTAAAGCTTTCCATGAAATGATTTAAATGTGGTGGAATTAGGCACTTTGCAATTGATTTTCTAAAGAGAAGAAGTGGTGAGTATTAGGATGAATAGAAGTAATGTAGTGTTGGGAATCTACGACCATTAGTTTAGTAAAAGTTAAACCACCAAAAATTTTGAGTTCAATGGCACAAGATATTATTTCTTCTACCATACAAAAGACTCCCCCAGTTTTGATGTATAAGAATATAAGAATTTATCTATGACCTAATCACTGTACAATGTTAGCCTCATCACACACACTCTCACTCAACCTCAAAAACATTTAGATAAGTAGAATTTAAACAATGAAAGGAAAGATTAATGATTTGGTTTACATGGTTTGTATGTGATTCTTACATCCATGGGATAAAACTACTAAATTTTACATCACAATCATTAGTTACAAGGGTTTACAATCACAATAAATAATTACCAATGTAAGAAAAACTTTAAAATCCAATGTGATGTTTCTAAAGATCAAAAGTCAGTGAAACTAGATGACTGTACGAGACCCAATGTTTCATATATAAAAGTTTTCCCACCCCACATATAAAGTGGGTCTTATATAGACATCCAATTATACCAATATATAATCTTCATAGATGTCCCAATATTGAAACATTCTGACTATCAATATCATGTATCAACTTTAATCATAATTTTTATCATCTATTCTATAGTGAAAGGTTACCTATCCCTTTTCTATAAAAACCATGTGGTCTCTCTTTGTAACTTTCACTAAACACCTTCCCATTAATTGACCATTATACACCATCACCTGAAGATAGTATATTTTGATCAACTAGCTTCTAATAGATATTCCCATTATCGTTATATTGTACCCAAGGCTAATCCATCTTCCATATATTATCCTTTTGATCAAACTGAATTGAAACTTTAATAGTATTCACAATTACTAACAATCTCTAACTTGAATACTTCTTTAAGGAATTCATATAAACTCTCCAAAAATTAGCCAAAACTTCCAAACCCTCATGTACACAGAACATAGTGTCTCTATCATTCTTCTTCAATTAACCCATATCCCATTTTGGTAGTGTTACATAAAACTTTCTTAGACTAACACCTTCATGAACATGTCTATTGGATTCTTATTTTTCGCTCTATTACACAACTCCAATACTCTTTCCTCTAGTATGTTCCATACAAAATGGTATTTTGGGTCGATACGTTTTGTTCATAAGTGATACACTAGATTATAAAATCTAATTGTCACAAAATTTAAATCCCACCTCCTAAATTCTTTTTATCTCCTTTACCAATCACATAAACCAAACCAATTCTTTCCCTACTTTCATTGTATCCACATGCTCATCTTCCATTGTGAATAGTGTAACTACTGGTTGTCGATATAGTATCTAGCTAACTATTCTTTATATATAGGTAAACAAAAAACTATCAGTTATATTCTTGTTGTATGAATCCCCAACAAATTAAACATGAATATAACCTTGAAATTAATCATCTATCCTGAAGAAAATATTTGTACATTTTTATCCTTTCAGATATCAAATTATCCACTTCATGGATTCTTAGTGTTCCTTCCATAGATTTTACATGAATAGACTAATGAATCCCACTACAAATGAAATTTATATTCAATACCATACCATATTTTACACTATGATTCTTACCACTAATGAAAATATATTTTTCATCATGTACTTTACCTCATATTATATTTCCAGTGCTTTCTCCTTATATAATTTGAAGTGTATGGACAATGGAGTTGAGACTGACTTAAATCTAAACATACCTAATATTTTTATTATCTTTTATATGTAATCAATTTGAGATGAAACTAAAATCATGACTTTCATATCTCTCTTAATCTTCATCCCAAAGATTTATTTAGTCTAAATGAGATCTTTTATCATTAATCTTTTGAAAAAAACCCAGTTTAACTCTTAAATCATATTAATTTCTACACTTGGTAGAAAAATGTTTTCCATATACAAGATAAGTATGATAAATATTCCATCATTCCACTAATTTTGGTATCAATAGTGATTTTTGTTACTCTAAGTGAAGCCTTCTCATATATGAAAGAATCAAATTTTTTATTTCACTCCCTTGATGCCTACTTCAAACCATAGAGGCTTGTATTAATTTTTCACACTGATTTCTAATTATAATAATCCTAAAAACACACTAGTTACTTCATGTAAACTTCTTACTTCAAGTTACTATAAAGAAATTATACCTTTACATCTATGATTTTTAGGTACATATTATCAAAATTAACTATTCTCAACACTTTTTGGATGGTAGAGTGTTTAACTACTAGTGAGAATATTTCTAAGAAGTAAATTCCTTCCTTATATTGAAAACAATTCACCAACATCCATGCATTTTACCTATTATTACCATCAAATTATTCCTTTAAATGTAAAACTATAGTGACCCAATCCTTTTACATAAATTATTACATGATTTTAATCATAATTATATATTAAATACAAACCAAGGATTGAAAAGTCTAGTGTCTTTGGAAGACTAGGTACATAATAATGAAAACATGGAACTATAATAAAACATACTTTATTAGTCTATATAATGTGCTCCTAACTTACTTTAACTCCTAAATCTATATAGGATAACCAAGGGAATACATAGATAAAAGGGATGAGCTAAAATTACCAGTAATAGAATGAACATGGGAATGAAGCATAACACAAGAGTTAGAGAGAATAACATGATAAAATAAAATGCATGGAACATGAATAAACATATGGATTAATAACATATAGAACATGGAATAATATGATCATGGAAATATATTAATGGGTTAGTAACACATAACAGGACATAAATATGAGTCAAGTCTAACTGCCAAGACTATAGCACATGGTAGAAAAAGTCCCCTAATGGATTATGTTTACTCCCAAATCACATACATAACGTCTCATGAGACAAAAAATTACCTAATACATTGGAGTTATATCTAGGAGCATCCATAATAACATATTTGTGCATATGTGTGACACATAAATAATCAAACATAAGAAATAAACATAAGGGTTACCCATGGAAAGAAGTGGGTTTCATAATCTTATCATAAGGAAAAAACCAAGGATTTATCTTAATGGTATCCATGAAAGAATGGATTAAATAATTATTCATAATTAATAAAGTAAAAATAATAATATATATTGAGTAATTATTTCTAAACTGATTTGAAAACAAGAAAGAGAGTGGTTAGGTAACATTAGAAATGTGTCACTTAAGTGTGGTTTTAGGGAAAAGAATAATGATTCTTTAAAGAGGAAAAAGTCATAATTGTTTGTATTAAACTAGAAAAGAAATAAAATATATTTTAATGGTAAATGGGTGATTTTATAAAAATATTGGTGTCTTAAAATATTTTATGGAGTGTACTTGATAATGAGTAAGAAATGGAGATGATCTCTTTAATCGGGCTTGCTTATCGAGAGGAATTGAAAATGGAACTTTTGAAACATGTGTTTTCACCATAAAAAGAAAGATTAATTGAGATATATAAAAAAATTTGGAACATATAACCATTATTTAGAATATTTATATAATAATAATTAATAAATACATTGGGTTAAAGAGAGATAAAGTGTAACCTAAGGTAAAAAAATGGAGTTTCTAAGAGATCCCTTACCTTATGTCAAAATGAGTTCTTCACTTGAACTTAATGTACTAGATAATAAAATTATATTCATTAATTACTAAATTAAGAACCTATTATACATTTATTTTATTTATTATAATTTTATTAAGTTCATTTATGGACATTTAAATGATTTATAAAGTTCAATTTTATCGTTCTGGGAGTGTTCATTTTCATGGTTTCATGGTTGGTCTACTTGTGTATAATTATAGAAGTTATTTTAAAGTGAGAATAATTATCTAGAAGTGAAATTATATAGTATTAATGAAATTATATAAGTTTAAGTTGTCCCATATATCATTTTTTCTGGTATTAGGATGATTCATTTGATAAAATGTTATAGATAAATGTTTAGTTTATTTTGTCAGTTTTTCGATCATCAAAAATTAGTTTAGTTTTACTTAATATTATATATATATATATATATATTAGTTACATAACATGAAAAAAGTTATAATATAAATATTAAAAAAATTTAACCATAATAAGGGTTTTATGACCGGGCTTGAAGGCGGTAATGGAAAACGAAAACTCATTATCCATGGAGATAGTAAACCTCCATAATTTAGAAGACAGTTTCATTTCTTCAAAAAAGAGGAGATGAGAAAAGGGGTGTATATAATATATTCCATTAGAAATATAAAATTACATTATATAAATGGTATTTTATTTATTATTCTTTGATGGATGAAGGGGGTGAGGATAAGTTAGATGAAGAAAATAAATTAAAAGAGATGGTTTGAGAAAGTTACCTCATGAATATCACTTACTTGAAGGACCCCTTAAGGAACTTGAAATTGGTATTTTATTGAGATGAATATCTATTAGATGTATTTAATAGTATTGAAAAGTTAATTGGGTGGAATATTGAAAATCTACAAGGTTTAGAAGGTGTGAGGATAAGGGGTAGTGAGGGGTTGTATTTATAGGGGGAGAGGGGTATTTTTTATTATTATATTAATTAGTTTATTATGTTGTATCAATATTATAAATTGTGTTAATTCCTTCGACTAAATACAGTAAAAAATGAATTAGGTTTCGATATAATGGGTTCTTACATCATACATGACTCAAAAATTCATATATTTATCTTATACTGTTAAATATCGTAAATTATAGTATTTCACTATTTTCAAAAAATAAAATATTTTATAAAAGTCCAAAAAATTAACCCTAACCATTTTTAAAGGTGTGTATTTAAAAAATTTAATCTATTTATGAAAATAATTTTCTAAATATGAGAAATTTAATTTTTAAATAAAATAATCAATTATTCGAAAATAAAAATTTTAATATTATAATTGATATTTTTGCTATTTGAAAATTTAATTAAGGTAACACAAAATTAACTTATAATTATAATACAACATAATATTAATTTATGAATTTATTTAATGAAAATAAATTTCATTTTATATAATTATATTAATTATAAAATAGTAAATAATTATTTATATTTTACAAAAAAATACCAACACCGAATTTATCATTTTTTAAACATTTATTTACTTATACCAAGATATAAATATATAATTTTTTTATTTATAAGATACCTGAATTTTATTTTATACTTTCATAGGTGAGGTTACTATTCTAACATGAAGATTATTATTCCTAATAGTTATATTACTTTTCCAACAGTATGATTTATTATTGTCGTATAGGATTCTTAATTTCTATAAATACCACTTATTTCATTCATTCTTTGTTCACTTATAGTTTATCTCAAGGTTATACATACTTTCATATTAAAAATAAATATTATATTATTAATATTATGTTTTATTTCTGTATCTTTGTTCATGAGTGCAGTCATTCTAGTGGATTGAGCATATCCAGATTTTCCAATTCTTGTTATCTTTTTTTCTATTTATTATCCCACTGTAATATTTGGCATTATTATTGGTTTATTTTTTGACTAATGTATAATTATTTGTTTTTTATAATAATATTTTTATTAGGTTCTCTATGTGATATATGTGTTTTATGACATAATTATAAGAAGAAAATTCCACTGATAAAATTAGGGGTCATTAAATTCTTCCCCCTTATGAAATTTCACCCTTAAAAATTCATTTTACATACTAGGTTAAAAACATGTGAGGATACTTATCCTTTATTTATTCCTCTAGTTCCCATGTCAACTCTTCATACTTATTGTTTCTTCATAGTACTTTGACTAGGTGAGTGGTATTATTGTGTAGAACCTTGTCTCTACAGTCCAAAATCTTTATCGACTGCTCCTCATAAGAGATATTGTTTTCTAGTTGTACTACCTCCAAGTTAAATACATTTGAAAGATATAGTATGTACTTCCCTAATAGTGATACGTGGAATACATAATTTACTTGACACATGGTTGGTATGAGTGATAGTCGATGGGCCACTACTCTAACACAATAAAGAATCTCAAAGGGGGCGATATACCTAAAACTTAGATTTCCATTATTCCCAAATCTCATGACTCTATTATATGGAGATATGTGGAGGAATCCTTGTCACCAACCTCAAGATCTAAGTCTTGTCAATTATTATCTGCATATCTCTTATGTTTAATTTGGGTTGCCCAGATATACTTCTAGATGGTCTTCACCTTTTCTTCCATCTCCTCAACCATTTCAGGTCCCACCATCTTATGTTCACCAACTTCATCCCAGCATACTAGTGTTCAATATCTTTTCCCATAAAGGTACTCATATAGAAAAATTTGGATGTTTGAGTATAAACTATTGTTGTATGAGAACTTGACTAGTGGAAGATGTTGATCTCATACTTCTTTTAAGTCTATTGAGTATGCTCTCAATATGTCTTCCAGTTTCTAAATAGTCCACTCAGATTAGCCATTAGTTTGGGGATGATAAGTCATATTGAAGTTCAACTTAGTATTTAGAGCATTTCAGATACTTTTCAATAACATGGAGATAAATCATGGGTCACAGTCAGATATAATCGATAATGGTACTCCATGCAGCCTCACCACTTCTATGATGTATATCAATGATAGTTGGTTGAGTGAGAAGTCCTATCAAATCCTAATAAAGTGAGTATTAATTATAAGATGATCCATAATGACTCATATAGAATTATTTTCTATTTATTTATTTAGAATCCCAATGAAAAAATACATAGTGATGTTTTCCAATTTCCATGTAGGTATGGGTAATGGTTTCATCATCCCCTTAGACTTTTTCCTTTCATCCTTAACTTTCTAACATACCAGGCACTTTTATGTATATTAAGTAATCTCCTCCATTATATTATCTCTACAATAGTGTTCTTGGATATCTTGATACATATTTGTGATCCTTTTGTGAATAGAGAAGGTTGAGCTATGTTCATCATTCAGAAGTTATTTATTTATCTCCACGTTTTAAGGTACACATAGTTGTGACCAAAATCTTACAACTCCTTCCTCATCAATTTTGGACTTTGAGGATTTACCCTTTATTATAGCTTCTACCTTTTCTAAATTTCAACATCATATCTTTGAGAATCCTTTATATTCTCTAAAATTCATGGTTGAGTGATCATTTTTGAAAAGAATGATGATATACCTTCCTTTATGATTCTCATGTACATCCTTTACAAGTCTAAGAATATTGTATCCTTCTCAATTCTCATCATTGATAAAGTTACAGGATCCTTTTTACTTAGAAGATCTGCCACTTTATTTGATTTACCAAGATGATAGTGGATTGAGTATTCATAATCCTTATAGGACTCTAACCATATTCATGGGTGAATATTAATTTCCTTTTATATGAATATATATTTTTAGCTCTTATGATCAGTATATATCTCACACTTCTCCCCATAGAGATAATTTCTCCAAATTTATAACACATAGATCACAACCGCTAAATACAAATCATGCATGGGATAGTTTTTCTAATGAACTTTCAACTGCCTTGAGGCATAGGATATCACTTTATCAATTTTCTTCAGTACACATCCTAATACCTTCTTTAAATCATCGATGTATACCACAAAGAGTTATCCACTTGTTGGTAGTGTAAGTACCGGTGCATTGATAAGCCTCTTTTTCAACTCTTTGAAGGAGACTTCGCATTAAATAGTCCAGAAAAACTTAACTCTCTTATGATTCATCTTGGTTAGTGAGTTTTACAATCATGAGAAGTTCCTCACAAATCATTAGTAATGCCTATATAGACCAAGGAAACTAGAGATCTCCATTACATATGTTGGTCTATGCCACTCCTCAATTTCCTTTATTTTAGAAGGGTCCATGGATATTCCTTTTTTAATGATAACATAACCTAAGAATGATACTTACTATATCTAGAACTATAATTTACTATAATTTTCATATATTTTATCCCTCTGTAAATTCTTTATAATAGTATTCAAATGATCCTCATGTTCCTCCTTTCTCTTAGATTATATTAGAATATAATCTATAAAGACTAACACAAATTTGTAAAAGGGATCTCTAAATTCTCTATTCATTAACTCAATAGAAAATTATATATAATTATTGAGTTATAAGGGTATCACTATGAACCCATTGTGTCCATACCTCATTCAAAAAGTAATATCAGGGATATCTTCCTTCTTCATCTTTAATTGTTAATATCCCGACCAAAGCTCCACATAAGAGAAATATTTGGCCTCGCATAGTTGATCGACCAAGTAATCTATTCATGGTAGGGGATAATTATTCTTTTTCGTTATTTTTTTGTGCTCACAATAATTAATATAGAGACGCATTGATCTATACTTATTCTTGATGAAGATAACTAGTGCACCCCACAGTGAAGCACTCAAGCATATGAAACCCTTGTCAAGATTCTCTTGTAACTACTTATTCAATTATTATACTCAATGGTATCCATCCTATCAAGAGTATTTTATATGGGTAGATATCCAGGTATAAGTTTAATTTAGAACTCAACCTCTTGTTCAAGAGAAATACTGAGCAATTCTTCAGGGAACACATCAATGTAGTCCCTCACAATGGGCATGTATTCAAGCATGATCCTCTCCTTTATCTCAATAATTTTAGCGAGATATGATTTCTCATAAGTAAGTACTATACATGCTTGATAATAATATTCCAAAGGATATCCATACTCCTCCTTGAATTTTTATAGAATTGGAGGATGCCTTAGGATGTGAAGAGTGGTCCCCCTTTCTTCAAAGTTAATGTTGGATTTATATATAGACATCCAATCCATTCCCAATATATCATCAAACTCCACCAACGGAAGTAAGATAATATTTTATAGGAGGTTTAGTTCATATAAATTTACTTTATAGGAGTTATATAATTTATATTCAATAATTTCCCATTCAATGCTCTTGCGGATAACTTAACCTCTATATTTTGAGGTGGTGTTTGAATAGTTCTACTAAAATTTTAGGATATGAAATAATGTGTAGAACAAGAAAAAAAAGTATGATTTATATTATTTAATGAATAAATAGGGTACCTATAACCACATAATTTTCGGAATCCACCACAACTATAGTGATAGAATATGTCCTTTCTTGCTACCTTGGAGGTTATTGTTGTTGATTATCTCTGACAAACCTTAGCTTAGGGAATTGGCTCACATAATTTGTGTGTTCTTTATAGTTGAAACATGGTACTATAGGTTGAGTATTGATATTAACCTTCCTTTATTCTTCCTCATTTATGGAATTATTCATATTCCTTCAGAAATTATTAGCATGATTACCCTATTTTCCACATTTGAAGCATTTCCTGGTTCCCTTTAGACATTTACTAGGATGCTTCTTCCTGTACTTTTAATATGTGGGATATTGGGTTTTCTTTCCACCATTAAATTTATCTATTAATCCTCCCATATTAACCTCAATTTTACTATTTTTATCTCTAATCCCATAATACCACCGAGAGTCTCCAATCTCTATCTCATCCTAAGGGAAAAACATATAATCTCTTCATAGTTATTAAAGTCTCGAATCATCAAGGATTTTCATAGACTCAGATTTAGTCCGCTAAAGAATAAATCCACCTTGATTTTAGTGTTCATGACAAAATATAGGTGTCTCATGAAATCCCTGTGAAGTTTTCCTCATACACCCCGATAGAATCATCTTCTTTTTTCTTCATTCTAAGGAACTCCCTCTATATCTTAAGATGGAGAGTTTAGGTAAAATAGTTATTGAAGAATATTTTCTTGAATCCTTCCCATTCCATGGAATAAATTTCATCTTTATAATTTGTTTTATTTATCAATTTCCATCAATGATCATCTTCCCCATAAAAATGATATACTTCCATAATGAATTTATATTATTTTGAGCACTGGAGGAGTGAGAATATCTTTTCAATAGAGTTAATCCATTATTCCATAATGAGAGTATTAGAAGATCCACTAAATATAGTAAGCCTTTTTCACATAAAGGATTCAACCGTAAATTTATATTTCTTAGTACAAGGAGGACATTGCACATGATTAAAGTTATTATTCATAATTTGACCTAGTTGCTTAAGTACTATCATGAAGTTATGGGATCTTATTCCCATCAAGATTGGCATCACATTTGGGCAATCATCATATTGCCTATCACATTGATTACTGGAATGGGTTCCCCTATTTCCCTATATTAACTAAGAAAAAGAAATAAAATACAACTAATGGATTGATTACTTATCTAATTAGAATATAAAAAGGAAACTATGAACATAGAATAAATAACATATAAATGCAAATTATATCCTAAATCATGATTCCCCATGTTTCAATATAGGTTATCCATGGTGATAGAATTATCCCTATAGTTATTAATAAATTTGTCTAGTACTAATCCCAAAAAATAACTAGTCCATACTCTGATATGAACTATAGTGAACCTATCCATTTACACATATTATTACATGATTTTAATTGTAATTATACATTAAATACAAACCAAGGATCAAAAATTCTAGTGTATTTAGAAGACAAGGTATATAACATTTAAAACATGTAACTAGAATAAAAAATATTTTATCAGTATCCATAATGAGATCCTAATATCCTTGAACTCCTATATTTTCATAGGATAACCTGGGTAATACATAGACAAAAGGGGTGATCTAAAAATCCTAGTAAGATAATGAACATGGGAATGAATCATAACAAATGAGTTAGAGGGAATAACATGATAACATAAAAGGAATGGAACATTAATAAACATATGGATTCATAACATATATAACATGGAATCATATGATAATGGAAATATAGAAATGTGGAAGTAACACATAACATGACATAAACATGAGTCAAGGCTAACTACCAAGACTATATCACATGGTGGACAGAGTCCCGTAATGGATTAGGTTTACCCCCTAATCCCATAAATAACATCTCATGAGACAAAAAAATTCCCAATTAATTAGATAGATATCTAGTCACACCCATCATATCATTTTCATGCACATGTGTTCCATATAAATAATCAAATATAATAAATAAACATAAGGGTTCACATGGAAAGAAGTGGGTTTCGTAATCATATCATAAGGAAAAACTGAATGATGTATCATAATGGTATCCATGAAAGAAGATATTAAATCATTATTGTTCATTAATAAATGAAAAATAATAATACATATTGATTAATGATGTCCAAATAATTTTAAAACAATAAACAGAGTGGTTAGGTAACATTAGAAATGTGCCACTGAAGTGTGGTTTTAAGGAAAAGAATAAAGAGACTTTAAAGAGGGAAAAGGGAATAATTATTTGAATAAAACCATAAAAGAACTAAAATATTTTTTCATGATAAATGGGTTATTTTATAAAAATATTGGTTGATTAAAACATTTTATGGAGTGTACAAGAAAATGGGTAAGAAATGGAGTAGTTCCCTTTAATCATGCTTTCTTATCGAGAGGAATTGAGAAGGGAACATTTTAAAATATGTATTTAACCATAAAAGAAAGATTAATTGAGATATATAAAAATTTATAGAATATATAAATATAATTTAGGATAATGTTATAAGAATAATGAAGAAATACATTGAGGTAAAGAGAGATAAAGTGTAACCTAAAGAAAAAAATGGAGGTTCGGAGGGATCTCTTACCTTATGTTTGAATGCATTCTGCATGTGCACTTAATATTATAGATAATAAAATTAGATTCATTAATTACTTAATAAAAATACTCTTATAAATTTATTTAATTTATTATAATTTTATTAAGTTCATTTATGTCCATTTTTATTTGATATAAAGTTCAATTTCATCGTTCTAGGAGCGTTCATTTTCATGGTTTTATGGTCGGTTTACTTGTGTATAATTATAGAAGTTCTTTTAAAATGATAATAATTCTATAGAATTGAAATTATATATTATTAATGATATTTAAAAAGTTTAAATGGTCCCATATATCATTTTTTCTGGTATGAGGATGATCCATTTGATAAAATGTTAATGATAAATGTTTAGTTTATTTTGGCGGTTGTCTATCAACACAAACTAGTTTCATTTTATTTAATATTAAGTCAAAATATTAGTTTTAAAACATGAAGAAACTAATAATACACATATTAAAATATTTTTAACCATAATAATGGTTTATTACTATCCTTGAAGGTAGTAATGGAAAACAAAAACTCATTATCCACAGAGACGGTAAGCCTCCATAATTTGGACAACGGTTTCATTTCTTTGAATAAGAGGAGATGAGAAAAGAGGTGGATAAAAGATATTAAATTATAAATATAAAATTATAGTATATAAATGATACTATATTTATTATTATCTGATGGATTAAATAGGTGAGGAGAAGTTATTAGAAGAAAATAAATTAAAAGAGATGGTTTGATAAAGTTTCCTCTTAAATATCAGCTCCTTGAGGACCCCTTAAGAAACTTATAATTGGTATTTTTTGAGAAAATAAGCTCTTTTATGTGAGTAAGTGTCTTTGTAAGAGAATTGGAAAGAATATCGACAAGCTAAAAGGCTTATAAGGTGTAAGGAGAAGGGGTGGAGAGTGGTGGTGTTTATACAGGGAGAAGAGGGGTGTTTTTTATTATTATTTTCATTAATTTATTATTTTGGCTCAAGATTATAAATAGTGTTGATTAATATGACTAAATATATTAAATACTAAATTTTGTTTCTATATAATGGATGGTTACATCATACATGACACAAAAAATCATGTATTTATCTTATAATGTTAAATATTGTAAATTATCATATTTCATTATTCACAAAAAAATAAAATATTTTATAAAAATCCAAAAAAATTACCCTAAACATTTTTAAATGTTTATATTTCAAAAATGGAATCCATTTTTTGAAAATAATTTTTTAAATATGAGAAATTTAATTTTTAAATAAAATCATCATTTATTCGAAAAATACCGATTTTAATATTATAATTGATTTTTTTACCCTTTGAAAAATTATTTAAGGTAACATAAAATTAAATTATAATTATAATACAACATAATATTAATTTATGAGCTTATTTTATGAAAATAAATTTTATTTTAAATCATTATATTAACTATAAAATTGTAAATAAACATTTACATTTTAAAAAAATACCAACACCTAATTTATCATTTTTAAAACATGTATTTACTTATACCATGATATAAATATATCATTTTTTATTTATAAGATACCAAAATTTTATTTTTATACTTTTATAGGTGAGTTTACTATTGTAATTTCCATATTAGTATTCCTAATGATCATATTACTATTCCAACAGTCATATTTATAACGTCCATATAGGTTCCTTAATTTCTATAAATACCACTTAATTAATTATTAATTAACTTCTAATTTATATCAAGGTTATATATAATTTTATGTTAAAAATAAATATTATTTTATTATCATTGTGTTTTATTTCTACATCTTTGTTCTTGAGTGCAGTCATTCTAGTTGATTGAGCAGTTCCAAATTTTCCCATTCTTATTATCTTATTTTCTATTTATTATTCTTCTATGATATTTGGAATTATTATTAGTTTATTGGTTGAATAATGTATCATTATTCATTTATGATAATAATGTTTTTATTAGTTTATCTATGTGATGTGTGTGTTTTATGATATAATTATAAAAAATAAAATTTCATTGATAAAATTATGGGTCGTTAAAAAAACCCACTTATTCTCCGACTTTTTCTTCCTATATGGTAACATAATTAGCTTCCATGTTTCATTAGAATCTAATGAATTAATTTATTATTTCATTTTTTACTCCCATTTTTTGGATTCACAAAGAGTGGATGCCTCTTCTAGTATTTTATGGTCTCCAATATCTATTATAAATAAGAAGATCATGTCTTCCCCAAACCTATGATCTAGTTTTCCAACTCTGGTAGATCTTCTTACTTAATATTGAAACTCTTCTATTTATGATAATACTTTTTTTGGTGATATATTTTCTGGATCCCCAATTTTTAGAGTTCTATTTTATGCCTCAGTATCCTTAGATAATTCAGGAATATCTTCCATTGGTATATTTTTTGAACTTCTAGTGTTATCATCTAAACTCTCTAGAACATGTGTTCTTCTAGCACTCCCACTCAGATCAAATTAGACTTGGTCAGTTGATTCTTTGATCTCAATATCATTTTCATCCAAGTTACAGTCTTTCTATAAGTCATACTCATTGAAGAGGTAACCACCACTTTTGGTGACTTCCCGCTTATCATCATCCCATAACCATAATTCAAAATTTTCATTGTCATATCCCACAAAGAAGCATGTCTTGGACTTTCCCTTAAGTTTTTCCCTACCTGTGGCATCAACATGGACATAGGTGATAAATCCAAATAAAATTATGTTTCTAACTCCTGAATTTTTACCAGGCCATAACTACTCTAAAATTTATTACCATAAATGAGTGGATGGGCTTTAGTTGACCAAGTACATTTTTATGTTTATTGATTCTACCCAAATTAGCTTGGTCATTCCTAAGTGTACCCTCATTCTCTATGATTTTTCTATAAATTTTTAGTTTATTCGATCTATCACACCATTATATTATGGTTTACTGGGAATAGTATTCTCAAACCCAATCCCCTTCTTTCAATATAATTTTTATAAGTCCCTTCAGTTGTACTCACCACATTATTAGATCTTAGGAATTTAACTTCTAACCAGTTTCCATTTCCACCATGGCCTTACATTGAACAAATCCTATGAAGAAATCAGACATGTGATTTATAAATTAAAAGCATACTTTCCTTGTATCATCATTAATGAAAGTCATAAAGTAAAGTGACCCACCATGAGATTACATTAGGGATAGTCCCCAAAAATCTGAGTGAACAAGTTCTAACTTCTGATATTTGGGATACTTATTATTGATGTTGAATAACACCTTTTTTATGCTTCCCAATCATATAGCTCTCAAAAAATTTTAAATCCATGTGATCAATATTCATCATGAATTTTATCATTATAACTTTCATGTTCTTCTCACCGATATTACCAATAAAAGAGTGCCACAACTCTGGAATATCAAAAGTTACTAATCTAAAAAAAATTACTCTATATGATCTTTTATTCAATAATGTGATATTCCATAGGTATACCTTCATATGGACTCATTCCAAATAACCTTAACATCATGAAAACTTTATTAAATTTCATTGTCTTTTTGTATATGTCTGTTAGGGACTCCATCAATCCACCTTGGTCTTTACTTCCTAGATGGTAAAGGCTACATTCTAAGCTAATGATAACCTGATCAACCCTACAGGTTTCCTATCAATTCATTCCCATTACACATTTTCCATATTTTATATTTTGAATCTATCCAACATAAATCTATTTCCTTTTGAAATATATAATATTCCATCTTTATTCTCCAGAAAAAAAAAATTATCCCATCAAACTTATTTATTCAAACCTTACCATCTTTTGATGACATACCTTTTAATAGTAGTAAAATCCCAATGAATCAAAAATAAAATCAAGGTAAGATAATGTTACCTAATACTATCACCAAGTGTGAATTTATAAGCTCTAAATGAAGATATGAAACCATTTTTTGGGAATCTATAACCACTGATTCACCAAAAGTTAAACTATAAAAACTTACAAGTGCAACAGAACAAGTTCATATAACCCCCTGATCAAATGATTCCCCTAAATTTTATGTATTGAAATATTGGAATTTTTTTACACCTTATTCACCACACCAAGCCAACCACCTCACACACACTATCATTCAACCTCATAATCATTCATATAAGCATAAATTAAACAAATAAAGGAAAAATTAACACTCTGGTTTATGTGGTTTGGAAATGAGTCTTATATCCATGGGGGACATTATTTCCATATCCATTATAATTATAAGTTAAAGGGGTTTACAAACACAATTAGTAATTAATTATGTTATAATACCTTTAAAATTTGAGTTTTTATTTCATATATACAAATTTTTCACTCTATATATAAATTGGGTCATAACCAGTCATCTAGTTTTGAAGACTTTTGATCTTTTTAGATGTCCCACCATTGAACCATGGTGGTTGATGATCACTTATAGAAACATCAATCATAACCACTATCTTTTGATTAATATTAAAACTTTACCCAAAAATTTTTCATAAAAACCAAAAGGACTCTCCTCACAACTTCCACTGAACACCTTTCGATGAATTGACCATAGAATACCATCATCGAAAGATGGTATCTTCTGATCAATATACATCTATTGAAGGTTCCCATTTTCATTGAAAATTACACAATGATGGTTCTTCTTTTGTATATTCTCCTTCTATTAAAATTAATTTTAAACTTGAACATGATTCACTATTTATATTAGATAGAAATTAAAAGAAGAAATGAGGTAAGATATCCAAAGAAGTTAAGATACCTATTAAAAGAAAGAATAATTTTACAATAATAAAGAGAATAATAATATTAAAAAAGTAATAGGATGAATACCCCACTGTAATTATTTTATATTAATAATTAATTATTTAAAGTTTTATAAAATTTATGGATTATATTGAAAAACGTGAATAAATATCAAACAGTGATGAGGAGGGTGAAGATACATACACTGAACACGTGTTAAAATATGATCTTAAAGCATGAATTGAAAAAAAAAATAAAGAGGGAATCCATATTTTTAATGAAGGATACAAGAAATATAAATGAAATTCAATATTAATTTCATAAAAAGAAGGACTAAATTGATGAAATCATATTTCTCAAAGTAAAAATTATTGAACAAGACAAAATGTATAAATATTTTGAAGAGAAATATATTATGAAGTAAGATAAACTAAACAATACATAATTGAGGTTTCTTGAAGATGAAAATTTACTAAATAATACGAGTGATAATATAACAAATCTGGGGAAATAAATCATGAATCATCATAAAATTTTGATAATTATTTCTCAAAATATCAAGTAAAATATATACCTATGAACCATAAGAAATTTGAATCTATTTTTGGATAATAGTGCAGGTTCTGAAGGAAAATTTGGGAAATTTTGGAATGAGAAAAATCATAAGAATACCACTTTTACATCAAGTGAATCTAGAGATAGATTAATAAGGGAAACTTTACCAAGTAAAAAAAGAAAATAAAAACTTGGAATTCACCTAGAAAATAATAAAAAAATTAGATACATATTCATCAGTTTCATAGAATATTGAGTTTTGAATACTATTGTTGGTTTTGTAGAGTGTATGGGAATAAAGACTATTTTATGGTATAATATTCCATTTCCTTGGATTCAAATTAGAAAATAATTTAAGTGGAGTACCTTTGATAAAATGAGGAATAATTATTAGAAGAATTAAGTTGTGAATAAAAATCAATCAAGATTTTCTAATTAGAATAGGTTTTATTACTTGGATGAAATTTATAGGAAGGTGTGACTAACATGGTCATTGTGCTGATGAATTTATAACAACATTTCTAGGAAAATAACTTCAATATTCTATTGGTGAGAATGTTCAAATAAAATAAAAAGTAGAGAAGTCACTTCTTATTAAGGAATATCTTAAAGCAAGAGAAACATTCCATGGATACATTATAGTGGGTGTTAATATCATATGGTGGGATATACAAAATCTTAAATAATATTAAAGAACCTTGTGTAGGTGTAGTTACTTTTAGGAATAACATCTCTTAAAATATCATAAAAATTGATACATATATGATTAAATCTCAAAAAAATGTAGTCCATATGTTTTATTTATTGATGAGATCAAACATAATTTATTAAGTGTTAGTAAGATTTGTTATGATGAGAATAAATTCATTTTTAGAGGAAATATTTGAATCATTAAGTGCTTAAAGTATGGAAGAGATGTCAAAAAAAGATAAAGAACTAGTGGTAACATATTCTAAATTGGAATTTCAAGTGATACTTGTTATTTGAGATCAAAAGATGAGAATAATTTATAATATAGAAGACTTGGTTATCTTGGTTAAAAAAGTTTGAGAAAAATTTCAAAGGTTGATGTATTAATACACTTTCCCCAACTAAAAAGATAAAGACAAGATATTTATGAAAATTTCTAAAAGGGAAAAATAACACTAGGAAGTCATAAAAGAGTGGAGTTTAGGTTAACAAGACCACTTGAATTGATTCATTATGATATATGTGGGATGATGAGACACTAATCAACTAAATGTGGTCTTTATTTCTTCATATTCATCAATGGTTTTAAAAGAATGAAAAATGTGATTTTTATAGATTAAAAAATATAAATCTGTGGAGATATTCATGATCTTCAAAAGAGATGTTGATAAAGAGTTGGGGGTTTATATCAAGAAGTCTAAATATAATAATAGAAGTGGGTTTACTAGAAATTCATTTTAATCCTATATTATTAGGTATGGGATCAAGCATCAGTATAGTTATCCACATACAACCCCATAAAATGGAGTTTTTGGGAGGAAATATAGAATCTTGGTTGAAATAGGAAGAACCATTCTAGAAGAATTTAATCACTAAAAGTTCTTTTGGAGATAATATAAAATAAAATATATGAATATTCAAAAAAATCCTATAGTGAAGTACTTAAAATTTTTTATTCATCCATGTTTTATAAAGATCAAAAATTTAGATTTGTAAAAATTTCATGAGAATATTTGGGAAGGATCATTCATGGGATATTTATCAAATGGAAGAGGCTACAAGTTATGAAACAAAAGGATACATAAGTTAATGGGACATTATTACGTGAATATTATTGAAAAAAACTTAATTTTTGTTGTGGAAAATGAATAAGATTTTGAAAATATATAAGTGGATAGCATGCATATTTTTAGAAATGTGGGTGAAGAATAAGATGGAAATGAACCAGATAATGTTGATATTGATTTAGATCAAACTAAGGAAGATGAAGATGGTACTGAGAATAATAAAAATAATAATCATAGGATAAATAAGCATGTGTAACCAAAAAATATAATTAGAAATGATAATTCTCCTGTTTATACTAAAATAATGTTAAGACTTAACAACCAAACAACCCTCATTTTTCAAATTGAGCCACAATAAATTGTTGAGGCCATTGAGGATAAGGAATAGAGAGATGGAATGAATGAGGAACCATATCAAATTGAAATGAATTCTAATTGGGATATTATTCCAATACCAAAAGGGAATAATATCATTGGAACCAAGTGGGTTTTCTAAAACAAGATGAATAACAAAGGTGAAGTGTCAAGAAATAAATCCAAATTAGTGTGCAAAGGATACTCTTAGGTTGAAGGATTTTATTTTATATAGATATTTTATCTTGTTGTGAGAAATGAATACATAATAATTTTCTTGGATGTTTTAGCTCACAAGCAATACAATATTTATCAAATGGGTGTGAAATATTCTTTCTTGAATTGATAACTAGAAGAAGAAGTTTATATTAAAAAAAATTGAAGGTTTTTTTATTAATGTTGATGGAAATATGGTGTGCTAGATGAAGAAAGCTATGTATAGGCTAAAACAAGCCCCAAGTGCCTATATTAAATGATGGATATCTATTTTAGAGACATTAATTTCACTAAATGGAATGTTTATAATAAAATTTATGTTAAGTAAATGAGCACATATACTCTTATCATTATTATTTATGTTGATGAAAATGTTTTTTTGGAGAAAAAGAGTATTATTATGAAGAGTTTTTAAGGAAAATGAAAAGTCATTTTGAAATTTATATGCTTGGAAAGATGATATTATTCTTGATATTATAAATTCTTAAAAATGATATTTTATCATTTTATCCCAATAAAAATATTCCAATGAATTTTTGAAGAAGATCGAAATGGAATATTCCAAAGTGGTGTTAGTTACCATGATTGTTAGGGTGTTGTTAAGAAATGATGTTTTATAGAAAATTTTGAATCAAACAGAGTTAAAGAAGTTTATTGGAAGTTTTATTTATCTCACTACTTCTAGTCTCAACATTGTTTATGTAGTGAAATTGTGTGTTAGGTATCAAAGAGATCCAAAAAAAATAACACAAGTTAGATTCCAGTAGATTCCTCAAATATATCAAAGGAACTTTGAACTTTGGGTTATTATATATAATAGGTGAGATGATAAATTTTTTTATGTACACTATTGTTTATGGGGATGGATATTTTAATGAAAAAAATTAGCTTCTAGAGGTACATTATTTTTAGGAGAAAGTTTTTTGAGCTTTCATTACAAAAAAAAATTCAGTGAATTTGAGAAAAAATAAGGCTAAGTATATGGTTTTTGAACATGATTGTAAACAAATTATATAGATGAGAGAAAAATTAAAAATACTTAAAGCTAAGAATTGATAATCCATAGATAATTACATGTGATAATAAAAGTGAAATTTATTTTTCTAGGAATCTAGTGAAGCACTCTACTTATAAATACATTAATATAATATATCATTTTATCAAAGAAAATGTTTAAAATAGAGATGTAAAGATGGAATATATTTCTACATGGGATCAAATTTTTTATATCTTCAATGAGATCATTCCTAAGTATATATTTTAAGGCTTGAGGTTTTACATGTATGTTCATACCTTCCCTATCACTTGAGGCTAGTATTTTGGGTTGGACCGCATTCCATTGGATTCTATTATCAAAGGGGGGGGGGAAGTTTCACCACTCTTTTATATTACTATTTTGAATCCAAATCTGTTATTGTTGAAATTAGGGGAATAAGTGAGTATATAGATTGAGGATGAGATCATCAAAATCACTTGGCTATAATTCACCTATCACCGAGGTATGGAAATCTCTCAAAAATATTTCTTTATCCAGAAATGTGGTTTTAGGACATTTATATTTGAGAAATATGTGGTTTGATTAAATCTTGTGTGAGTTGAAAAGAAATCCAAATAGTGATATTAAAGAATCCATGGAATTGTTGAAGGTGTATTGTATTTGTTTTAAACCAGGATTTAAGATGATTGGAAGTCTTTAAGAATGTTTTGGAATTGTTTTAGAGTGATTATAGATTTCCTAATAATGTTTGAATAGGTTCTAAGATGATTTGTTGAAGTTTTGTAATTTTTGAGTTGGAGATAAAAAATTATAAAAGGCATTATATGTGTAAGGGTGCTCATGAATATTAATTAAATATGTAACGGTTTCTCTGAAACTCAAAATAAATATTTAAAGGTTACCTAGACTATAAATATTATAATATATAAAAGTTTTGGAACTCACTGAAATATGTAATGGAACTTAGGATGATGCATAATAGTACTTCTGAATTTACATTAAATGAATAAGGGTAATTGGGTTGATAAGTGAGGGTTGATACATAAGGTTCATTATATATCATTTTCCATAGTGGTTAAAGGAAATACATAAGGGTACTCATAAGAGGATACATAAGGGTACTCACAAGGAAAAAGTTCAGACAAATTACTAAAGCCTCACTATGATATATAAGGGTTTATCTATATGGTACGTAAGGGTTGATCCATGAATGAAGTTGATATGTAAGAGTTAATGGTTTGAAATAATTCAATATTTATTGAGATCAAAATTAGAAAATTTTGTGTTATTAATTATGGAATAAAATATCATGATGATAGTGGTTAAGTTGTGATTCCAGCCAAGTTAGAAAGAGAAATTATTTAGAGGGTTTCAACCTAATTATTCTGGTATTTTAAAATATGAATATTTGAAATTCATTAATGGTGATGGAATATAGAGTATTTACTGGAATATTCTCTTGAATTATTTTAATTGAGGAAGGTGGGAGATTAAAAATCAATAGGTTATTATATCGAGTTTGTCAAAGATTTCAATATTAAACTTTGTTTATAAATAGAAGATAACTTAGTTGAAGTGTGATGCTACTAAAATATTGAGAACATAGGTTGAGATACTGACCTACTAACTCTAAAATTTCGAAATTAATAAGGAATATTTATAGACCCCATAAGTTTAGAGGGTTAAGGAATAGAATTTGGATGTTTAGGTTTTGGAATAAGTGATAAAGTCCAACTATTTTGAAACTAGTATAAATTCCTTAAGTTAAAGTTATTTTTAAGAAGTGATCACATTATAAATATTATTATTTTAAAGTATCAGAGGAATATTATTTATCTATTTTGTAGTCATCTTAGAGACAAATTTATCTTACTAATACTATTCTGAATTGTTTTTTTAAACTGTATGGAGTTGGTATAAATAACCGATGAGATATTGTAACTAATGATACATAGTTTTTGGTTAAGGATGATACCTTCCCATAATACTTGTAATCTTTTTTTATATTAGTATAAAATCTATCTCTTTAATTTTTCTTGAACATAGAAAGGACATAGCTGACCACATTGGAGGGAAACCTTGTAAAAATATTACATTCTTTGTGTTAATTTTATTTTTTCTATATATAGGTGAAGGTCAAATATAGACCTTAAGAGGATCTTGATTATAAAAAATCACATAGGTTTATTTCAATATAAAATTATAAAAAAAAAAGTGACGCTGATTCACCCCTAGTGTTACATTTATTTATTGGGCACTTCAATTATAATTTAAATGACCTTTGTAAGGCTCTGAATTTTTTAAACCCATAATAGTCAAAGTCCCTCTCTATTTATTGTTGGATAACTAACTCATTTTTTATCCTTTCCATAATCATACGTGATGTATGATGTTTATATTCTTTGACCATGTAGTAGTGTGCCACCTCTAAATCACTATTATATTATTAAATTTGTTATGATAAATATATATATATATATATATATATATATATATATATACTGAATCAGGCAGTGATAGCGTGTAGCCCTCGATTGTAGGTGCATGACACGATAATTATTTTATGATAAAAATATATAGAATGTTCTGTTGAATTTTAAAGTTTTTAAAATATTTTATAATTATTATTTTTTTGTTTTTTTTAAGATGGAGATTTGTTGGAATACCACATTGGAATGTAGGATGGAGTGGGATCCCCTTTATAAGGAGAAACATTTTATCACTATTTAAAATGATGATATAAGAGAGAATAATACGATGGTGAATAGTTCACTACACCATCCATGAGCATATGCACACAATTGTGAAATGTGGAAATTTGATGGAACACTTTTCACATCACACACTATATCATTGCATTGTGCTTAGAGGTGTCTTTATTTTTCATGAAGAATTGGTTGGTTGTACTAATTCAATACCAGGCATAAATGGGTATGTTCAATGAGTCAACATAGTTCACTAAACATGTATGATCTATATTTTTGACCTGATTAAGAAAAATCTAATAGATGTATACATTCAATGGGTAATTGCGATATGGGCCACAAATTCGATTAGGTGTAATCCAATGGATAAGATTAGATCTGAAAATTATATAATTTTCTATAATAGGTGCATACCCAATCATAATGGGTGGGATAACCTATCTGAATAGGCACTTCCATTCTTATTGAAATGAGTCTCTATGTAAGGTAAAAATCACTTCCAATAATTCCAAAACCCACTCTATAATAAATATTCTTCTCGAGTCTTTCACAAGAATCAAAAGTAATTTTTTGGTTTACAAAAATAATGTATTTTAATCACTCTCTTGATTTTAATGATAATTCAATCATTAGTCTCCACTAATTGTAACTATAGAGTAATGTTCTACTATTTTATCCTAAATAGGATTCACTTGAAACCCATTTTTCTACTGATTTGGTGGGGGTAAATGTACTCTTAAAGAAAGTATAATTATAAAATACCTCAGCGAACTCCATGTACTAACATCCAATAAACTAAATTCCATATCATAACCAACTATATCCCCCATAATCTTAAGAGTATAATTTCATAAACATGGATATAGAGACCATAAAAAATAATATAAAAGTGATGTAATTTGATGATAACAATTTCAAGAGGTGGAAAAAGATGATGTATTTACACTTTACAACTCTCAAAGTGATGTAGATCAACTATATTTTAATTAAGGTACAAGATCTTGATTTATGTAAAAATAATTTAGGACATATAAATTATAAGAAAATTCATGACATGATAAAAATGGAATTATTATGTATCATGGATAAAAAAGATCAAAAATTTGTTATATGCATGAAAACTAAAATCGTTAGGAAACCATTTCTATCTATATAAATAAAAAGGTAATTTATTAGAATTAATACATAGTGATGTATGTGATTTACATGAAACACCCACTATAGGTAATAAAAAGTAATTTGTAAATTTCATTGATGATTATTATAGATTTTTTCATGTCTATATTTTACATACTAATTATGATGTTATAGATAAATTTAGTATCTATAAAAATGAGGTTGAAAAACAATGTGGGTTTACAATTAAATTCCTCAAATCCAATATGGGAAAGAATATTATTATTCTTAAGTTTTTTAATCCTGAGGGATCATACATGAAGTTATGACTCCCTATATGCCTCAACAAATTAGTGTTGTTGAGTGAAAGGGTAAAACATTAATGGAAATGCTTAATTATATGATGATTATCTCAATCCTCTCAATAGGTTTTTAGGGAGATACATTATTAACTATGTGTCACATCCTAAATAGGGTTACCATAAGAGGGAAGACTATAATTCCATGTGGATTATTTAATAATAGGAAAAAACCTAAATTATTTAAAGGTTTATGGTTTTCATGCAATTATAAGAGTACTTGCACCTAAAAGGGAAACAAATGGGTAAATGGGTACTAGTAATATATTTATAGTATATACAGAGCATTCAAAAAATTAAAGATTCATGATTTTAAAATATAATTATTTAGTAGATATCAATACAATTATTGAATCAATAGAGGTTATCTTTGATGAATGTAGGTTTACCACTTCACCTAAGCAAGTCTAAATTCAGGAATATTAATCAAATAAAATAGTATCTCAAGAAGATATAATTTCATAGGTTTGTAAAATTAAACAAAATAAAATACCCAAGAAATGTGGAATTGTTTTTTATGTATACTTTTTAGAAGTAACTAATGATAGTATTGTTCTACAAACTTTGATTCTTCTTAATACAGATTCTAATCAAAAAACTTTTAAATAATCCATGTCATATTCTTATTCATATCTTTGACAGGAATATATAAATGATGAAACAAACTCTATATATGAGAAGGAAACTTTTATATTAGTTTATATTCCATGAGGTTCACAACCAATAGGTTATAAGTGGGTATTTGGAAGGAAATTAGAAGTTAATGGAGTTAAAATATATAAATCTATATCGGTATCCATGGGGGTTAATCAAAATTAAGGAATAAATTATTTTGATACCTATGCACCGATGGATAATACTAATTATATTAGAAACATTATCACCATAGATTCTATATATAATTTTTGAAATTCACCAAATGGTTGTTAAAAAAACATTCTTAAATGTATAATTAGATAAGAAAATATATATATAATAACTAGAAGGATTCATAATACCTAGAAAATCAAAAAGGTTTAAAAATTAGCATAGTACGTATATAGTTTAAAATAGGATCTAAAATAATGGAATGAGAAATTTAATGAAGTTATATTATCAAAAGGATTTATATTTACCCAAGCTAATAAATTTTTTTATAGTAGGTTCCATAAGAATCATAGTTTTTTTTTATATTTTGATGAAATGTTGATTTTTAGAACTGATATGAATCATGTAAATGAGGTTAAGTCTATTTTATCTAGAAATTTTTATATGAAAGACTTGGGTGGGGAAAATTTTATAATGGAAATTAAAATTGTTATAAATAAGAATACAATTTTTCTTTCTAAAAATCATTAAATTTAAAATTCTTAAAGTGGTTTGAATAATTTGTTTATTCACCGATTATTGCCCCATATGCTTCTGAGAGTATGATTCTACCAAATCCTAGTAGGTGATTTTCTTAATTGAATTATGAAAGGGTTATTAGATTCCACATGTATGTTGTGACTAGTACAAAACCCAATATTTCATATGATGTTGTAAATTTGAGAAAGTATATATTAATCCAAGTTATGCATAATGGGATGAAGTTAAAAGAGTACTCAAGTATCTAAAGATTGTTATGTATTACTATGTATGATATAATGGAACCCCAAGGGTGTTGGTGGTATTTTTCAATGCAAGATGGAATACTAATATATAGGATCACTCTTCTATGAGTGGTTAGCTTTTTACACTTATAGTTGGAGTTATCTACAAGTAATTAAAGAAACAAACTTGTATAACTAACTCCATTATGGATTTTTATTTTTTTCTTTAATATCCACCAGAAAGGAAGAAGAATGGATTAGATCTCTTTTATTATATATACCATTGTGGCATATGTTAATGTCTCTAATTGTTATACATTGTGATAATAAGGAAATTTTTTCTTGGGAATATACCAATACTTATAATGGAAAATCCAGATACATTGGTTTCATACATAGTTATATGAGATAGTTGATACAATATGTGTAACAGACCAACCCGGGTTAACTAGACAAGCTACCCAACCTGAACCATCATAGTGAGGTGAAACAAATATAATAGAACAAGTATTTAATATAATCAAAACAATACATCCAACCAAAGTACAAGTAGAAGAAAAATATATAACCAAATCCATATAAACCAATCCAAATAGGATAAACTAGAAAAGTATAAATCATACAAGACCAAAAGTCTCCATGTGACCAAACATCACCTCCAAAACAACCCCAACCAAACACAGTAACAAATAGAGAATCTAGAATGCAATAAGAATCCCTTCTCTTTACTTAGATCCAGAAATACAACATATACAAACTCCCAAAGGAAAAATTAGGGTGTAAGAAAAAATCCTAGTAGTATATCACCACATGGTCTATAAAATGTCTAATATCAAGAATGAAATAGTTCTAGCTTTAAAAAATAGTTTTACAACGAATTTTCATAAATAAAAATCCATTTAAAAATCTTTTTTTTTTGTTTTTCATAAAATACTTTCATATTCATAAATATTAGAATATGAAAAGTAAAAGTGATAAAACATGAAATCATATCCATGCATCATAATGTAAGAAAGTAAACACATATCAATGAAATGCTATCATGTGAAGCCATGTCATAAAACCTCATATAAAAACCTGTGAGAAACAATCCATGATAAAAACAATCATGTAATAAAAATATGTAAATGAAAAATTAAACTATAATTTGGGATTTAGACTATGTGAAAATACATACTAAACATAAAAAGAGGCCTAAATCAGGAAAAACATTGAATCCAACCAATATTGAGTCTGACCACAGTCTGTTGATGTCAACAAAACAACCACTAGTGGTGCCACAATGATAAGGTTTCCTATGTATATTTATCGATGCACCAAAGGTTCCAAAATTGAAAATCTTGTCAAAATACATTTCAAAACCATGCTCACAATTTATAAAACATTTTTTAAAGACAGAAAAACCCACTTAAGTGTTTAAAAAACTCATTTATAAATAAAAAAAATCTTTTTTTAAAGAAAACCCCTTTAAAACATTTGTTTTCCAGTAAATACCTTAAATCCACAAATCACTTCAATTCAATGAAAAACTCAAAATTAATTTATCAATAATGATAATAAATTCATTAAATTGACTCATTTTATATAAACACCTACCTTAAAAAATAAAAATGTATCCATATTCAATGACGGTGATTGGAAACTAAGAGATAGGCCTTTAAAAGATAAGGCATGTCAAGAAACTATAACGGATCGATATAAAACACTATCTGATCCTGAATCTAAACCACAAATTTATCCAACACCATATACACAACCAAAAATAAGGTGGAAACGAAAGGAAAGATTACTTGGAGAGGCACACCATAATAACCTTGATGGTCAATCACTGAAAGAGCAATTAAGAAGGAGTAGAGATCTCTAAAATCACTTGGAGAGGACTCTAGATTGAGATAGGTATGATACATGGTCAAATGAAATGAAATTAACTCATTCAACACCCTAACAACACAACTCATGAGAGTTACACTTCGTGTAATCCCATTACACAACATGAATTCCATGAAGGTTGAAAATTCCAAAAAAACACATCCCTTTTTTATTAAAAACCTGATTTTTTCCATTAAAAAACATAAATTCCAAATACATGTCATGTAAAAATTTCATTCCTTGTAAATTTTCATGACATATTCCTAGTTACCATTAAATGATGTGAATTCTAAATACACAGCATGTAAACCTTTCATGCCCTAGAAATTTTCATGAAATCTACCTTGTGAACATTAAACAATGTGTAATCCCATTACAGAACACATAATCACCCAGAAAACATAAAATAAGATAGTTCTATAGAAAAATAAAAACCAAGAATAAAAATAAAAACACGATCAAGGGAATACTTGAAAAGTGTAATGGGGTGTTATAATCTCCCCACCATAAATTCTTTCTATCCCTAGAAATTCCTTAGATTTCTAGACTCACAAAAAGTGAAGGCCACTACTACCTCATCAATTATTCCCTCTCCCATGTATCATGGTTATCTCATCCACATTTCCATAGTACCCAAACTAGAGGAATCATTTTACCATGCAGTTCCTTCTCTTAGAGATCCATAATCTGAACTAGTTTCTTAAAAATGGTTGTATTGAGATCAATATCAACATCCTACCATAAAATCACATGGGAAGAATCCTATATATACCTCATCAAATAGGAAACATGAAACACTTCATGGATATAAGTCAACCATGATGGTAAGTCTAACTGATAGGCCACCTTCCCCAACCATCCAATGATCTCAAAGCAACCCACAAACCTCAGTGCCATCTTACCCTACTTACACAGTCGACGATGTCCCAAGTGAGGTGAAACTATGAGAAAGACCTGATCACCAATCTCAAACTCCAATGGATGATGAAGATAGTCTGAATAATATTTTTGAGGACTATATTCCATTATCAATATACTACAAATCAACTAAACTCTCTTTATCATTTCCTGAAAAATAATCATCCCAACCAAGGACCACTGTCGTAACTTTACCCAACATAAGGGAGATCAACATGGCCTCACATACAAAGCCTCAAAGGGCACCATATTAATTAAGTATTGATAACTATTACTATAGGAAAAATTGACTAGAGGTAAATTATTTTCCCAAGATTCTATAAAATCAATCACATAAGCCCAAATTATATCCTCAAGAGACTAGATATCCCTCTCTATCTATCCATTCTTCTTCAGATGATAAGCCATGCTCAATTTAATCTGGGAACTCATCACCTCTTACAAACCTTTCCAGAACTTGTATTTGAACCTTGATTCCCTATCATAAAAAAACTACAGAGGGAACCCCATGAAGCCTCATAATATCTCAGACATACGAGTCCTCAAGATGTTCCACTTTCATCATCTTCTTGATAGGTAGGAAATGTGCCAATTTTATGAGTTTGTTAATGATCACCCAAATATCATCCTTCCCACTTGGAGTTCGTGGAAAACAAAAGATGAAATATATGGAAATCTCATCCCATTTCCATACCACAATGGGTAAGGATTATAACAAACCAGTAGGTCTCTGGTGTTTCGACTTAATTATCTAACAAGTAAGATACCATGATACAAAATTCACAATCATCCATCTCATCCACTACCACCAATACCAATAACTCAAATCACGATACATCTTGGTATCCCCTAGGTGAACAAACCAAAAATACTAGTTTTCACTGTCCATTAACTCCTACCTCAGAGAAAATGGAAAAACCAACCTACTATAGAATCATAGAGAACCAATGGGAGACTGAGATCACTCACCCAAGGTCTCCCCACTATAAAGGATTTTACCCAAGCATTAGAACATAGTTTCTATCACCTTCTTGAGCCAAACTCACTCATAAAAAGATGATCCAGATTTTATCTATTTTAAGAACACCTTTCCACCAACCTCTTATACTCCCAAGCTCATCTCAGCAAATAAAATCATAATAGAACACTTCTAAACTGATTCCTTCATGGCTTGTGTTTATAATTTTCTTCTCAATGCATCAAAAACCACATTTCCCTTCTTAGGGGTGTACACAATATCAAACTCAAAATTTTTAAGGTACTCTACCTATAATCTCTATCACAAGTTCATATCCCTTTGAGTGAAAATATATTTCATTATCTTATGATCACAATACACTATAAAATGATCCCCAAAATAGGTAGTGTCACCACATTTTGAGCGAATACATAAATACTGCTAACTCAAGATCATGGGTAGGGTAGTTATTCTCAAGAGGACATAACTGGCATGATCTATAGGTCTCTATCTATTAATCCTGCATCAATACACATCCCAAACCTGTACCAGAAGCATCATATAAAACATCATAACCTAAACCTAATTTAGGAAGAATAAAAACTAGTGATAAAGTCAACCTCACCTTTATCTCATAAAAATATCTCTGAAAATTTTCATTCCATTCAAACTTTACACCCTTACGGGTTAAATAATTCATAGAATATTTGATCTTGGAGAAATCCTGAACAAACAGTCTATAGTAACCAGCTAAACCCAAGAAGCTCTAGATCTCAAACACATTTCTAAGATACTGATGGGACCTATACATTTTTAGGATCCACTGATATTCCCCTCTCAGATATCACATGCCCTAAAAAATTCACTTCTTGGATCCAAAACTCACATATCTAAAGCTTACCATATAAAGGATTCCCCCCAAGGTTCAAATAATGATATCAAAATGGTCTATATGTACCTCCTCTTACTTGGAGTACACCAATATTTTATCCATTAATAAAATATCAAAGTAGTCTAAGAACTAATGAAATATCTGGTTCGTCAATTTTATAAACACTACATGAGTATTAGTGAGACTGAATGGCATAACAAAAAATTAGAAGTGACCATATCAACTCCTAAACATTTTCATAGGTATATTTAATTCTCAAGCTCTCAACTGGTGGAACCCTAGATTAAGGTAAATATTTCAAAACCAACATGCCCCTCTAATATGGTCAAAATTTTCATCAATCCTTGGAAAAGGAAATTTTTTCTTAACAGTCACATGATTTAACTTTCAAAAATCAATACAAAGCTTGAGGATCTCATCTTCCTTCTTATAAAATAAGATAGGATAATCCCATTGTGACACACTAGTAAAAATAAATCCTTTATCCCCTAGGTCCTCATGCTGGACCTTAAGATCCAATAACACATCCAGTGACATTCTATGAGATGGCGTGGAAATGGGAATATTACCAGGGAGTGGGTCAATAGTAAACTCGACCTCTCTCTATGGTGGTAAACTAAAAAATCATCCAGAAAGACCTCAGGGTATGAAAACACCATAGCAGGAAGTCGACCATACAATCATGGGTCATCTAAATTAAGAAACATCTCTGACAGCTGGCATGATATTACCCTAGCATAAGGAACAACAGGCCCTTCCCTTCTCGTTATAGAGTCCCACTCACCTGAAAAAACATGAGTGATCCTATTGGAAGATAATAACTAAACTTGAAGGTGATAATAGTCTATTTAATCCTTAACACTAATCATAAAATGCATTCCAATAATCAAGTCTAATATGTAAATATCAAGAACTAAAAAGTCTCATACCGCCTCAAAGTCAGCCATCATCATGTGACATGCATGACACTTGAAACTATGTTCATACCTATTTTCCAAAGGCATAGAAAGATCAAAAAAATACTACATAAGTTCTAAACATAATGCCAACACATCAACTAACCTTGACGATGTGAAATAATGAGTATCACTTGTATTAAACAAATCTAGAACCCTAGAAGACGAAATAAACATCGTACCTCTTACTGTAGCTGACCCTGCTTCAGATTCCTCTGGCGCATACTCAGCCACATAAATCCATCTGATCTTAGCCACATGAACACACCCCTTGGCTTGAGGATTATACCCACCACCCTTTAAAGTATAGATAAGAACCTATGAACCCTTGGTGAGAGTTGATCTTTCCCTACTACCCTGAGATATCCTTTCATAAAAACATTTTAGATGGCCAGTTTTTTCACAATGATGAAAAGTATTGGGAACCTCATCATGATTCAGCTTGGTATAACTATTCCACCCATAATGATAGAAAAAAATTATTTTTTCTTAAATAATCCTCTAAAACTCATTCTGAAGAAAATTGTATACCTTTTCACTTCTTTTTCGGGACATAAGATACACCTTGGCTAACAACTATACCAATTGAAGCTCCACCTGAACCTCTCTTTCCAGCTATGTCTACCTCATCCAAAGTTGATTTTTTAACCACTTACTCAAAGGTGAGAAGACACATGCGAATTATAATTGACCAAATATTAGGCTTTAGTCCCAACTCAAACCTATAATCCTTTAGGTACTTATTATTAACAAGATTCAGTGTCAGATGCACCATCTTAGAAAAACAAGTAGAATACTCCAAAATGGTATGCTTCCCCTGCTCTAAGGTTATAAACTCCTAGGCCTCCACTACATGTAATGTATCTGCATAAAACTATCAATTTAATTTTTTCTTAAAATAATCCTAAGTTCCTTATGCAACTTAACTTGCACAATAGAGTCCTACCATCTTCTTTTTCCTCCCTTGATCATGTACATGGAAAACCCCACCTTAGAGTATTTAGGGGTATTCAAGAAGTTGAATATACTCTACATTCACTCAAGACACTCCTCATATTCATGGGGTCCTTTTTCACCATAGAAAATGGGTGGATGATTCTTAGTAAACTAAGATCCAAGATCCACCACATTTTCTAGGTTTTTGAAACCCACTTGACCCAGAGTCTAAATAGTACATATTACAAATTCTTCCAAAGAAGGTTCCACTGGAGGATTCACCTATGGATCCGGTCTCACGTCTTCCTCTCTTGGATTTTTAAGAGAACTTATAGGAGTCATTTTCTAATAAAAGATACAAAAACTAATCAATCACAAGAAGATTCAAAAATCATATGACCAACTTCAGGTAACAATATCAAAGATTTAAAACAAAATAATTTAAATATATTATAAATTTTACTGATTGTATGACAACACTTTAAGAGGGAAAATATCCATTTAAATAAACTTCCCATAGGGTTCATTCAAATAACCTCAAACACCAAGTCTCTTCCTGGTAAAAATTTTCCAACCACCCATGGTAACTTGAGTTCAGACACATAAGTGAGTTGTCCAAGCACTCTCTCTCACTTATTACCTAAATTCTATTGGTCCTAACTCATGTATACCAAAGAAATAGAACCAAAAACAGGTAGTGTTAACACACTTTAGGCTGATCATCTCCTCTGATACCAAATTGTAATAGACCAACCCAGGTCAACTAGATAAGTTGTCCTATCACGGTGAGGTATAACAAAGATAACAGAACAAGTATTGAATATAATCAAAACAATATATACAACCAGAGAACAAATGGAAGAAAAAGATACAACTAGATCCATAAAAACCAATAAAAATATGAAAAACCATAAATATATGAATTATAAAAGACCACAAATCTCCATGTAACCAACTTTTACCACCAAAAAAACTCAAACCAAAGGTAGAAACAACTAGAGAATCCAATATACTATAAGATTCCCTTACCATTACCCGGATCATACAATACAACATCCACAACTACCCAAAGTTGAAATTATGGTGTGATCATAAATGTTAGTAAGATTCCACCATAGATTCTATACAGGGTATAATATCAAAAATTCAACAATTATATATTTTAAAACAAAAATAGTTGTACAAATAACTTCCATAAATCCAAACTCATTCGCAAATCATTTATCCTTTGGTTTTTCATAAAAAGCATTTTATAGTCCCAAATCTAGGAATATGAAATGTTGAATTGATAAAACAAGAAATAATATCCATAAATCATAAGTTAAGAAATTAAACGCATATCCATGAAATACCATCATGTGAAGACATGTGGTACAACCTCATATAAAACCTTGTGATAAATAATCTGTGATTTAAACCATCATGTGAAAAAAATATGTAAATGAGAAATCACACTATCACTTGGGCTCTATCCTCCAGTAAAATATGTACTAGATATAAAAAGAGGCCTAAACCAGGCCAAGCATTAGATCCAACCAATATTAAGTCTTTACATAATTTTTTAATACCAATAAAACAACCACTAGTGATGCCACACACACTAAGGTTGCCTATGTCTATTTATCGACGCACTTAAGGTTCCCAAAGTTCCAATATTATAAAAATACATTTCAAAACCATGTTCACCATTCATAAAACATTTTTAAATCCAATACAAACCACTTCATTATTTGAAGAACCCATTTCTGAATCAAAATAAATCTATTTTTAAATAAAAAAACCTTTAAAAACATTTATCTTTCCATGAAATCTCTTAAAACCAAAAATCAATTCAATTCAAGGAAAAAACCTAAAGTAAATTACCAAGAATGATAATAAATCTATTGAATTAAACAATTATATAGAAACACCTACCTCAAAATGGTATAAACCTAGCCACCTTCAACAACGGTGATTATAAACCAATAGATTATCCTTCAATAGACAAGGCATGTCAAGAAACTACAAAGTATCGATAAAAACATTATTTGATCATGAATATGAACCAAAAATACAACCAAAACTTCAACCACAACCAAATGTATGGTGGAAACATAAGGAAAACTTACCCAGAGAGGTGCACCGCAACAACCCTGGTGATAGATCACTGAACAAGAGATCCATAAGGAGCTGAGATCTCCAAAATTACTTGGGGTGGACTCTGGATTGATAAAGGGAGGATTCATAGTTGAATGAAATGAAATTCACTGGTATGGAACCCTAAAAACACAACTCATGAGAATTATGTTTCATGTAATCTCACTATACGATGTGAATTCCATGAAGTATGGAAACAATGAAAATGCATTACCTTTTTATTAAAACCCTTATTTTTTCATTACATGATGTGAATTCCAAATACACAATGTGTAAACCTTTCCCACCCTGTAAATTTTTGTGATATCTTCTTGGGGGCCATTATATGATGATAATTCAAAATACACTATATGTAAACCTTTCACACCTTATAAATTTCATGACATCTACCCGATGACTATTACACGACGTGTAATCCCATTACATGGAATGTAATCTATAAGAAGATAGAAAACAATACATTTCTATAGAAAACTCAAAACCAAGAATGAAAATCAAAACATGATCAAGGTAGTACTTGAAAATCATAACAAGGTGTTACAATATGGTATCATAATTGTTTACTTTGATAGATCGATCCAAAATTTGGTTGGTCTACTAACAAAGGGATTTTTAAGGGAGTTAGTGTACATAACATCCATAGGGATGGGTTTCATGTCATTATCAAAGATTAAACAATGATGAAACATCAACTTAATATTTGATAGCCTTTCATTTATAAGTTTAATGTAAGAAATTCTATCATATGTGTGAAGGAAAAAACAAAATAATGTTACATCTTAGGTAAATGGTATTTAGTGCCCAAGAGAAAATGAGGGTGAGTTAAAACTCTTAATGACCCAAGGATATAAAATAATTTTTGAAGCATGGTAATAATTTTTAGTTCACCTATGTGAATGTGGGATTGGGGCCACTTCATAGATCTTACAACTTCAGATCTCAAGCATTAATAAAAGTATGAGGTCTACGTGACCATAATGGTGTCTATGAGTGGATGAAGACCTAATGAATTTGAACGGACTTGTGTTGGATGAATCTAGATGATAATAAGAGTTTCATATTTAGGGAAGTTTCCAAATGTTTTTCTATTTATCTTTGATTTGTATCTACTATATAAAAAATAAAATCTAGAGATATCTTTATTTATGCAATTTCTTTGTAAGAGGGTATGATGATTGATTTTCAAAATGTGTTTTTAAATATTTTCAAATAGTGGGGATTTTTAATTTTTTTAATTTTTAAAATATTTAAAAATTGTTTTATATTTATTGTTTTTAAAAAAATGGAATACTTATTGGAATTCCACATTGAAAAGTTGGATTAAGTATAGTCACCGTTATAAGTGGATACACTTTAAAACTATTTAAAATGATATAGTGTGAGAGAATAATATGGACTATATGTGCACGTGCATGCAAGTATTACTCTCTACTAGGTTCACCATTATATCATAAAGTGTATTCACTTACAACCCATTGTAATATCTATTTAGTAGGGGTGAGATCTACTCTTAAGAAAAATGGTATTGTAACATGCCTCGACGATCTCTATCTACCAATATGCAAGAAAGTCCATTCCATGTCCTATCCAAATATATCCCCAACAAGTTAAATTGTAGTAGCAGTGTGTTCCTTAGGCTGTAGTAGTAGAAAATCCAATCCATAAAAAATCTAATCCTCAATAATCCCTTCAAAAAGTAGAACACCATCACCCCACACCCTTTTACACCACTAAAAACTCTTATTCAAAATGGTTTTATTATTACAAAAATAAAACAAAAAAATTTAAATGAACTGATAAATGGATTTACACTACTATAATTTTTCACTATACCAATGGTTTAAAACTATTAGTATAGGCCTGGAAACCATTATTATAGCCTATACGAATGTTTTATAGAACCATTGTAAAGTAATCTATCATTATATACTTATAAAAATGTTTCTATTAGAATCATTAGTATTGTCACGACCCCCTCCCCACAAAGTGTACCCCTCCTGGGTCAGCAATGTGAAAAGGGAGATAATGACCCCCGAGTCCCGCCTCCAGTAGGCCTCGGGTTGGCGACTAGCACCGAGGGTATAATAAACACACAAATGGGAGGCATTGCCTCTAAGAGAACACATGCGAAAGAGAGAGACAAGATAGACACCAACCAACTCCAACTCGAAACTGAAATATAAAAGAAACCCAAGTACATATATGAAATGCCATGCAAAAGTACTACAACTGAAAGGGAAAACTACAAGTACCCAAAACAAAGTAAAACGGAAGTAACCACAAGCCCGAACAGCTCCTCCAACCACAAGCTATTAGTAACCATATTGGTCTCCAACCTGCTCCAAGTGACCTGAAAAATGGTTTATATATACATAGTGTGAGTATAATAGTATACTCAGTAGGATCCCCCTCGAAGTCTCTCGTGGAAAGGTAAAGAAGGCATGCTAAAGCACAGTGAACAACAAGTGAAACTAACATGTCACCTAAACAGGTATACTAAGTTCCCAACATCACCATGGCTACTCTCACCAAGTAACGCATACAAGAATATATCATATAGTAAAGAATATCAAGGGTACCCTGCTACTACTTCCCCACTGGTTTGCCGCTTTTCCCCAATGACATACGTCCTGTGCATCTCTCTCTAAAGGTTTGCCCGAATACACCTGGGCTAAGCTCCACAATCTGCACTACGTGCACCACAAAGGCTTGCCCGCAGACACCTGGTCTAAGCACCACACCATCCTCACAATAAAAAGTAACCAGGTACTTTCTGGGAGCCACCACAGCTCACATAACGTGTATCATGTGTCAAGTATTATACTTCAAGCCATTACAGCCCATACACTGAGCAAGGATCCTCAAGCCATCATAGCCTATACATGTTACACCTATAGTAGTCCATAGGATACTATATCCAGAATATATGTGTGTAAATAACCACAAGCCATTACATCCCTCTACACACATATATGGGGAAAATTAACCATTGTGCCTAATGGCACTAGTATCTACCAAGATAAGAGAGCGGGATCAAAGGGGGTAGTCATCCATTCACCCTCCCATCGGAATGTTGGGGAAAACACCCCCCCCCCCCCCCCCCGGCCTCAGAATCCCTGAGGTACCAGTTTCCCTTACTGATAGAGTGGAGTATCATATAGAAACACAAAAAGTACAGAATATATTATAACTCACAACCACATTATGGGCATAACCTAGACTTAGACACAACTGCAGCTAACGTCTCTTGGAATTTGGGCTGCCACTTCTAAGACTAGGTATCCTATAAGCACACAAACATTAAAAGGGCTTTATTAGATTACTTCATTCCCTTTTTATCAATTCCAATGTACGTTAATTAATTCTTCAAACATTAATTAACCAAGAAAAAATCCACATTAAATTCCATTAACATCACATCCCAAAATCCATTGTCCCTTCAAAAGTTACAACCTCATCATTAAGTTTCAACAAACTCCAACCCCATGGGTTAACATCATTTATTCAAACATTCATTACACAATTAATTTCCCCATATTACCAGGCATTCTATAAAAGCATCATATCCTACTAAACACAAGGGGGCTCAACACGGTGAGTAGATGTACTACCCATTGAGTCTGTGCCGCCTATAGCAATAGCATAGACCCATTCTCCCTGGAGAGGCTAAACATGGAAAAGCACGTGGCAAACCTCGCGTGTCTTCGCCCCTTTCGGAAGAAGGGTAAGCAAGACCAGCTGTCTTGAGCAGTGGGGAAAAGAAAAGTAGATAAACAACCAAAGAATCCACAAGAATCCAACAACCACATCCATCCCATTCCATCATACATGGTGTCCTCCCTGACACCCATATGCATAAACCGATGCATCTCGCCACTCTAGGCGTTATTCGCTTCCACAACCACAAGGCCTAAATGCCCCCACATATCACAACATCCATCTAGGATCACATCACAGAACAAGCACCAGGAAAGTAAACATTATAACAATTTGTGCTCTTGGCCCTTTAACAAGGCATCCCGCCTTCATACACAAGCACCAACAGATTTTAGGTTTACCAACCAACTGAATTAAACAGGTACATCGGCATCAATTTGATTAACATCAAATGGGAACAACAACCACAACAACAATAACCGGATTCATTTGCATGCCTCTTTATCTTTATCCAATTAATTATCAATTAATTCCGGCTTTACGTTCTTTATGAATTTCATCAAGAACAACATACTAACAAGCAAGACATATATATCACACTATCTAGAAAATCAAGAGGTAAACCATTATCACGGTACAAAGCAACAACATGCGATCAACCCAATTATTTTAATCCGGTTCAAGTATTTAATTAGGTCAATTACATTGTGATCCAAAGGCCAAATCATGATAACTCTATGATTTCACATAAACAATTAGAGAATCCACGAATCCCCTACCTCAACAGTTTTTACGGAAACCACAACGGTCGAAGAATGCTAAAGAAGACTGGGCCGATTCACTAAGGATCCTCCCTAGATATCTTCTCCTAACACAACCAAGACCAAATCTCATCATAATAGACATCCACACACTTAGATCTACCCATAACAGGTGTAAATCTAAGATCTCGAGAGAAGAGGAGGAGTAGATCTAGGTAGATCTAAGAAACCAAACAAAAAGGATCACATACCTTGATAAACCGGCTTTGATTCATAAAGAGAAGCCTCCAGATCGCCTTAAAAACGCTTGGGAGAGGTTCTTATACCTCCAAGGGAGAGTAATCCTGAGTTATGGCCACTTAGGGGATTAAACGAGGTGATTAAAGGCAAAACGAGTTAGATCCACAATTTTAGGATCTAACTTCAAGTGCCCGCATGGTTAGTCTGCATGGTTTACTAAATCGTACGCTAACCATGTGATAGATTATTCCTCTTCAAACAATCCTTGCACGGTTAGTCCGCATGGTTAGACAAACTGTGCGCTAACCGTGCGTTAGCCACTGTCTCCAAGACTAGCCTTGCACGGTTTGGCCATACGGTTTAGGCAAACCGTGTGCCAACCGTGCGAAAGCCATTACCCTTTATCTTTCCTTAAAAGTTCACCCAAATGCACCCCAATCCACCTTAACCTTAGAGAACACCTATAACACCACATTTTCACAAAGTAATGGACCGGAGAGGTCCGGGCCATTACATCATATACCTATCAAAACTTTCTCATCCTCGAGAATCCAAAACCCTCCTAAAGAGAAAACGAAATAGGGTCTGAACAACCACCCCTCGAGATACCTCTCAAAAGAGAGAAAGCCACCAAAGTAATAAAGTAATCCATCTCATAAACATGAAAGTTTCATAACCACACAAGTTACAATGATACATGAAAAGATTTAAACATCAAACAACTCTAGGTACTGGACATGCATCTGTGACTCACATTCCTAGGTACTTTCCTCCAAGCCACCATGTCGCCATAAGACACGAACTAAGGGGATAGAATGCCCACGCAACACCTTCTCCTTGCAGTCATGGATCTCCACAGTTTTCTCCTCAAAGGTTGCATCACCATCAACATTGATCTCTCCCCAATTGATGATGTGAGAGTCATCATGAAGATAACGTCAGAGCTGCGATACATGGAAAACATCATGTATCCGACTCATATGAGGGGGAAGTGCTACTCGATATTCCATAGCTCCAACACGACATAACACCTTGAAAGGCCCAAAAAATTGGGGAGAAAGCTTACTCCCATGACCAAACCTTCTCTGCCCACGACTGGGAGTCATCTTCAGAAACACATGATCCCCAACATTAAACTCCAAGGGTCTCCTCCTTTGATCAGCATATGATTTCTGATGATCTTGCGCTGCCTTAATCCTCTCACGAATCACCTGAACCATCTCTGTTGTATTCTACACTAGTTTCCGTCTGAGAATTGTTGACTCTCCAACCCCAGTCCAGCACAACGGAGAACGGAAAGGCTGGCCATACAAGGCTTCAAACGGTACCATACCGATGGTGGAGTGGAAACTATTATTGTAGGAAAACTCCACCAAGGGTAAGTGCCTCATCCATGAACCTCCAAAATCAAGAACACAAGAGAATAACATGTCTTCAAGAGTCTGGATGGTTCGCTCCGTCTGACCATCTGTTTGAGGATGAAAAGCGGTGCTAAGGCATAGCTGAGAACTGAAAGCATGCTAGAGACCTCTCCAAATCTTGGAGGTAAAACGAGGATCTCGATCAGAAATGATCATCCTAGGGACTCCATGAAGTCTCACCACCTCCTGCAGATACTGCCTTGATAAAACTTCCACTGAGCTTGACTCCTTGATTGCTATAAAGTGGGCTGATTTCATTAAATGGTCTACTACCACCCAAATAGCATCATAACCTCCTGGAGCTCGAGGTAAACCAGTAACAAAGTCCATTGAGATGTCCTCCCACTTCCACTGAGGAATCTCTAATGGTTGGAGAATACCACCAGGAACACGGTGTTCGGCATTCACCTTCTAGTAGACTAAACATCGAGACACAAACTCTGCAACCACACGCTTCAGTCCAAGCCACCAAAACTGACTCCTCAAGGATCAATACATCTTTGTCATACCAGGATGCACTACTAAAGGAGAACCATGGAACTCTCTGAGGACCATCTCACGCATCGCCAAGGGAACAAAAAGCCTTCCATGATACAACACTCTGTGTTGTTCATCCTCAGACCAACCATCAGGGGCCTCACCACAAACAACTCAGTCTCTCCAGACCTCCACCTCAAGATCCCCCAACTGGGACTCTTCCACCTTCTGCACCAGGGATGACTACACTGTCATCTGAAAAAGACAGCCTCTACCCCCAACTTCTCCCATATCAATATGTAATGCTGACAGTTCTTCCACTACTCCCCAAGAATCACCAGATTCATGCACAGCATTACTACGTGACTTTCAGCTCAGCGCATCAGCCACAACATTCCCTTTTCTAGGTGTATACGATATTTTGAAGTCGTATTCCTATAATAAATCCTTCCACTGAAGTTTTCATAAGTTCAAGTCACACTAGGAGAAAACATACCTCAAACTCTTATGATCAGTGAAAACCAAAAAGCGTTCATCAATGAGGTAATGTCTCCACAACTTTAGAGAAAACACCATGGATTCCAACTCAAGATCATGGGTGTCATAGTTGCATTCATGGGAACGCAACTACTGAGACCCATAAGAAACAACTGACCTCTGCTGCATGAGAACACAGCCTAACCATAGATGTGAAGCATCGCAGAAAACATAAAACTGAACTCCCTCAGTTTGAAGACAAAGGACTGGAGCACTTACCAACTTCTCCTTTAGATACTCAAAAGCTGCCTGACACTGATCAGTCCATATGAAATCCTGATCTTTCCTGGTCAAAGCTGTCAGAGGAGTCACAACCTGTAAGAAATTGGCTACAAACCTCCTGTAGTAGCCTGCGAGACCAAGGAAACTTCGCACCTCTGACACTGTCTTGGGAGATTCCCAAGACACAACTGCTTCAATCTTTGATGGATCCACAGACACTCCCTGTTGGGACACAACATTCCCCAAGAAACGGACTTCTCGGGCCCAAAACTCACACTTTGACAACTTCCTGAATAGCTGACGTCGACAAAGAACTCCCAAAACGGATCATAGATTCTCTGTATTCTCCTCTTCAGATTTGGAGTACACAAGGATGTCGTCGATTAAAACTACCATAAACTTGTCTAGGAACTCACAGAACACAACATTCATCAACCCCATGAACATAGCTGGATCATTCATCACACCAAACAACATTACAATGAACTCATAATGCCCATGATGACAACGGAAAGCAGTCTTTGGGATATCCTCATCCTTCACATACATCTGATGATATCTTGACCACAAGTCAATCTTTGAGAACTAACTTGATCCCTTCAGTTGATCGAATAAATCATCAATCCACGGAATAGGGTAGCGATTATTTATTTTCACTTTGTTTAAGAGATGATAATCGACACACAATCGTAAACTATCGTCGGCCTTTTTCACGAACAGAACTGGTGCACCCCTCGGTGACACACTTGGCCGAACAAAACTGCACTACAACAGACCATCAATCTATATATGCAGCTCTAGTAACTCAGAAGGGGCCATCCTATATGGAGACATAGAGATAGGATATTCTCCTAGCTATAGCTCGATCCCAAACTCGATCTCTTATCGAGGGGGTAATGCTACAACCTCTTCTGTAAATACATCAGGGTAATCATCTACGACCCTAGGAAACACCAACTGTTGAACCTTTGAAGAACTCAGCATCATCTCATCTGCCATGGATGATAAGGATGGAACGCGCCTGTGACCCATCCGAGGATCTCGCTCACCAACAAACACCACTGGCTCTCCATCCGCACCAAAGAAAACGACCTTCTTTCTGAAGCAATCCATGATAGCCTACACCGAATACAACCAATCCATGCTGAGGATGACATCATATGGTTTTATCCGTAAACATAGTAAATATCCCCAAGAGCGGTGTCACCCCAACACTAACTCACAGACTCTACATACTTCAAACAAGTCATCTCGACCTCCAACTGGCGTAGTCAACGCCAAGGGCACTGGAAGCCTCTCTACCTCAAGTCCCAAAGCATGGACAAGGGTAGGTGATACGAAGGAGTGTGTTGCTTCTGAATCAAACAAGGCATACACAAAGGTAGAAAATAAGAAAAGGGTACCTCGAACGATATCTGGCTCGTCTGGTGCTGGAAACGCTAGAGCATGAAGCTGACCACGACCTCCTCCATGGCCTCTCTGACCCTGATGACGACCACCACCATGACTGCGCTCTACTCTCTGAGGATGGGGATCATCATGGGGTTATCCTCTGTCTGCCCCATCTCCCCTATGGTGATATAAAGCTGGTGCAATTGGTTGTTGCTGCCTGAGCTGGAACTACCTTAAAGGAGGAACCTGGAGCGTAGCGCCCAGTGCACGACGACCGCTCTGAAAGGTCGGGCACTCCCGCTGCTAATGTCTACGACCACCACAAGAAAAAAAGCACATGATCCCTTGGTATAGGCCTGAGAGTTGCTGCCTCCGTAGAAACGAGATGTAAAGGGCTGGGACCTACCCCCGGATGAACGGAAACTCTTCTGCCCTGAAAACCGGGAACCCCAGACCGCATCTCTGCTTTGTAAGGAATCATGCTGATTCCCCTCTCGTGATGATCCGGTCCTGGCCAAAGTCCTCTCAACAACCTCCGCCCTCTCCAGCACCTTGAGATATGTCTTTAGCATAAATGGGGTGACCTGGAGCTGGATATCTGGATGCAAAGCCTCCTAGAAATTCCTTTCCCTGGCCTCCTCATCTGTTAACAGGTCCGAAGCATATCGTAAAAGGTTCCTGAAACAGATTTCAAACTCTCAAATAGTAGAGCTCCCCTGTCGAAGGGTAAGTAGCTCCTGGTGACTAGACGCCTTCACAGTAGAGGAAAGGAACTTGACTCTAAACTTGTCTTGGAACTCCTCCCATGAGATTGCTGACTCCTCACAATCCCCGAGGAACAAGAACCACCACTGCCTTACTACTCCACGCAGCATCGTCACAGCTAAGGACATCCAGTGCTTATTCCAAGCATGGATCGAACAGAATCCTATCTCGACCTCCTCCAACCAGTCTTCTGTGACTGCATCTAAAACAGATCCCTCGTACTTCTGTAGACTCTGGTGCTGAAACTCTTGGTGTGTCTTCCTCCAAGTGCCATCATCGTCAACTTCTACCCTACGGTGATCTGCTGGAATAGCTTACTGGACATCTTCTATGCGATCCTGATGAGGACGTTGACCCGGAACCATACCTACAAAATAACAAACACTTAGAGCTCCTAAAACTAGAATATGGAAGACGCAACATTAATTAATTGATTGTTTTCTTTTATTAATTTTAGGTTAACCTATCCTAAGGTCTACCCATTCAAACACAGACATAAATAAGACTGATGCATGATCCTTTCCTAAGTCTCTACCCTGCAACCAGTATCACCTTGTTTAGTAGCCATTGTAAACTTAAAGGTTCGTACATCAGATCATAGGGGGCCCTAAATGCCCATGTCTCAGTCGGTCTCCAGTGTTTGCCTCACTTTCCAAACATGAATGACACTGTTTCCCTACCAACCCATGCAACCTTATGTGTGCCTAATTCCAAACTCCATCTTATCCCTCAACCAGACCTCTGATACCACTCTGTCACGACCCCCTCCCCAAAAAGTGTACCCTTCCTAGGCCAGCAATGTGAAAAGGGAGATAATGACCCCTGAGTCCTGCCTCCAGTAGGCCCCGAGTTGGCGACTAGCACCGAGGGTATAATAAACACACAAATAGGAGGCATTACCCTCTAAGAGAACACATGCAGAAGAGAAAGATAAGATAGACACCAACCAACTCCAAATCAGAACTGAAATATAAAAGAAACCCAAGTACATATATGAAATTCCATGAAAAAGTAATATGACTAAAAGGGAAAACTACAAGTACCCAAAAGAAAGTAAAACGGCAGTGACCACAAGCCCGAACAGCTCCTCCAACCACAAGCTAGTAGTAACCATCTTGGTCTCCAACCTGCTCCAAGTGACCTGAAAAATAGTTTATATATACATAGGGTGAGTATAACAGTATACTCAATAGGATCCTCCCCGAAGCCTCTCGTGCAAAGGTAAAGAAGGCATGTTAAAGAACAGTGAACAACAAGTGAAACTAACACGTCACCTAAACAGGTATACTAAGTTCCCAGCCTCACCATGGATACTCTCACCAAGTAACGCATAAAAGAATATATCATATAGTAAAGAATATCAAGGGTACCCCGCTACTACTTCCCCACTAGTTTTCCACTTTTCCCTAAAGACATACGTCTCGTGCATCTCTCTCTAAAGGCTTGCCTGAATACACCTGGGCTAAGCTCCACAATCTGCACCACGTGCACCACAAAGGCTTCCCTCAGACACCTGGGCTAAGCACTACACCATCCTCACAACCAAAAGTAACCAGGTAGTTTCTGGGATCCACCATAGCTCACATAATGTGTATCATACGTCGAGTATTATACTTCAAGCCATTACAACCCATACACCGAGCAAGGATCCTCAATCCATCACAGCCTATACATGTTACACCTATAGTATTCCATAGGATACTATATCCATATATATGTGTGTGAATAACCACAAGCCATTACAGCCCTCTATACACATATATGGGAAAAACTAACCGATGTGCCTAATGGAACTAGTATCTACCAAGAGAAGAGAGCGGGGTCAAAGGGGGTAGTCATCCATTCACACTCCCATCGGAATGTTGGGGAAAACACCCCCCCAGGGATTAGAATCCCCGAGGTGCCAGTTTCCCTTACTGACAGGGTGGAGTAGCATATAGAAACACAAAAAGTACAGAATATATTATAACTCACAACCACACTATGGGCATAACCTAGTCTTAGACACAACTATAGCTAACGTCTCTTGGAATCCAGGCTGCCACTTCATAGACTAGGTATCCTATAAGCACACAACCATTAAAAGGACTTTATTAGATTACTTCATTCCCTTTTTATCAATTCCACTGTATGTTAATTAATTCTTCAAACATTAATTAACCAAGAACAATTCCACATTAAATTCCATTAACATCACATCCCAAAATCCATTGTCCCTTCAAAAGTTACAACCTCATCATTAAGTTTCAACGAACTCCAACCCCATGGGTTAACATAATTTATTCAAACATTCATTATAGAATTACTTTCCCCATATTCCCAGGCATTCTAGAAGATCATCCTATGATACTAAACACAAGGGGGCTCAACACGGTGAGTATATGTACTACCCGTTGAGTCTGTTCTGCCTATAGCAAGAGTGTAGACCCATTCTCCCTAGAGAGGCTAAACACAAAAAGCACATGGCATACCCCACGTGTCTTCGCCCCTTTCGGAAGAAGGGTAAGAAAGACCAGTTGCCTTGAGCAGTGGAGAAAAGCAAAGCGGATAAACAACCAAAGAATCCACAAGAATCCAACAACCACATCCATCCCATTCCATCATCCCTAGTGTCCTCCCTGACACCCATGTGCATAAACCGATGCATCTCACCACTCTAGGCGTCATCCGCAGCCACAACCACAAGGCCTCCATGCCCCCACATATCACAACATCAATCCGGGATCACATCACAGTACAAGCAGCAAGAAAGTAAACATCACAATAATTTGGGCTCTTGGCCCTTTAACAAGGCATCCCGCCTTCATATATAAGCACCAACAAATTTCAGGTTTACCAACCAACTGAATTAAACACGTACATCGACATCAATTTGATTAACATCAAATGGGAACAACAACCACAACAACAATAACTGGATTCATTTACATGCCTCTTTATCTTTATCCAATTAATTATCAATTAATTCCAGCTTTACATTCTTTATCAATTTCATCAAGAGCAACATACAAACAATCAAGACATATATATCACACTATCTAGCAAATCAAGAGGCAAAGCGTTATCACGGTACAAAGCAACAACATGTGATCAACCCAATTATTTTAATCCGGTTCAAGTATTTAATTAGGTAAATTCCATTATGATACAAAGGAAAAATCATGATAACTCTATGATTGCATATAAACAATTAGAGAATCCATGAATCCCCTACCTCAATGGTTTTGATGGAAACCACAACGATCGAAGAACGCCCAAGAAGACCGGGCCGATTCACCAAGGATCCTCCCTAGATCTCTTCTCCTAACACAACCAAGACCAAAACTCATCATAATCAATATCCACACACATAGATCTACCCATAACAGGCGTAGATCTAAGATCCCAAGAGAAGAGGAGGAGTAGATCTAGGTAGATCTAAGAAACCAAACAAAAAAGGATCACATACCTCAAGAAACCGACTTCGATTCGCGAAGAGAAGCCTCCGGATCGCCTCCAAAATGATTGGGAGAGGTTCTTATACCTCTAAGGGAGAGTAATCCCGATTTATGGCCGCTTGGGGGCTTAAATGAGGTGATTAAAGTCAAAACGAGTTAGATCCACAATTTTAGGATATAACTTTAAGTGCCCGCATGGCTATTCCACACAGTTTACTAAGCTGTGCGCTAATTATGAGCTAGCTTCTGCCTCTTCAAACACTCCTCGCACAGTTAGTCCGCACAGTTAGACAAACTATGCGCTAACCGTGTGTTAGCCACTGCCTCCAAGACCAGCCTTGCACGGTTTGGCCGCACGATTTAGGCAAAATGTGCGCCAACCGTGCGAAAGCTATTACCCTTTAGCTTTCCTTAAAAGTCCACCCAAACGCACTCCAAGCCACCTTAACCTTCCAGAACACCTCTAACACCACATTTTCACAAAGTAATTGACCGGAGAGGTCTGGGCCATTACAAGTATAGGGTGATATAATGTACATATTCCAATAGTTTTTAAAACTGTTGGCATCATAGAGGCTCTCACAACATCCAACTACTAAGTATGTATACACCCACTATGAAAGATATATATACCAAACTACAAATAAAATTATGTATTCAACCAATCATAATACCCATTTAAAAAAACACATATACTCTATATTTTACATTTAATCAGTTGATAACTTAAAGAAAAAATAATAACACATATATACAATCAGTTTTATTCATCAAAGATTATACATTCAATTGTCTCATAAATATAAAGTCAAAAATAAAGGGTATCAATAACTATATCATCAGCACCACTACCATCATGATCATCACTCACATCATAGACTTCCTCACCAGTATCATCATTAACAACATCATCATCATCATTGGGAATGTCATTGCCCTGATCACCACTAGGACTGTCATCGTCAACACCCAATGCATCATATAAGGAGATCATTGTTGAAATATATCTATAAAAACCCATAAAAAACTCTGATTGAAGTGATTAACATGAAGTTTCATAGATTTCAGAAACTTATTGGTAACCATTTTACCTTTTTCACACTCCTGTATGGATATTTTTTGGTTTCATCTACTTCTATATGAGCCTCTTGAAAATAGGTACTACTAAAGTTGTTAGAGGTGCCCAATGTGGGCCAATACCTAGTGCAAATGATGCTCTTCCCAGGTTGATATTGGACTCTCTCCTACTACTCATCACCTAATATTTGTCTCAAATGATCATTTTTCTTAAATTTGTCATTTTTTATTATCAAGGTCCTCCAAAGCACATTATTGAGAATATAAATAAGATATTTAATTATAAAATAGGTCTCAAAATTTAAAATATTTATAATAAGACTTATAATATTTTATTTTTTCTATTCATTTACAATACTAACATCTTTCATCATCTTACACAAGAAAAACAATTTCGTTCAAGGAACACGGCCTTCAATGTTCAATATTACCCGCTAAAAATGAAATTGAATATAAGAAAAAATTATTCAATAATGTTGTATTTTTTAACAAAATTAACTCATTATAACCAATATTTAATTGATAAAAACTATAAAAAATTAAACTAAATTGGATCGAAATGAATCATATTATCCCCCATCAAATAGAAACTATGAGTAATTAAAAAAAATGAACAAACTTGGATTGTTTTGGTCAAGTTATATTCAGATTCATTTTATTATTTTTGTATTGGTTCGGGTTTTATTGATTCTATTCAGCTTAGTTATAATCATTTTTTTTCATTTTTCAATAGTTAGACTAGGTTTATGTGATTTTGGTTTCACTAGGTATATTTTAGGATAACTTCACACTTTTATATCCAATTCAAATTTTACTGGTTTAGTTATGAATAAAACATATCATTTCAGTTTATTTTGGGTTAATATGGTTTAGTTAAGTTTAGAATATTTTAGTTCAGATCAATTAGGATTGGTTTATTTTGGTTTGGTTAAATTTATGGTTATATTTTATTATTTAGTTTATAAACTATTTGGAAAGATCAATTAAATTTTATCTTGTTGGGTTCAATCCAATTTTAGTCATTTTGGTTTTATTCTATTTGGTTCCATTTAGTGTGTTTAAATTTGATACAATATGGTTTAGAATATTTTTATACATTTTTTTCAATTTAATTTAGTTATAGTTTGATTATATTTAGTTTGATTCAATTTAATTTTATTCATGACTTATTTTTTTAGGTCTATTATGGTAACTTTTTTCCATTTTTCTTTAATTTGGTAAAAATATGATTTGATTGAAAGAGGTATTTATCCAGAATAATTTTTCTAAGAAAGTGTATTAGAGAATTTAAAATTGTTATAATGGTTTTTTTGTTTTTTTATGAGTGTAAAAGTTTTAAAATTTATCACTTTATATTTAATTATTTGTGGGAAACTCAACCAATGACTTTGTTTTGATATAAAATGGTTTTTGAAATTTTAATTTATTGGAATGGATTTATACAATCAGTGTATTTGATTGGGTATTTATGTTGTTAAAATTAATATTTTTAGTGAATATCCATGTAATTTTTTGGTTAAAACTTGAAATGTTCTCACAAGTATATTGTTTCTAAATGTTTAATTCCAAATTATTTGAAATAAATGTATATATTTTATAATTTATAATTCTTTAAATTATTAAAATATTTGGTTTAGGTCGTTTCAAAAAAAAATTAAATGCTATTATTTTAATGTTTTTATTTAGTTTTAGTAATGTCATTTCAGTTTAGTTTGGTTCTATACTGTTATATTTGGTTTGGTTTGGTTTATTTCATTTTTTTAGTACATATTGGTTTATCCCATGCCACGTTAGATCTATAATTATTTGTTTACTGAAGAAAAATTTTGTATTGTTCTATTTGGATTTGTTAAATTGTGTTTAGATTAGTTAGGTTTAAAACTATTGGATTTGATTTTATTCATTAAATATTTATACAATTTGTAGGATTTGGTTCCCTAAAACCAACTTCAAATTAATTTATGGTAAATTTTATGCATGTATTTGAATATTTATAAAATATATTATCACATCATGATTATTCTTCTATGTGACATATTATGCTATATTGTATTGAGTGTACTTGTTGCACTAAAAGTTCATAGCAGTTATCCTCTATGATGAGAACCTAGAAGTGCCCCAATAATATTCTTAAATATAAGTTATATGGTTGGATGATATCATTTTATGGGACATAAATAATACATTCTATCAAGGGTTAATACTCATAGGATTTGAGGAACTTTCTCATAGTGTATGCCCTTGGTAATCTCTAGTGTAGAAGATTATGAGAACATGACCCGCTGAAAGAGAATACACATTTATAAGTGTCATTGAATATTAATATCTATGGGCATGTGTGATAATACTTAGACTTTAATATTATTGTTAATTCATGTCATAATTTGTATACTTTGATGTATTAATTAAAATTGTGACGACATATGCTCGTGGTTAAGTGGGATACATTCTGTGCATCATGAGTGATGTTGTATTAATGAATAATTATAGAAATGATTTATCCCTTATGTTATTTAACAGAATTGGATGTCTCAGAACTACTTATTGGTAATTGAACTACCTTATTAATTTCATGTCCATGGAAATGTTTTTGGCAAGTTTATTTCTAGAAAGTCAAAAAAGAGACATCAAGATTATAAGTTGATGACACTAGCATGTAACCTTATTGATTAGAGATGTCAATATAAATGGATTATATTACATGGTGTACATTTATAGGAGGTTACATGTCTTTGTGACATTAACTTCTCTCTATATAGGATCATTGGCATGTTGTTGGATGATAACTTTGGACTATCCAGCATAGCCTAATGCCACTAAGAAATGGGCTTAGAGGGTCACAAAATAAATATATTCATAACCACAAATAAATTCTATATGAATTTAGAATGTTGGATGAATATTATTATCATACATGGTTTAATAATTATTCATGTTGGTTTGATAAAAAATATTCAATCACCAATTATTTGAGAGAATGTGTATATATGAGTTTAATATTTAATAAATATTTATTCACTAGGAAATTATTTATTTAATTACATGAATATAGAAATATATATTTATTCCACTTTATTCACATGGTAGCAAAATATTTATTTATTTATTTACCTGAATATTTAATAAATATTTATTCATAGGTTTTGATGAATATAATATTTATATATTTATTAGAGAACAATGACGTGGTGTTTATTTAATTATTTAATTAGTAATTATTTAAGGACCAATAAATATTTTGGAGGATTGGCAGAATAATTTTAATAGTCCAATGAGAAATTTTATATTAAATATTATTTAAATAAATTTAAATTTATTTATTTTATCTATGAGTTTATTGCATGATAAGTAAATAATAATATTATTATTATATAGACATGGAATTCATCAAGAATTAAGAAAATAATAAATACCATTACATAATTATTTATTTTTTAATCCCAATAATATATAAACTCAATAATGAAATTTTTTTCAATCCTAAGAGCCACATTATTTTATTTTGCACAATGAGTTTTAAAGATAACTCTCCTAATCCCTAGATAGATCCTCCCTAGAACACTCTAAAGAACTTAGATTAATTCTTCTCCTCCGCGAGAGTGAATTGATTCTCCCTTGGAGGATTTGGATGCGATCAATATCAATCATCATAAATGGTAGATTCATTCATGATAGGACCTAGATAATTCTATGATAACGATCAGAGGTTTTTGGGTCATGTTTAGATCACCTCTAGAGGGAATCTACACTTGGTTCATCTAACATAATGATGATATGACAAGAGTGGTCTAAAAATTCATAAATGAAGAAAGAATTAAATGAAAGATAGTTATTTAATTAAATAAATTAATTATAAATTATATATGAAAAGATTTTATCTTTTTAGATTCCATGAATGCATTTTTATCTAGTTATAAGGAGAAATCTGAAGAAGTGGATGGAAAATTTTTGTTGTGTATGGACTCTACCACTTTCGTTGTGCCCTAAAACCTTCAAGTGGTATCAGAGGGTTCACATAATAATTTATACTTATTTATTATTCGTTGATCGATTATACACAATTGTTGTTAGTTATTTACTTCTAGTTTATTTGTTATTTAATCTGAAGTTTAATTAACATGTTTTCTATATATTAATTCACTTTGTTAATGTTTCATATCATCTTAAATATATTAATAAAATATTAATAATGATCGTATATTCCATTGGTAGGTGCTGAAGATTCTTATCGGTAGACACGAATACACGGTGTGCGATTGAAAGTACATGTTGTGTACCCAGGTTCATTGCACCTAGACATGTTATGAAATATACAACACACTCATAATTAAGGACACACAAAAAAATTTAATGTACATTATGTGTTGATTGGTCCAACCTGGAACATGGTCTGTTATACCACACAACATGTAGCTAGCATACACATCGTGTAGTCTGCATAGTTTAACAGTGAAATTCACGCTAACTGTGGGGTCAAATATGTGGCATAATTCTATATGATATTGAAAATTTATATCATTAATGAGATACATAGAATGTAGCTAGTGTACATGTTTTGTGACTCATTAATCCTTGTGTTTGAAGAACATGCAGGGTCAATCAATGGGTTACGTGGACACATGGAAAGTATAACACATGATGTGTAGCTCATTATTACATGTTGTGTAATTCAGATGAGATACACACTGAGTTCCTAGGATTTTATCTTGGATACACTACAAGTGAGAAACATAGTATGTAGCTTGTTAGTATGCACCATTTAGTCTCCTAATAAAGAAAAAAAATGCATGAAGAATAATTAATTGTAGCATTAAAACCCTAATTACACCATTCTCATTAGATGTTTTGAATATGTAATAATATTTTTAGAATAAATAAATGAACAATTAACTCTATTTAATTAATTTTAACTATTGATCAAGGTATTTATTTTTTATATTAAATTTCTGGTGGGTATCTCCAAGATACTTCATAAGTTCATTAAGATAAAGAGAATTTATTAATTGATTGAATTAATCCAAGCATGTTTATCTTAATAATAAATAATGAATTGAAGTGAATGTTGGATAGTGTACTTTTATATATTCATTTCATGTATGTGTATGACCATGAGATTAGACTATCCTATGTATGTGATTGGTTTTTTTAATTTATTATTGCATGTTTTTTGATATATTTTATTAAATTAAATAATAGCATGTGAGTCATTCCTCACTTATCATTATGTAAGGATATGTGTTCCCATGGTTTATTTTATGTAACCCCCCCCCCCCCATTAACCAATCATTTGGTTCCCCTCACCTGTATTTGAGTATGATTATGTAATAGATAGAGATCCTAGGCAAGTGGAGGCAGTTTAAGTTCAGGTCTGAGGAGAAAGAAATGCAAGAGGTACACATTAGAATGGGTGGAATGTTTTAAATCAAACCATGATTGGTTCCATGAGTTAATTACTTAGGTAAAAGGGTTGTTTTATTATCATCTAGATAAACTAATCATTATATAATATCATATTCTTTCAACTTAATTTATTTTATTTATGTTAGTTTCATTGTTAATTATTTATGGATATTTAAATCATTAAATAAACTAATTAACAAGCATGAAATATAAAAGTAAAATAAATATTATAATATTTTTAATATTTATATAGAAATGTATAATCACTTAAGTAAAATTAACTTAATATTAATAAGCATGTGATATAATAAAATGGGCAGTTTACATATAAAGATAAAAAAGTCTCAAATAAAATATTAAGTTGGTATAGCCTTCCAATACTTGGGTAGAAATTCAACCATGGTTCAAAGTGCTTGGCCAACTTTTATTGGGCTACTTTAAATTATCAAGGAATATCTATCTTGAGTTTTGGTTTGACATAACCTAGCTTTCATTAAGGGCCTTTGTGAGACTTAGTAAAACTAGTAGGCAAAGTTATGAGTAAATCCTAATATAGGATTTTAGGATTGGAGATTCCACTCAACATATCAAGGAGCTATAAGTTAATGCAGTTTGAAAGTTAAACCTACCTAAATACCTTTGAGTAGCTTAGAATACCTCTATATGGGTTATGAGAAGGGACATATGGATCCTTTCCACAATGATATTCATGCGGAAGGATATTACTAAACTAATGTTGAGGGAGATTATGTTTTGATAAAATAGTGGGAGATTAATAAATTAAATTAAATTTATTATATAAATTGTAATCCAAATAAAGTACTAAAATTATTATATTATTTATTTTAGAAATGAAAACTCATACAACTTTGAAAATATCACTAATATCAATTCTAGAGAATGATAACCTTCTCACCAGCTTGAATTTCTAGGAATGGTATAGACACCTAAATGTTATACAATAATATGAATAGAAATTATATGTGTTGAAAAACCCTATTCTTGGGGTGCCTTGTAAAGAGGCTAGTAAAGAATAACTATCTCTATATATAAAACATTTTAATTATGCCATAGATTTTCAATATTTCATGCTATCTTTCATGTCCAGTGATATTTTAAAGCAACATGGGGATATGGATGTGCATAAAATCCTACCTCACCTTCAGTATCTCTATCAAGATAATAAAATATAAGAGAGATATGAGATATCCAATGCACTATTGATATGTAATCTTAGAGAGTTAGTGTCATTTGGGCCTCATGTAGTCATGATTATTGGATACATTGAGAGATTAGACATCTTGGGATTTATGATCCCTAATGATCCATGCCCATATCTCATTTTATCCTCACTACCTAATAGTTTCTCTAGTTTTATTATTATGTATAATATGAGAAATAGTGAGAAGAATCTTTCAGAACTCTTTACTATTATTTTCCAAGTTGATAAAGTCATGGGGTGTGAAAATCGTGTGGTCTTTATGGTGAATAAGAAAATTAATAACAAGTAAAAGGGGACAAAGACTCATACCAAGTCTAAGGATCCTGAGAACCATCCTTATAAGAAAAGGAGTATCCAAAGATGGGAAAATAAAAAGGATGTAGTATGTTTCTTATTTGGAAATCTAGGCCATTGGAAGAAGAACTACACCCAGTTAAAGAAGCAAGAGGAATATTTGGGTGCATATATTATCAAGTGAAATCTTTCTATATCTACACATTATGTATTATATATAGTTTTTGGTGCTCATATTTGTATTAAAATATAGGAACCAAGTAGATTTCAAAATATTCCCATATGAGAGGTAGATTTGTGGGATACCAATGGTTCAAGGATGACTATTCTATCCATTATATATAACCACCTTATATTTTCAGTTGGGGTAGTCTTGGTTTTAAAATATTGTTATCATGTACCAATTTTTACTAAAAACATAATTTTTATAACTTTCCTAGATAAAGATGGTTTTATTTTCAAGTTCAAGAATAAAATTTGTTCCTTTTATAAAGACAGCATATGTTGTGGTGTGTCAAATTTAAATAATGGTATTTATGTATTATATTAAAAAACCAAGTACTGACAAATGTTTAAAAATCAAGTTTTCATGACTTATTTCACACTTAGTTATGGAATCATCATATTGGTCATGTAAATTAGAATCATATGAAAAATCTCTATCAAGATGGTTACTTAGAATTTTTTTGAGCTAAAATAATTTAAAAAATATCACACTTGTTTAAAATGAAAAATGAATAAGAAACCTTTTAGTGAATAATGTCAAAGATCTATAGAGATTTTAGAATTGGTACACACTGTTGTATGTGGGAATTTCTTGTAGAATCTAGAGGTGGGTATTCTTAATTCATTAATTTTATCAATGGATTTAATATATATGGATATGACTACTTAATGAGGTATAAGTCAAAATAATTTGATAAATTTAAATAATTAAAGAAAGAAGTATAAAATCAACTTTTCAAGAAGATAAATAAACATTGATTTAATCAAGGTGTTCAATATCTTAACCAAGAACTCATTGAGTTTCTATGAGAGTGTGAGATCCTACCCCAACTCACTCCTGTTTATACACCATAGTGTAATGGTGTCCATGAAAGGAGGAATTGTACCTTACTTAAAATGGTAAGGTCGGTAATGAGCCATGAAATTATTATATTATCCTTTTGGAGATATTCATTACATGATACAACACACATTCAAAATTGAGTACCAACTAAGGAGTCAAATAGTATGCCATATGAATTAATGTATAGAAAGAAATTTGTATTATCACAAACTCATGCATGGGGTTGTGATGAATTTTTTAAGTCCATATCTAGAAAAAAACTAGAACCCCTAGGAACAAAGTGTATATTTATAGGGTATCCCATGTAAATAGGGAGATACTATTTATAAAACCCCATAGATAAGATGGTTTATGTCACAAGACAACCCATTTTTCTTGAGAGGTAGCACATCATCAAGAAGGATAGTGGGAGCGAGATTGACTTTGATGAAGTTGATGCTCAAGATACACTAGAGTTGGTACAGGAATAGGTTTCATAGGTCACCATATAATATTTTGTTCCCAAAACAAAAGTATTGTGTATGAGCATTGAAGAGGTCAAATAATCATAAAGATTTGGTTTTCTAGTCACCAAAGTGGTGACTCATTATTGGTTGCAAATAATGATCAGCTTTCCTATAAGGAGGTAGTAGAGAGCTCAGAATCTATAAGATGGTAGTAAGATATTAATTCTGAGATGGATTCCATGTATTAGAACTAATTATAGGTTCTGGTTAATTTTTCAGTTGATGTAAAGCTTGTTGGTTGAAAATGGGTATTCAAGAGAAAATTGGACATGGAAGGTAAAGTAAGTACCTATAAAACAAGGATAATGGATAGATGGTTTAAATAGTGTTTAGGAATTGAGTATAATGACACCTTTTCTATAGTTTCCATATTTAAATCTAGCATAATATTTCTTGTCATTTCATCTTTTCATGACTATAAAATTTGGTGGATGGATATAAAAAGATATTTCATTAATGGTAACCTTCAGGTATACGTATATATGACACAAATTGAAGGATTTTTTACTTTAGAAAATGAAAATATGATATACAAGTTACATATATCCATTTATGGGATAAATTAGACATCTAGGTTGTGATAAATTTAATTTAATGAATCCATAAGAGAATTTGGTTTCATAAATAATGAATGTGATCCATGTGTTTATAAGTAGTTTAGTGTGAGTTTAGTCATATTTTTAGTTGTATATATTTATAGAATATTACTTATTAGAAATGAAATTATGGTATTATAGTCAGTTAAGGACTAGTTAAACAAGTGATCCTCTATGAAGGACTTAAGTGAAGCAATATATGTCCTTGGAGTCAAGATTATCCATGATAGATCCAAAAGGATACTTAGACTAAGTCAAATTACATACATTGATCATATAATAAATAGATTTAGTATGGAATAATATAAGAGGGGATTTGTTCCAGTGTCATGTGGTATGCATCTCTCTAAGAAAATGTATCCTTGAACATAATAGGAGAGAGAGAGTGAGAGATAATGAGTAGGATCTCATATAAATTTGGGATAGGATCTATCATGTATGTCATGTTATGTAGTATTTTTTATGTTTACTATTTTTTAAGAATGGTAGTTAGATATCAGGTTGATATAGAAGAAAAATATTGGTTAGTTTTTAAGTATATCCTTAAGTATCTAAGGTGTACTAAAGATATGTTCCTAATATATGGAGGAGATGAGGAACTATTCATTAGAGGATATACTGATGCTAGTTTCCAAATAGATTAGAATGATCTAAATTCGTAGTCAGGATATGCCTTCAATCTCAATGAAGGATTTGTGAACTAGAAGAGTTCAAAGCATCCATTTTTTGCTGATTTTATAGCGGGGTCCTAGTATATAGTGTATTTTTATGCATCCAAAGAACCTTTTTGGATTCATAACTTCTTCCAAGTTATTGATATAGTTACAAGACTTTGATATCCTATCAAATTGTATTGTGATAATACTATAGTGGTGAATCTTGTAAATTATCCAAGGGAACATCAATAGAAGAATCACATACTCTATAAATATCACATATTGAGGTATTTTTTCAAAGGGGTGAAGTCATTGTGAGCAGTGTTTCCAAGGAAGAAAATGTGGCGGACCCCTTGACTAAAGTCTTATCTTAACAAAATCATAAACATCATATTAACACTAATGTATTTAAGGTTATTAGAAGTTGGATATAGTTTGGAGTTAGTTCCCTAAAACCAACTTAATTACTTTATTGTAACACTATAAGATTTTATGGTACGTATCTTTTTAAATAAATTTAATCTCTTTGATTGCTTACTTTGCATGAAACACCGAGCTTAAAAGAAGTCTAGAATAATATTATTCAAACACGACCATTATAAACTAGACATTAAATTAGAGGGCGTGAATAGGATTAAATATATTATGAAATATATATGAATTTTAGGTTCAATAAAAATTTATTTATTCTTAGTAAATAAACACATAATTATTATTAAATTCATTTTATTCTTCAAATATATGTTTTCTTTAAAAAGATATTTTCATTGATTTATATGAGAAAATAAATATAACTAATTTTTTAAACTTTTTTAAAATCTATTTTACAAAAAAAACTTTATTTTTTGAATCATAACTTAAAAATTAGTTTGGGTAATTTTTTGGTAATTTTCTAAAAAAAGTTGATTTTTGGGTTAAAAAGTGAAAATATTAATTTTATGAAATACCATAACTCTTATGAAATAATTATTATATGATAATGAATTAAAATTTATTAACCATTATTCTTGATAAAATTTTATTTAAGGAATTACATAATAAATAATGTGTTATATTTAGAAACACATTCTTAGAAATTTTGAAAACAACGATTTTAACCTTAAAAATAAACTATTTTTATGAGTTATATGCATAACATATTTTGAATTGATTTTTATCAATTTTATAAATTGAATAAAGTAAAATGTATTCAATATTTGGAATCAATAGGTATAAATTATTTTATATGGTCATTTTTATTTTTAGGCATAATAAAGTTACCATGGTAAAAAAAAGATTTAATGCGGTATTGGTAAAATAATGTAGCGGGATAAAGTTAAAAGGTAAGATCTTAAAATACCTAAAAACAAAAACTTTAAATGAGTGTTTTATGTTTTTCTAGACCTTAAAAATCCTTTAAAACATTAATCATCACCTAAATTCATTATAATTAATTCCACCCAAATTTGATTGGCTTTAAATATAAAATAATCATTATTTAATCACTTAAAACCACCCCTCCTCATGTATAAATACCACCCCTCACCACCCCATTTCTCCTAAAAAGAATTGAATGTTATAAAATATATGAAAAAATATCTCATCCTCACTCTACCCATGTACAACTGCATCTGGTCTCACCCAAATAACAATTCTAAGTTCGTTAAGGGATCCATCAGGGGGTGATATTCAAGTGGTAAATTTCTCAAACAACCACTCTTAATTTTCTTACTTTTTATACCTTCTCCTCGCATACTTAATCTATAAAGGATTAATAACTCTATTATCATTTATATAATTTAATTTTATATTTATAATGGAATATCTTATATCCATCCTTTTTATTACCTCCTTTTATTCAAAGAAACTAAACCATTGTCCAAATTATGACGGTTAACCATCTCCGTGGATAATGATTTCTGGTTTTCCATTACCACCTTCATGGGTGGTAATAAAAGTATTATTCTGGTTAAATAATATTTTAATAGGTATATTATAACCTATTTCATGTTATAGAACTAATATATAGGCATAATATTAAATAAAACGAAACTAGTTTGTGTTGGTCGGAAAAACTGCCAAATTAAACTAAACATTTATCGGTAACATTTTATAAAATTAATAATCATTGTGTAAGAAAGAAAAATGAGATATAGGAACACTTAAACTTATGTAAGTTCACTAATAGCATTTAATTTCACTTATGGAGTTTTATTTCCATTTTAAAAGAAAATTCATAATTATACACAGATGAAGCGACCATAAAAACATGAAACGAACACACCTAAAACAATGAAAATAATGAAATATAATTAATTAAAGGATTTTAATATTGTATAAAAGGTTCATATAATATATTATAAATATTGATATAGTTCTGGAAAAAATTAATAACATTATTCAAACCATTATACAAGAGGTTTAATTACTCAAAATTAAAGGGAAGTGTGAGGTAACTCGTCTCACATTTACTTTTATGATATATATGGCTTATTCACCACTTATTTCTTGTGTGTGGTGTATATATACTTCCCTTTGATATATCTTATCATTGATATCATTATATTAATGGTATTAAAAGTTTTATTTAATGATTATTACTTTTATAGGGCATATGATTTGACTGATTACAAAGTGGTAAGGGAATTCCTAACCCTATTTCCATTCATTAGGTTAAAATTCTATTTCCTTGATTATGTCATTCTAAGATTATTTTTTAAATTAATTTTGAATATATTATATTGTATTTCCACTTTTTTTATGTGTATTTATAGAGAATACATATATTTCATTCATTTGATTAATTCTCACTTCAATGATGTGTTATTTATAAGGGAATTTCTTTTAAAAAAATTAAAATTTTCCCTTAAAACTCTATTTTTATTCCATTTACATGTTTTATAAAATTGTTTCCAAAAAAATAACTATTTTTTACTATTTTTTAAATAAATTTTTACTCATGTTTGAATTTTTAAAAAATGGTTTAAAAGGATTCCTTTTATCATTTTCTAAATGATGTTCTCTGTTAATTTTATGACAAAAATACAGAAGGAATGTTTTTTTAACTTATATGAAATGATTGTATTTTCCCATCATCATGATGCATTAATTAATTTAAGATTCCTTTACAATATTACAATTTTATTTTCAAATAAAATTTTTTCTTTTATAATTGCGCAACATTTAAAAAAATGTTTTCAAAATAGAAATGATATTTTACTCAATAATTATTTCAAGTGATCTCTCAAAATTATTTTACATATAAGATAACATTATTTAATTTTAATTATTATTTACTAGGGATATTATTTGATAATACCATCCATGTTATTTTTATGGTTGGTTTATGTTTATAATGGCATGATATTTATGAACCCTATTTCTTTTCCATGGGTTATATTATGAGGAAATGTTTATGAAACCCAATTTATTTTCATGGGTTCTGGTGTGATTTGAATTCTTCTAGAACACATATGTATGGTTTCATTATGATATGGTTGGTACCTATATCTCCCTCCAATTATTTTTGTAATGATTAATATCTCATGAGATAAATAGGAATGGAATGGTAAGTAAAACTAGTTTAGTAATGGACTTTGTCTACTACGATGGTTTTGGGAGGGAACCCAATCCAGTATGATGATCTTCAGAGTAAACCTTGGCTACTGTGATGCTTTGTGAATTGAACTCATTCCACTATGATAGTCTGGGGAAAATTCTTAACTATTAAAGAAATTATTTTCTATTCTTATGTGCATGCAACAATTCTATGTCTTATGCCAATGTTATTCTCTCATGGCTCATGTTATTTTATGATTCATGTCTAATGAACTTTAATGATTTATTCCATGACTTGAGATTATGATATTTGATATGAAGGGTAGACTTTTAAAATTTTATGTTCATGTTCTTATGCCCTTATACTTATGTTATGATTTATATCTCCCTTGTTACCCTTACTGATCATCTGAGGTCACCCTTTTCTTATGTTTCTTTCCCCATGATATGAAGAAAGATATTAAGTATGACATGTCAAAAGGGTTTTAGTTATGAAGGAATGAGTGAGAGATTATGTAGATGTTTTATGAAACATTTTTTTTCAAGTTTTCAAAGACGCTAAAACCATTCGATTCAGGCATGGTTTCATTATGTTATGTAATAAATATTCATCTATTTAGATATAATATCTATATATGAAAAGTATGGGTCATTATAGTTTCTATCAAAATAATTTTTAGTTAACCTTAGGAAACTAGGATGAGAAAACCTTATTAAAAATCCTAAGTGTAATTATAGGTTACAATCCTAGAGTCTTGGTAACGATCGTGAATAACCTAGGATTAAACCTAAGGTGTCACATATTGAAATTTTATAAGCAATTTCACTTTATTATGAGGTTTCCCACTATGATAGGTGTTGATCACGATATGAATTTTGGTTTTAGAAAATTTCTAGAACCAGGAGGATTCATGTTAATAGTGAATGTTATAGACAATGTAATGATATTCCTTATAAGAAACCAAATGAAATGGGATTCAGAAGGAAAAACCTTATTATTATGCCTAATCATAAATATCATAATATGATCAATAATCTCGACTTTGGTGAGTTTACTGACCCATCTAATAAGATAAATATAGAGTTTCATGGTGACCACAAAGGAAAGAAAGTTCAATTTTCCTCATGTAAAGCACATGAGAAGAGGCATCAAGTAAAATGTTTCAAATGAACTGGAAGATGCTTTGAGTGTGGAAAAGGATACAAAGTAAGTAATTATAAAGTAAAAGTTAAAGGTTTAGTTAATATAGTGGATGGTGATTATGGTATTTCTAAGGCATCATAGATAGTTAAATGTTTTAAATGTAAAATGTATGGGCATTATGCAAATTGATGCCCTATGGGGAAAGCTCATGAATAGAATCAGCAAGGTTGTATGGGTAATGGTTATATTGTTGATGATGAAGAGACTATGAATGAAATCTAATATGGAAGAAGTGTTAAGGAAAAAAAATTATGAATCATGTTTAATGGTTTAATAAGTAAGTGAAATTATTGAGTTTTTATGTATTTAAATTCAAGAATAATGTTTTATAAGCAATTTTATGGTATTATGGAATAATGGAAAATCTAAGTATTATTCCACTATAGTTTTTCCTTAAGTATTTGAAAGTATATGTTGAATGGTACTGATAACCATGAAAAGTGATTGAGGTGGTAAGGTGATATTTTTTTGAGAACATATGATTAAGTGAAAGATAACCCTTAATATGTGCATGATGAGGGGATAATAATGAGATAAAGTGATGTTTATTTGTGATAAAATAAATGGTATAGTATTTCTAACATTATAACTGGTTATTAATATGATGACAAGGTGGTTTAAGGATTAATTTTATAGATTTTTTGGATTTATGGTATGAGGAAAGAGTTATTTTTTGAAAGAATTAATGTTTTCACTAATGTTTTATGGTAATTTAGGTTATTAAAATGTTTTAAGAGAATACATGATAATGATATTCACATATTTTGTGTGTGATAATTAAGGGATACATCAAGTTTTTTAGGGGATTAATGATAATTTGATTTTGAAAATTTAGTGACCTTCATTTGAAAGTTTTGGATTTTAATATTTTGGAAGGTTCATAAGGGTAACCATTTATGAAAATTTTTACATTGAAATTTTGATGAGGTTTTAGAGATTAATTTATTACTTAATGATATAAAGATCTATGCGTATTGAATAACATATGCTAACCATTTTTTATGGTGATAACTGAATATATAAGGAATTACTTTTCATCCCATTATATATCTTATGATCCACTAGTTCTTAAGGCATTACAATTTCAACTTCTTTTCTTGTAGTAAGAAATAAAGTGAAAATTGATCAAGGCACAACCAAAGATTGATATTGTAATTATGAGATTAAATCAAGTAAGTATATCTTCTCAAAGGATTTTGAAATAAAATGTTATCATATTATCATCATTTCTGATAATATAAATGACCTTTTTAATACCTATTTAGTCCATGGTTTTTTGTTAATTAGCCTTATCTTGACCATATTCTCTATCATTCTACATCAGAACTTGATAGTTATAATTCTATTCCATGTCTATATTTTCACTTTCTACTAATGTTCTCTTAATCAAAGTCTTAGTTTTGTAGTGACCTTCACCTTTTACTTTCCCTATTTTTAAGAGGGAATTTTATTAACCCTTTTTATGATATAGGTTTCCCAAAAATGAACTTTCAAATATCCACCTTTGATTTTCTAAGTACAATTTTAAATTTCAAGGACACAATTTTTTTGAAATTCTTAATCGTATCGAGACAGTAGCTCATCGATTGGTGCTTCCATCGAATCTCTCTCAAGTTCATGATGTATTCCATGTATCTCTCCTAAGTACATAACTAATCCTCACATGTATTAAAATAATAGGTCATACTAATGGATAAAGATATTTCTTGTGAATAATAATTGGTAGAGATTCTGGATCATAGAGATAAAGTTCTACAAAACATGACCACTCACCTGGTTAAAGTTTTGTGGTGAAACCATTAATTTGAGGAAGCTATGTGGGAACCTAAGAATTTGATGAGATATATTTATTACCATATTCTTATATTTGAGTAATAAATTTTTAGGGAGAAATTAATTTGAAGGTGGGTAGAATGTGACACCCCAATATTTTATGGTATGTCTCTTTTTAAATAAATTTAAATCTCTTTAATTACTTTGCATGAAACACCGACCTTAGACGAACTCCAAAATATTATTATTCTAGCATGGCCATTATAAAATAGCCTTTAAATTAGCATATTTGAATAGTATTAAATATATTATGAAATATATATAAATTTCATGTCTAGTGCAAATTTATTTATTCTTAGTAAATAAACACATAATTATTGGTAAAGTCATTGTGTTCTTCAAATATATGTTTTCTTCAAAAAGGGATTTTTATTGTTTTCTATGAAAAAATAAATATAATTAATTTTTGAAACTCTTAGAAAATTTATTTGAAAAAATAAACTTTATTTTTTGAATCATAATTTCAAAATTATCATAGGGTAATTTTTTGGGAATTTTCTAAAAAAGTTGATTTTTGGGTTAAGAAGTGAAAATACTATTTTTATGAAATACCCTAACTCTTATGAAATAATTATTATATGATAATGACTTAAAATTTATTAACTCTTATTATTGATAAAAATTTATATAATTAATGATATAATATATAAGGTGTTACATTTAGAAACACATTCTTAGCAATTTTGAAAACAATGATTTTAACCTTAAAAATAAACTGTTTTTATGAGTTATATACATAACATATTTAGAATTGATTTTATCACTTTTATAAATTGAAAGTAAAATTTATTACATATTTAGAATTATGAGGTCCAAAAAAATTATATTTTTATTTTCATTTTTAGTCATAAAAAAGATACCATGGTAAAAAAAGATTTACCATAGTATAGGTAAAATAATGTAGCAGGTTAAAGTTAAAAGGTAAAAGATTAAAATACCAAAAAAATAAAAATTGAAATGAGTGTTTTATGTTTTTATTTACCTTAACCATTCTCTATAATATTAATCATCACCCAATTTTTTTGGAATTAATTCCACCCAAATGTGGTTGGATTGAAATATAAAATAATCATTATTTAATCACTTAAAATCACCCCTCCTCAAGTATAAATACCACCCCATTTCTCCTAAATATCCTTGAATATTTTCAAATTTATACCAAAAAAAATACCTCCTACTATCCCCACATCCATGTTCTGATGGTCTCATCCAAATACCAATTCTAAGTTCCTTAAGGGGTCCTTCAAGGAGGTGATATTCATGAGGTAAATTTCTCAAACAACCTCACTTAATTTCTTTCCTTTTTCTACTTTCTCCTCACCTAATTCATCCATAAAGGAATAATAACACTAGTATCATGTATATGATGTAATTTTATATTTCTAATGGAATATCTTATATCCATCCTTTTTATTACCTCCTCTTATTCAGAGAAACCAAACCATTGTCTAAATTATGGCAGTTAATTGTCTCTGTGGATAATGATTTTCTATTTTCTATTACCGCCTTCATGGCTTGTCATAAAAGTATTATTCAGGTTAAATAAGATTTTAATATGTATATTATAAAATATTTCATGTTATTTAACTAATATATAGACATAATATTAGATAAAATGAAACTAGTTCATGTTGGTCAGAAAAACCACCAAATTAAACTAAACATTTATCATTAACATTTTATCAAATGAATCATACTCATGTAAGAAATAAAAATGATATGTGGGAAAATTTAAACTATTTTAAGTGAATTAATACCATTTAATTTCACTTATGTATTTTTATTTCTATTTTAAGAGAAAATCCATAATTATACACATATGAACTGACCATGAAAACATGAAACAAACACACCTAAAACAATAAAAATAATGAAAAATAATAATGAATAGATAGTAAGATGTTATAAAATGGTAATATAATATATTATAAATATGAATATAGTTCTATAAAAAAATAATAACATTATTTAAACCATTATATATAAGTTTTAAGTATGAAAAACTATAGGAAAGCGTGAGGTAAGGGTTTCTCGTCTCACTTTTACTTTTGTGAGATATATGCCTTATTCACCACTTATTTATTGTGTGTGGTGTATATATACTGCCATTTTATATATCCTATCATAAATCCTATTATATTCATGGTAGTAAATTTTTAGTTTAATGATTGTTACTTTTATGGGGCATACGATCTGACTTCTTATAAAGTGGTAAGGGAATTATTAACCCAATTTCCATTGTTTGGGTTAAACTTCTATTTTCTTGATTATGTCATTATAAGATTATTTTTTAAATTAATTTTAAATATATTATTTTTTAAATTAATTTTAAATATATTATTTTTTAAATTAATTTTAAATATATTATTTTTTATTTATACTTTTTTTATTTGGTTTTACATTTAATACACATATTCAATTTGTTTAATTAATACTCACTTCAATTATATGTTATTTATAAGGGACTTTCTTTTAAAAAAATTTAAAAAAAATTACCTTAAAACTCTCTTTTATTCTATGTCCATGTTTTCTAAAATTGTTTCCAAAAATTTTTTTACTATTATTTTAAGATTTTTTTAAATTATTTTTTACTCATGTTTTACTTTTTACAAAATGGTTTGAAAGGATTCTTTTTTACATTTTATAAATGATATTATTTATTACTTTTTCAAAAAAAAATATAAGGAATATTTTTTAAAATTATGAGGAATGATTGGATTTTCCCACTATCATGATGATTTAATTATTGAAGCTTCATTTAAAATCTTATAAGGTTATTTTCAAAAAAAACTTTTATAATTTCATGGAATTTTAAAAAAATCAAAACAGAAAGGATATTTTCATCAATAATTATTTCAAGTGATATCTCAAAATTATTTTCCATATAATATAACATTATTTGATGTTGCTTATTCTTTATTATGGATATTGTTCAATAATACCATACTTATTATTTTTATGGTTGTTCTATGTTTATGATGGCCTGATATTTATGAAACCTGTTTCTTTTCCCCAAGTTATGTTATGATGAAATGTTTATAAAACCCAATTTCTTTTCATGGGTTATGATATGATTTACATTATTCTAGAACACATATACATGGTTTTATTATGTGATAAGTGGTACCTATATCTCCCTCCAACGCATTGGGTAATTATTTATATCTCATGAGATAAAGAAGACTAGAACGGTAAGTGAAACTAGTTTAGTAAATTATTTTGTCTGTTACAATGTTTTAGGGATTAAACCCAATACACTATGATAGTATTGTGATTGAAACTTGGCTACTATAATGGTTTGGGAAGTGAACTCATTCCACTATTATAGTATTAGAAAATAGCTTTGACTACTAAGGAAATGATTTTTTATGCTTATGTATATGCCATAATTCCATGTCATATGCCAATGTTAATCTCTCATGGATCATGTTATTTTATGATTTATGTCTTATAAACATTTATGGTTTATTCCATGACTCAATATTATGATCTTTGATATGCATGGTATACTTTTCAAATGTTATATTCATATTCTTATGACCTTATGCTTATGATTGATATCTCCCTTGTTATAATTACTGAGCATCTTATCTCACCCTTTTCTTATGTTTATTTTTTCTAGTATATAAAGAAATTTATTAAGTATGACATATAAAAAAGGGTTTTAGTTATGAAGTAATAAGCAGGAAACGATGTAGATGTTTTATGAACTAGTTTTTTTGTTTCTAAGTTTCCAAAGACACTAAACCCATACGATTAGGGCGTGGTTTGGTTTTGTTATATAATTTATATTCATATATTTAGATGTAATATATATGTATGAAAAGTATTGGTCATTAAAATTATGGTTACTTTTATTCATGTATTTGAATATTTATAAAATATATCATCACGTCATGATTATTATTTTGTGTGACATAGTATGTGATAATGTACTAATTGTACCTATCTCATTGAAAGGTCATGTAATTTCCCCTCTATGATGAGAAAATTTAAGTGACATGATAGTATTCCTAAATATAATTTTTATATCCAAATTATATCATTTGATGGGACAAAAATGATATAGGATATCGAGGGTGCAGACTCATAGGACTTTGAGAAACTTTCTAATGATGTACACCCTTAGTAATCTCAAGTGCAAGAGATTATGAGAGAATAAACCACTAATAGAAAATGCATATTTATATGCTTCATTGGTTATTTATATTTTTAGATGTTTTTAATGATCCTTATAATTTATTATTAATAATACATGTCATAAGTCATGTACTTTGATGTATTGATGAAAAATATGATGACATATGCTTGCAGTGAAGTAGGATATGTTGGGTGCATCATGAGTGATATTATATTAATGAATAATGAGATAAAGGATTTATACCTTATGATATTTAATTGAAGTTTATATTTTTGGGGAAGAAATATGTCTTCACTTTTAAAAGGATGATATGAAAAATGTATAGTTGAACCTTGAGTTCATCGAAAGTTCATATCTAATGGTAGTTCAATATAATGGAATTTAAAACTAATAGATATTTCACCTATATCTTAGAGAACTAGAATTTGGAATTAAATAATCACCCTAACCACCACTCAAAAGATTAATCACACATACACAAGAAAACATTCAAAAAAACATGAAATAAATAACACCAGTTTTATGTGGTTCAGACTTTCATCATATGTCCATGGGAGAACACTATTAACTATTTTGTATTACTAAAAGGAACAAGTTTTACAAAAATATATCTTAATAAGATTAAATTATTATTTCAATAATTCAGTATAAAATATTAATTAGATAACTACCTCATCATTGGGTCCCACATATTTTATAGAGGTTCATTATCGATTAAATAGGTAACATCGACCTCTAACATTTATAGTCATCCATCCGTTGAATTATTTATTAATTTTAGGATTATAATGACTCAATTGACCAAGACAGTACACTATTCACCACACCCAAAGAACAATCTAAACAATATCCATCAAAAGTTTTCAAAATTATAGTGGTTTGTCCTGTATGCGGAAGTTCTTATCACCACTATTCTGATAAGGTCAAAGAGAGCTATCAGAGATTGAACTTATGATGAGCGAACTTTTGATTTATGAGATTCAAATGAGGGAACATATAAATATTTGAAGAAACTTCATGATAAAAAACTCCCACTTAAATATTTATTCAAGTAACCTAATTGGAATCTTCAAACACTTTAGAAAAAACAACTTCTTCTTCCGCTTATGTTGAAATATTCTCCATTCTTCTTCTTGTTCAGCCAAGTCCCACAGAGGAATAATGTTTCCTTTGTCTTTATTGGACTAACACCTTTTTGAACATATTGACCAAATTTTTCTTCCCTGTGATTTTTTTAATATTAAACTCCTTTTCCTCTAGTAGATTTTATATAAAATGGAATTTTAGGTCAATATGTATCATTCTTGTATGAAATACTAGATTTTTGGAAATGTGGATAACACTCTAACTATCAATAAAATAATGTTCCTCCTTCTGATGATTTTATGAGTTCCTTCAGTAAATGAATTAACCAAATCAATTCCTCTAAAAATTCTATAGTTGTAATATACTCTACTTCAATTATTGAAAAAGTCACCATTGGTTGTAGTTGTGATAACCAAATGATCATCATTCCACTGAAAGTACATATGAAACCCATTATACCTTTTTGAGTGTCATAATCACTAAAAAAATATGTATCAACAAATATTTTTATAGGATCATCATCCTTGAATCACAATTTTATATGTTTTGATCATTTTAGGTGTCTGATGATCCACTTTACAGCTTCCCGATGCTCCTTCCTAGGGTTAGACATGAAAAGATTTACCAATACCACTATAAAGGAAATATCAAGACACGTACATATCATTGCATATTTCCAGCTTATGAAAGCTGAAGCATATGGTACTTTCACCATGTAATAGACCTTAACTTCAATTGAAGGTGTTGATGACTTGGATAACATGAAGTGCCCAACAACAAGAGTTTCTATATATTTACATCTGATCATTTAAAACATTTCAATGATCTTCTGGATGTACTCTTTTTAGGATAACACTAGATTAATATATTTTTATCCCTTTTATCCTCATCCCTAAGATTTTATTATCTTGAACAAGATCCTTTATTTCAAATATTATAGACAACTTACTCTTTAGATCTTTAATTTGTTGAATCTTCAGTCCTTCTAATAAATGCCATCCATATAGTGTAGGAGAATTATGTGAGTTCCATAAATTTGGTACTTTTAATATCAATAGTGATCAGAGTCACTCTTCATGAAACCTTACTCATTCATGAAGGCATTGAACTTTTGATTCCATTATCGAGGTGCCTATTTCAAACCATGCGTATTTCACTTTAGTTTGTAAATGAGACCCTCATTCTAATGGTCTTAAAACCCCTTGGGTTTCATAATTTATATTTATCCCTCTAAATTTCCATGCAAAAAGGTAGTATTCGCATACATATAATCTAAGTGTGACCCATCAGATGTAAAAAAATTCTTAACACTATTCAGATTGTAGTATGATTTACTATTGGTGAAAATATTTTTGAGAAATAGTTTCCTTACTTCTATTGTAATCCTTTCACCACCAACCATGCCTTATATATTATTCTTCTATCAGCTTCTTATTTCAAATGGTAAATTCTTTTTTTATTAGGTTTTATTTTCCCTTTTGGTAGTTCATCCATCTCCTAATAAATTCATATCTTCCTCTATGACTAACTCCCACTACTTTGAGTCATTGTGTGTTTCTACCTCTTCTGGAAATTCGGATTCCCCAAAATCCATTAGAAGTAAGAAGTTTTTGCCAACCCTATACAATTTTACTAGTTATATGACTTTAGAAGATCTTCTCAAATAACTTTCATCATTTATCAGAACATTAGTTTTTGGTACTTGAACTTATGGTGCTCCTGCTACCAACTATTTTGTTACCAGGTCTTTTCCTTAGACTTATACAGCTCTCAAAGTATTATGTAACATCTATTGTTGGTTGAACTTCTAATGCATTTTTTTATGTCTGGTTTCACTGGTATTTTCAAATTTTTTGTTTTTTCCTCTAAACTAACTTATATATTAATAGTTAATTTTTTTCCTCAACTCCTAATTTATCCAAGTTCTGATCCTTCCATAGGATCCTCTCATTTAAAATAACATATCAACCTATAATTATCTTTTTTTTTATCATCACTCCATAGTAGGTATCCATACTCATCATTTTTATAGCCTATGAGAAAACATGTTTTGGACTTTTCTTATGACTTGTCTTTATATTTGTAATCAATAAGATCATAAGCAATGTAATTGAATGTTTTAAGGTATGAAATTTCCAAAAGCTTATAGGACCAAAGTTATTTAGGTAAACTTTTTCCTACTATAGTGGTTATAATTCTATTGACCAAGTATGTTGTCATATTAATTGTTTCTTCCTAGATGGTCTTGGACATAACGGAATACACATGCATGCATATAGCATTCTTTGTCAAAGTCTAATTCATTATCTCTACTACTCCATTCTATTGTGGGGTTTTAGGTATTATCCTCTCAATTATAATCTCATTCTTTTGACTAAAATTCTATAAGTTACTATCATTGTATTCACTACCATCATCAGATCTTAAGCACTTTAATTTTTGACCACTTTCCAATTCCACCATGGATTTCTACTATACAAAGGCACCAAACACATCAAATTTATTTTAGAGAAAATAAACCCATAACTTCCACATGGAATCATAAATGAATGTGAAAAAGTATCATAATCCTCTTTGAGACTATAAAAAACTAGTTCCCTGTACATCTGTGTGAACAACCACTAGTTTTCAGGATTTGGGATTTTGACCATTCAGATTGAATGAGATCCACTTTTTCTTTCCAAACACATAACTCTCACAATATATGATAGTTGTATGAACTAGCTTTAAAATGAAATTATCTACTAGAACCTTCATGTTATTCTCATTGAGGTGACCCATTCTACAATACCAAAACTCTATATTTTTATAGGTATAAATCCCAACTATTTCACTCACATATGAACTTCTAATTAGATACAGGGTTCTATCCTCAACTCCTAGTGCCACAAACATGGATCCTCAAGTCAATTTTATAACACTGATAGATTTTAAAAAAATATATTTTTAAAAAATAAATTTAATTCTTCTGATATCTTACGTTATACGCAACACCGAGTTTTAATGAATCGTAATATACTATTTATATTATTATTTAAACATGAAAGTTATAACCTGATTGTTAAACTTAGTGGTATGAATTAGAAGAACATAATTTTTAAAATTTATTATAATTTTTTTACATAAAGAAAAAATATTGATAAAAAATTACTTAATTTTTAGTAAATCTTTTATATGCTTCAAAAATACCTTTTTCTCGAAAAAAAATGTTTTTTATTACTTCTTGTGAACAAATAATAAAAGTGATTTTTCCACACTTGTAAAATGAATTTCAAAAAATAAACTTTATTTTTTAAATCTAATTTTCAATATTATATTTGAGTTATTTTTTTATAATTTTCTACAAATATTAATTTTTTGATGAATAGTAAAAAAAAATCTATTTTTTATTAAAAATTGCCTTTTTGTTTAAAACATTTGCATGAACCATTTTATTTTAAGATGGTTTTAAAAGTAAAATTATTAAAATTATATATTTAATAATCCAATTTAGGTCATTGTAATCAATTTTATATTAAATTTTTATATTAAAACCTTTTATACTTTTGAAATTTTTTTCTTTGGAAACCAATTTTTTCATCGTATTTTTCGGTTTAATTTTAAATTAAATTCTACCAATTATGTGAATTGAATTTATAAAAATAGATTAAATATTTTTAATCATCATAATTTATATTATATAATAATTTCAACTTAATTTTTTCATAATTAATAGTGAAAATGGTAAAAATTAATTACCACAATTAAGGTAGAAATAGGTCTACCGGGGGTTAGACAATAAAGATAAGAGTTAAATGACCTAAAAATTTATCCAAATCATATTGTATGGGGATATTTTGACCTTATATCATCTTAGGTTTAATAATTAGTAATTTTTTATCCTTTTTTCATGTGTAAAATGTGGGTATAACTTTTTCTTTTCAAAAATTACAAGTGTGTCATCTCCCCCACTTAAAAAAGGTAACCCGCTCTTCTCCCCTATTCACATTTCCAAAGTTTTTTGGTTCAGAAAATAACTACCAAAATAAATTAATTACTTATATACTAACATATTATAGGTATTATTTTGATTAGGAACCCCTCCTAAGAAGACGTTATGTATAAACCTAATGAGGTTCTCTGAAGAAGTGGTAAAATTCTTAACCTTATGTTTTTGTTTTATTTATTCTTCCACCTCATTCAAATATTCTTAAAAAATGATGATATAATAACCCAATTATATCCCATAAACATATATTTTATTATTTTAATTTCATAACTTATATCTATCTCCTCTTCCATTAAATGGGAATCAAAGTCGTTGATCGTGTGTATGGAAGACTACCGCCTCACAAACAGATGTAATTTGTTTTCCATCACCACATATCATGATTGGAAATAATGATGTATTTAATGTTTATATATTATATTTATTATATTATTATAATTATTTAATTATAATATTTCATATATCTTCTTACCTTTCAATTTTTTCTAAAATGATAACGTCGCTCTTGCATACATGTGGACTACTACATCCACAAAGTGATGTGAACCAATTTTCATTTTATCTTTACATGAATGGTAATAAGGATGTATTTGATTAATATAAATGATATATATGACATAATAATTATTAAATTCATGTGAATTAATATTTTCTTTTCTTTTTTTTCATCTGATGGGAAAATAGAAATAGCATTCATGCATACATACGGTCTACCGTCTCCATGAATGGTGTAATTCATTTTCTATCTTTAAATTTTATGGATGAATATAAATATGTATATATAATGAATATATATGATAATTATATCATGGTTAAAATTCTAGATATTATTTAACCATGATCAAATTAAAAGGATTGAAACTACCAAACCAGAAGATACACAAAAAATGAAACAGTTATTACCCAAAACATGATTTTAACATGGAATTGTTAATAAGCGAGTGATAAAAGGGTATAAATAAATCATATACGGTATAATATATATGTGTTTGTGTGTGTGTGTGATTTTGTTTTGGTAATATAATTATAATAAACCTATATTTATTATATAGGAGTATCGAATGTGTATAAAGAAATTCGAGACTTAGGTAAGGTATTTCTAGTCTCTGTTTTATTTATGGGGGATATATGTCATATTCACCGCTCGTTTATTTTGTGTGTTGTATTTAATTCCCCATTGATATTTTATATCATTAATATAATTATTTTCATGATATTTAAATTTTTATTTTATGTTATTCTTTAATGGGTCTTATGATTCAAAAGTTATCAAAGTGATAAGGGTTTTATATTACAATCTCATTATTTATCGGGATTGTTTATGATTATGCTTCCAACGATAAAGTATTATTATATATATCTCAATAACTTCATTAAATTTATTCTAATATATTTATTTATATATAATACATGTTTTCCTTTCATTTTCCTCTCTTTATAAACACACAAGACCAACATAATTTTTTTAAAGAAAATCGACTTTATTTCTCTCTTTGGTCAAAACACCTTATTCTTCCATATCCATGTTTTATAAAAATGTTTTAAATTTTTTTAATGTTGCTATTTTATTTTTTACAATAATTTTTACCATTTTTAATTTTTACAAAATGAATTAAAAGGAATCTTCTTTTTATTTTCTAAACAAGGCACTTTTGACCTTTTTATCGAAAATATGAAAGGAATATTTATTTTAATGTGTACTAAATGAATGAAATTTTCCACCATCATGACCACTAAATGTTTTAAATATTTCTTTATAAGTTTTAGAAAAAATTATTTTCACAGTAATTTTGAATTTTTAGTTTTAAAATTTGATTTTCAAAGTGGAAATTTTATTTTCCTCGAGGTTGTTTTTAATGATATTTTAATGGTATTTTTATTCATCAATGACAACAAACTTAAATGTTTCTCATGATTTACTAGGGAAATGATCTGAGGATTTCATAATTATCCTTTCTATAGATGGTTTATTATTATGATGACAAGATATTTATGAAACCCATTTCTTTTCCATGAGTTATGACATGGTGAATTGATGAAATACTTATGAAACTCATTTCTTTCAACGAGTTATGATGTGATGAATGTTTTATGATATTTTGGCACACGTATGTATGATTTTCATTATGTTATGAGTGGGGAATATATCTCTCTACAATTCATTGGGTAAAGATGGATATTTCATGCACTAAATATGTGTTTGTGTGAATCTAATTTCATGTTCACGAGTTTATGCATGGACCTAGTTGTATGTTCATAAGTTTATGTGAGGACATAACTTTCATGTCCATAAGGTTATGTGTGGACCTACTTTCATGTATATAATGTTATGTGTGGACTTAGTTTCATGTCCATAAAGTTATGTGTTGACCTAGCTGCATGTCCATAAGTTTATGCGAGGACCTGATCACTTATCCTTAACTTAATGAGTAAACTTGTTTCTATTATACATGTTCTCAATGTTATGATCTTACATTTTGGGAACATTCCTATGTATATGTTATGCTCTCATATATTGTGTTCATTGATTCTATTTATAATTCATGTCTTATGAACTACCAAGATTTATACCATGATTCAGTATTATGATCTATGTTATGTAGGGTGTGGTTTTCAAATGTTAAGATTATATTATCATACCCTTATACTCATGTTATATTTATGTGATTATTGATATCCCATTTATTACCCTAAATTAACATCTGATCTCACCCTTTCTAATGTTTCCTTTCCTCGTGTCATGAAGAAAGGTTTTAAGTAGGGTATTTCTATGAAGAGTACTAAGTTGGGAGATCTTTGGGGGATATGTTGAAGATATTTCATGAAATAATAAGATTATGTATCTAGTCTCCAAAGACACTAAACCTTTATGTTCCTTGAGAATGTATTTTTGAGATGTATTGAATATACATATAAAAGGATGAAAGATTTATTTATAGAAATACCAGATCATTATAGTTGGTATCAAAGCTAAGGTTTGGTCAACCATTTGAGATTAGGGTTAGAAAACATTGGTGAAAACTCAAGGTATAAGTCTAAGTATAGGATAACATCCTAAAGATTTGGTAAGGAAGATATTATGAGGTTTTACAAGTAATCACATTGTTGTCGGGATACTACAAGTGGATGTGGCTTTGGCATAGTTAAACCTATGGGTAATAACTCTGAAAAGGGAATATTGGTCTTTAACTCGGTCATCACCCGGTGCATGACAATGAGACTTACTACACACCTAGTTTGACACTCATAGGGGATATGTTTTGGAATTCAAATTTTCTTTATGAGACATCATGGAATATTTGAATAAATTATGACTATGAATGACCTAGGTTAAACCTAAGGTGTCATAGTTCAAATAGAAAGTGTCATGATTTAGACATCCATTGAATTTTTCATGATTATGTATTTTCCCACTATGATTATTGTTTCTCACACTATGATTTTTGGTTTTATTCAATGTATGGAACCCAAAGGAATCATGTGAAAAATAAATGTGATGATCATTTCAATGACCATCCTCATGAGAAACTAAATGTTTTAGAAGCCAGGATGTAATATTTTGTGATTATGTTCACTCAAATATCTCAAGTTATAAGTGGTAACATGGTTCATGTTGAACTTATTAATTTACCAAAAAAGGATAAATATTCCATTGAATATTTTATGTGACAACATCCACCCTCCTTTTATGGGACTTTTGATCTATTGGTTACTAAGAAATGGATCAATGTCATAGAAAACATATTTTCCTTTCTTCATTGATCAGACAATGAAAAAAAATTCCCATCCATTTATCATTTGGTAGGAGAAGGAAATTTATAGTGGAATATTATTAAGAATATGAAGTAAGTTGATGAAATTGACTCCATGGAATGGAATGAGTTTAAGAGAATATTTTTCAGTATGTACTTCCCTGGTATTTTATGTACAAAAATGGAAGAATTCTTTAATATTAAGGAGAAGTATGATGAATCCATTGGTGCTTATGTGGAAAATTTTACAAGACTTTCAATGTATTCATCTGGTTTAATCATCATCCCTAAAATAAAAATTGATTGATTCTTTAGTGGTTTGAAACCAAGCCTTCAAAATGCATTAACCATAAGGGACTTTGGAAGCTATGAAAAAATAGTTCAATGTGCAATGAAAGTGGAAATAAAATTTGGAAAACCTCATGTTTATAGTGATAAGAAAATGAATATGGGGTTTCATGGAATCTCTAATGATATGTCACGTGGAGGGAAGAAAAAGTTTTAACCTCCCACCTATAAAAAATGTAGTAAGGAGAACTCAAGTGAATTCTTGAAAGGAATAAGAATGTGTTTCAATTGTGTGAAGCCTAACTATCGAGAAAAATAATGTATAAGTGAAATGAAGAATCCAGTCAATGAAATGAATGAAAAGAGGGATCAATAGAATACACCACTCACACTTTAGTGTTATAGATGCAAGTAGTTTGGGAATTATGATAATTATTGACCTAATCCAAGAGATAATGAGGATAATAAGCTGAAAAAACCTCTAAATACAAATGGAAAAAATGAAATCTTATGCAATCACAGTAGATGAAGTGAATCATGATAATTAAGGCACACTTATACTCCACTATAGAGTTAGGAATTTCATGTTGAATTTTGTATGAATAAGCCCTATGAAAATCTTATTATTCATAATTTAATTAAACTTGATATGATTTTAATCATTTATTATCTCAATCTACATGGATTCTAGAATAATGAAATCACATTTTATATTCTGTTGATGTAAGGATGAACCCAAGTTTCTAATGGAAATGTTTTTATTTAAGATAGGATATTATTTAAGTAATAGAGGGTGAATTATATTTTGGAATCATATATGTCTATATGTAATATTAACTTAAGAATTATGGATACCATCATGGGTTTGTGAGTTTAAGTTTGATCATAAGTTAAAAGTCTTAGACACTCCTTTTGAGGTTTTATGTTATGGGAGTTTATCAAGATTAAGGATATTTTGGGAGACATTTATGAAAAAACAAACCTTTAGTTTTGTATATGTTTCAGTGAAAATTATATTTGAGGAGGAATGCCTTTAAATTTTATGCTCATAAGATTAAAGGTATTGGTAAACCTTAGGGGTTATATTATCTTTTATGTTGTGGTAATTATGGGTTATTTCAATTTGGTAACTTTATAAGAATTATATTAATATAGTTTTAGAAAAAGGACACTCTGTATTTTGGGTGACAACTTATCACATCTGTAAAGTCCATGGTAGTTGAACCCACAACCAAAGGGTGGCAATGGTGTATCACCAACCATTGACCTAAAAGAAAGAGTATTTATAGTGGTACAAAATGAATAGATATATTTCTGAGTATCTCGGTGCTTGGTATGTTAGTAAGTTAAGGTTTAGAAACAAAATTATAATGGGATTTTATAACTATTATCTATACCAAAATGGAAACAGGAAACCCTCACTATGGATTTTGTCATTGGACTCCCTGAGATGTCTAAATGGAACAATGTTGTATGGGTTATAGTTGATCGCCTTATAAAATAAACACACTTCATTTCTATTATATAAGATTTATCTCTTGACCAGAATTTCATAATATATATTAAGAAAGTGTTAATGTTGCATGGATTACCACATTCCATTGTATTTTATCAGGATCTAAAGTTTACCTCGAAGTTATGGAGAAGTCTTTAGAAAACTCTAGATACAAATTTGAGTTTTAGAACTACATATAATCCTCAAACATATGGTCATTCTAAGAAAACTATCCAAACCCTATAGGATATGCTGAGGTATTTTTCCATGGATTTCAAAGGTGGTTGGGATCAACACATACCTCTAGCCAAGTTTTCTTAAAACAATATCTTTCAATCAAGTATTTGAATATATCCTTATGAATCCATCTATGAAAAGAAGTTTATAATTCCAACATGCTAGGAGGAAGTTGGAGAAATAAATCTATCAAGGACTAAGATAGCTAAGTAAATGGCATAGAAAGTCAGATCCATTCAACATAACATCAAGGTAGCTTAAAGTCAACAAAAAAATCATGTTGAAAATCATCGACGTGATCTATAATTTGAAGTTGGTGAGAAGTTGTTTCTATGAATTTATTATTGGAAGAAGGTAATGAGATTTGGGCAGAATAGAAAGATAATCCCTAGTTATATCATCCCATTTAAAATTCTTGATCATATCAGAGTGGTATCATATCAATTAGTGATTCCACCAAACCTCTCTCAAGTTCACGATGTGTTCCATGTATCTCTCCTAAGAAAGTACATACCTGATATGTCACGTGTATTGAACTCAAAGGTCATAGAACTGAAGCATGATCTTTCTTATGGGAAAAAATTGTTAGAGATTCTGGATCATATAGATAAAGTGATATGAAATAAGATCACTCATCTTATCAAAGTTTTGTGGAGAAACCACTAGATTGAGGAAACTACATGGGTACCTGAGGATATGATGAGACAAATTTATCCTCAGATGTTTGTATCTAGGTGATCAAATTTTGAGGGAGAAATTAATTTTAAGGGGTTAGAATATAACACCCTGATATTTTATGAAATATTTTTTTCAAATAAATTTAATTTTTTCAATAGATTGTGTTATACACAACACCAAGTTTTAATAAACCACAATATACTATTTATATTATTATTTAAACATGATCATTATAACCTAGCCATTAAATAATGTGGTATGAATAGGAATGACCATGTTTAATAAATTAAGTATAATGGTTTTATATAAATAAAACATATTGATAAAAAGTACTTGTTTTTTAGTAAATCTTTTATATTCTTCAAGGATACCTTTTTCTTGAAAAAATGTTTTTCATTGTTTTTTGTGAACAAATAATAAAAGTAATTTTTGAAACTTTTTAAAAATTTATTTGAAAAAATAAACATAATTTTTTAAATTTACATGTACAAATTAACTTTAAGTTAATTTTTTAGAATTATTTGCAAGGATTAATTTTTTGGTGAATAGTAAAAAATGATGATTTTTTTAAAACTACCTTTTAATTTAAATCATTCACAAGTTAAATTTTAATTTAATATGGTTTTAAAAGAAAAAATATTCCAATTATATATTTAATAATATAATTTAGGTCATTAGAATCAATTTTATATTGAATTTTCACATTAAAAATTTTTTATAATTTTGAAAGTTTTTTTTCTTTGGAAAACTATTTTTTCATCGTGTCTACGGGTTTAATTTTAAATTAAATTATATCACCTGTATGAATTGAATTTGTAAAATTAGATTAAATATTTTTAATCATAATAATTTATATTATATATTAAGTTTAACTTAATTTTTTGTCATAATGAATAGTGAAAATAATAAAAAATAATTGTTGTAGTTAAGATTAAAACAAAGCTACCAGGGGTTAAACTAAAAAGATAAGGGTTAAAATGACCTAAAAACTTATAAAAATCTTATTGTATGGAAATATTTAGACATTATATCATCTAATTTTTGATAATTATCTATTTTGGATCCTTTTTTCATGTGTAAAATGTGGGGGAAAATTTTCTTTTCAAAAAAACCAAGTGTGTCCTCTCCCCCACTTAAAAAAGGTTACTCCCTATTCTCCCCTATTCATACTTCCAAAACCTTTTGGTTTAGAAAATATATACCCAAATTCATTGCTTAATTCCCTCCACACATCCTATATTCCTTATTTTTATTATTAAACTCTCATAATAAGGATTTATCTATAAACTTAAAGAGGTTCTCTGAAGAAGAGGTAAAAAAATTTAACCTTACATTTGTGTTTTATTTCTTCTTCTGAATCATTAAAATATTATTCAAATATTATGATATAATAAAACAAATATATCCTATATAATTCTATTTTATTATGTTAATTTAATGACTTGTATCTATCTCATCTTCCATCAAATGGGAAATGAAATAGTTGATCGTGTTTACGGCGGACTACCGTCTCGCGAACTGATGTAATTAATTTTCCATCACCACCTATAAATGATGGAAATAATGATGTATTTAATGTTTATATATTATAATTATGTTATTATTATACTTATATAATTATAATATCACATATAGATTCTTACCTTCTAATTCTTTGGAAAATGATAACATCACTCATGTGTACGTGTGGACTACCGCCTCCACAAAGCGATGTGAAACATTATTCATTTTATTTTTAAATAGATGGAAATAAGGTTGTATTTGATTAATATAAATTATATATATGAAATAATTATTATTATTTAAAGTTAAATTAATATTTACCTTTATTTTGTTCCATTCGATGAGAAAATGGAAATAGCATTCATATGTACATACGACCCACCGTCTCCATGAATGGTATAATTCATTTTCTATATATAAATTGTATGGATGACTCTAAATATGTATATAATTAATATATATTATATTTATATAATGTTTAAAATTCTATATATTATGGAACCATGATCAAATTAAAAGGACTAAAACTATCGAACCTGAATATACACGAAAAATGAAGTAGTTATTACTCGAAACATGATTTTAAAAAGGAATTGTTAATAAACGTGTGATAAAAGGATATAAATAAAGAATATATAGTATGATATATGTTATTATAGTTATGTAATACATTAATAATAAACCTATATTTACTATACAGGAGGATCGAATGTGTATGAATAAATTCAAGACTTGAGGTAAGAGATTTCTAGTCACTTTTTTATTTTTGGGAGACATGTCATATTCACCACTCGTTTCTTTTTCCTGGTGTATGTACTTCCACTTTGACATGTTATATCATGAATCACCTTTTTATGATATTTAAAGTTTCATCTGATGTTATTTTTTAATGGGTATCATGATTCAAAAGTTACCAAAGTGGTAATGGTTTTATGTTATAATCTCACTATATATAGAGATTGTTTATGATTTTGATTTTTATGATGAATTATTATTCTATATCTCTAAATAACTTCATAATTTTTCTTATACTTTGGTTATTTATGTAAAATACAAGTTTTTCATTCATTTTCCTCTCTTTAAGAACTCAAGATACTAAAATAATGTTGTTTTTAAAAAAATGAATTTATTTCTCTATTTGGTCAAAAACTCTTATTATTCCACATCCATGTTTTCTAAAAATGTTTTCAAGAATATTTTAATGTTCCTGTATGGTTTTTTGAAGTCATTTTTACCTTTTCTTAATTTTTAAAAAATTATTTAAAAGGAATCTTATTATATTTTTCTGAACGAGGCACTTTTTACTTGTTTACCAAAAATGTGAAAGGAATGTTTATTTTAACATGTATCGCATAAATGGAATTTTCCATCATCATGACCACTCAATGTTTTAAAGAATAATTTATAAGTTTCAAAGGTTATTTTAAAATAAAATTATTTTCACAATACTTCATGAATTTTTAGTTTTAAAAAGTTATTTTCAAAGTGGAAATGTTATTTTCCTCAAGAATGTTTTTAATGATATTTTAATGGTATTTTTATTCATAAACAACAACAAAAAACTTAGATTTTTATTATAATTTACTAAGGAAATTATACAATTATACCATCCTTATCTTTTATATATGTGTTTTATTATTATAATTATGATATATTTATAAAACTCATTTCTTTTCTACGGGTTATGATATGATGAATTGATGAAATACTTAAGCAACTCATTTATTTACACGGGTTATAATGTGATGATTTTTATGATATTATGGAACACATATATATGATTTTAATTATGTGATGGGTGGGACCTATATCTCCCTCCACTGCATTTTGTAAATATGGATATCTCATGTGCTAAATATGTTATGTGTGAACTTGATTTCATGTTCACAAGTTTTTGCGTGGACCTGGTGGCATGTCCATGAGTTTATGCAAGGACCTGGATTTCATGTCCATAAGGTTATGTCTTGACCTAGTTTCATGTTCATAAGGTTATGTTTGGAGATAATTTCATGTCCATAAGGTTATTCATGGACCTGATTGCATGTCTATAAGTTTATGCAAGGACTTGATCACATGTATTTAACTTAATAAGTGATCATGTTTCTATTTATACATGTTCATGATGTTATAAACTTATGTTTTTTTCACATTACTATGTCTATGTTATGCTCTCATGGATTATGTTCATTGATTCCATTTATGATTCATGTCTTATGAACTACCACACTTTATGTCGTGATTCAAGATTGTGATCTATTTTTCATAGGGTATTGTTTTCAAATGTTAATCTCATATTCTCATACACTTACGCTTATGTTATGTTTAAGTGATTGTTGATATCCCTCTTTATTACCCTTATTTACCATATGATCTAACCCTTTCTTATGTTTCCCTTCCCTAAGACATGAACAAAGGTTTTAAGTAGGGTATGTCTATGAAAATTACTGAGTGGGGAGATCTTTGTAGAAGATATTGAAGATATTATATGAAATAAGAATATTATATATCTAGTCTAAAAATACACTAAACCTTTATGGTCCTAATGTGTGTATTTTTGAAATTTATTGAATATTCATCTAAAAATATGTAATATTTATGTATGAAAAACTTGGGTTTTTATAACTTTACAAACATAGTTATTGAAATTAGTTCCAAAGCCTTTATTATTTAACTTCCCTACTAACATGAGATTCCTCCTAAGACACGGTATGTGTTTCACTCCTTTAAATTAAATAATACTCTCATTTTTCATATGGATATTAATATCTCCCTTTCCAACCACTTCAAAAGCTTCATCATCTACCATATGAAATTCCCCAAAGCCTCCAGATACATATTTTTTCATGCATTTGCGATCGACCGATGAGTGGAAGGATGTACTAGATTCAACTACCCATAAATCTATCAGATTATGAATAGTGATCAATATATTGATACAATCTTCTGTTATATTAACATATTTTGAAATTTAAATAGTAGTTTCTTCAGTATTTCCCCTGTAGTTTTTGTAGTTCTTCTGAGGTTGTCCTTGTTTTCCACAATGTCAGCAAGTAGTCCCTAGACCAGTTGACTTTCCACAAATATTCTCTCTAGTATTTTCTTCTGATTGTCGATGATTCTTCCAATGAGGTGAGCATCCCCTACTGTTATTATTCAATGCACTACCAAAATATTCTTGGACCTCTCTTATCCTAAGATCCTCATTGAGGATCAAATCCTAGACCTCTTCAAACACAATATCAAATTTCCAATAGGAATTTCTTACCATAGTAACCATGCCATCCTAGGATTTTAGTAATGATGAGAGTAGTAGTATAATCCATACATCATCTATAAAGGTCACTTTCACTAATTCGAGCTAACTTCTAATCATGTTTAAATAGTTCACATAATCTACAACTTACCATCCTTCTGGTAACCTCAATCTAAACAAAAACATCATTAGGAAAACTTTGTTTAAAGCTATTGGTTTTCCATACATCTCTTCCAGGGCCACCATAAGTGTAGTTATAGTCTTATTCTCTTGGATATTGAAGGCAACATTTCATTCCAAAGTCATCCTAACCAACCCTAAATCCTTTTTATCCAACTTTTCTAATTCACTTTTCTCCGTCTTATTGGGTTTCTCAACCAAAAAAAGTTTAAGATCCTTCTAGGTTAGATGATCCTCTATTTATATCTTCCAAAATCTAAAGTTGGTTTCGTTTAACTGATTGATCCAAACCTTGGCTTCAATAATTTTCATCTCTTATGATAATAATATGACCAACAGAAATTCAATACGACTCTAATCCAAGTGAGAAAGTACCTGAAATTATCAATTGTTTCCAAACTGAAGTATCCCTTTGATGCCATTTTTTGGAAGAAATTCATCTCCTCTTCTAAAATATAGATATGAAAAATGGATAGTTGAACCTTGAGTTCACTGGAAGTTTGTATCCACCATTAGTTCAGTATAAAAAAAATTCAAACTACTAGATCTTACACCTCTGTCTTAGAGCATTGGAAATAATAAGTTAAGAATAATACTAATCACTACTCAAAAGATGAATCACACACACACACACACAATCAAACATTAAAAAAATATAAGAAAGAAATAACACTAATTTTAAGTGGTTCGTACTTTCATCCTACATCCATGAGAGAACACTGCTAACTCTTTTTTATTGCCAAAAGGTATAAGTTTTACAAACATTGTAGCTTAATAATCTAGCATTGTACTTTTGATCATTCAATACAAAATAGTACTTTAGATCACCACCTCACCTGCTGGACCCACATCTTTTATAGAGTTTTTTTCAATAAAATAGGTAACATCAACCTATAACATTTATGGTCATCCATCCATTGAATTCTTCATTCAGTTGAGACTTACAATGGCTCAACCAACCAGTTCGATACATTATTCACCATGCCCAAATACTAATTTTCACAATATCCATCATAAGTCTATGAACTTCTAGTGGTTTGTCCTATATTTTGAAGTTCCTCCTTCCATAGTTTTGACAAGGTCAAAGTTATCTACTAGTGGTTATATAGGTTCTGGGCATAGTGGAAGTGCGGGAGGGACGGTTCACAACTTTAATTTTTGTTATATTCATTAAAAAATATGAGATCTATGTGATGATGAATGTTGTGATCCATAGAATTGAATCAAAGAAATAGGAAAAAAGAATAGAAACCTATAACCAAGATAGCAGATTGATATATTTTGTTTATAATTTATTTAATTAAATAAGAATTACCTCCAAGGTGATTCTTTCTCCATTGATGTGTTCAGCCATAGATCTACAGACATATTGTCATTATGTTGTAGAGATCGAGGGTAGATCTCCTCTAGAGATTATCCACATGTGTTCCACATATCTTTGGACATCGCTGAAGGAGTCTCTAGTTGCTATCATGAAAGATCCTTGCACTTTCTATATCCACCTTCGATCACCTTGAGAATCGCTTCCAAAGTGTTTTACTTGATCTTGTGGGGGAGGATCTCTCTCATTCTTTAGAGCATTCTTAGAGAGGTATGAACTCTCTAAGCTTGAGATCTTTTCTCCGATTCATTGTACACAACACAATAGGTGTCTCTTAGATAGTGCTTGGCTAATAAAAGAATAATATAATTAGGCATTTAATTCACTAGGGTAAAAATAAATAATTTGCACAAGTGCCTTAATTATTTTATTAATACTAGAGAAATCCCCATGTCAAATAATAATAGCAACATTATTATTTCTTGACATGCACTTAACTTACAAGTTATAATTAAATATTATTTAATCAAATAATATTAAATATTATTATTTCTTACTAGACCATTAAACTCGGTCCACCAATCCCCCTCAATATTTATTAATTATTCCGCTCAAAATATATTCTCTCAGATAACTAGTGACGTAATAAATAAAATTAACCATACATGAATAATTATTAAACCAAGACTGAGAATAATATTTATTCAACTTGTTAAATAATAAATTATTTAACTGAGATATTGGATACACTTAGTGTGTGACCCTCTAGGCCTCTTTCTCAGTGGCATTAGGAAAACCTACCTAAAGTACAAGGTTAGAATCTAGAAACACGCCAAGGCACCCATAGAGAAAGAAGTTAATTTCACAACGACATATCACCTCATACGAATGCTTACCATGTAAAATAATCTCTTTATCACAATATCTCTAATTGAGCAGGTTGCATGCTAGTGCCATCAACCTATATGCTCGATATCTCTTTCTTTGACTTTTTTGGAAATAGAACCTTCCTATTGATCACCATGGCCATAGATTTATTTAGGTTATATCATTTCCATAAAAGGGCATGGGATATTATATTTTGTTAAATAACAGAAGGGATAAATCCTTTCTCACGTTATTCATTAATTCAATAATACTCGTGATGCACCCAACATATCTTACTATGCTATGAACATCTGTCATCATGGTTTTCATCAATACATCTAAGTGTGTGACTCATAATATCCATTAATAATAATATTAAAGTCTAAGGACCAATACACACATCCACATATAGGAACATCCAATGACACTTATAAATGTTGATTTCCTACTATCGGGTCTCGTTCTCATAATATCCTACTAGATATCACCAAGGGAGTACACCATGAGAAGGTGTCTGGAAGTCTTATAAGTCTCAACCCCTAATATCATGTATCATTTGAGTCCCTCAAATGATATCATCTGATTATAGAACATATATTCAAGAATAGTTTCATAACACTTTCGGGTTCTCATCATAATGGGGAACTACTATGACCTTTTAGTGTGACAGCTACTCTTGGGACATTATCACATACAATGTTACGTAGAAGAACAATCATGATGTGATGAGGAATTTATTTATATTCAAAAACCATGAATATTAGTTATCATAAAGTACATAGAATTTGTTTATAGGGAACCAACTCCAACAAACTCCAACTTGTACTAGAGACAACTACTAACAACCTTCATTCTGCTAGTTATCACATGATACTCATGCTTTTACTGAGATAGTACTTTATTCAAGGGGTCCTCCATGTTCTCTTATGTGGATACTCTACTCACTACAACTTCACCCCTTTGATAAAAATCCTTCAAGAGGTGATACTTTCAAAGTATGTGCTTTGTCTGTTGATATGACCTTAGCTCTTTTGGAAGAGTCATCAGTGCAGTATTATCACAATACAATGTGATAGGGTATTTACTACTAGGCACCACATCAAGATCCTAGGAAAAGTTTCAAATCCAAATGGATTCCTTGGATGAATCAAAAAATTCTATATAATCAGACTCCACTGTAGAATCAACTACAACTGGATACTTTGAACTCTTCCAGCTAATGGATTCTCTGTTGATCCAGAAAACATATCTTGATTGTGACTTCAGATCATTTTTATCTATCTGAAAACCAGCATCATCATACCCTCTGATGACAAGCTCTTCATATCCTCTATACACTAGAAACATATCCTTAGTTCTTCTCAGATACTTGAGGATAGTCTTAATATCAGTCCAATGTTGTTATCCTAGATCTGCTTGATATCTGCCTACCATGCTCAATGCATAGGCAACATCAAGTCTAATTCATAAAAAGTCATGCATTATTTATCCTATCACCGAATCGTATGGGATATTACTCATTCTCTCTTTCTATTGTTGTGTTTGAGGACACATTTTATTAGAAAGATGTAATCCATGTGACAATATAACCAATCCCATCTTGGATTGTTACATACTAAATCTTTTAGTATCTGGTCAATATATGTACTTTTTCATAGTCCAAGAAACCTCTTGGATCTATCAAGAATGATCTTGATCCCTAGAATGTATGATGTTTCACCTAAGTCCTTCATAGAGAAGCACTTGTTCAACCAGTCCTTAACAAATTGTAAGACTAGTATGTCATTTCTAATAAGTAATATGTCATTAAAATATACTATTAGGATAACAACCACATTCCCATTAAACCTTTTGTAAACACATATCTTACATTTGTTTTTAATGAAACCAAATTATTTTATTTATTCATAAAATAAAATATTCCATGACCTAGATTCTTGCTTCAATCTATAAATGGATCTCTACAACTTGTAAATACTTTTTCCATCACCTAGTGTCATAAAACCTTCTGGTTGTGTCATATAAACATCTTCCTGAAGGTTCCTATTAAGGAATTTAGTTTTGACATCCATCTGCCAAATCTCATAGTCATGGTAAGCGGCTATGCCAAATATGATTCTGATGGATTTAAACATGGAAACTGGAAAAAAGTTTCATCGTAGACAATTCCTTTACATTGTTTAAACCCTTTATTCACTATCCTTTCTTTATAGGTACTTACTTTACCTTCTATGTCTAGTTTCCTCTTGAATACCCATTTACATCCAACAGGATTTACATCAACTGACACATCAAACAGAACCCAAACTTGGTTCGGATACATGGAATCCATATTAGAATTCATAGATTCTATCCATCTTGAAACTTCTAAGCTCTCTAATTGCTATTTGTAGGAGAGAGGTTCATCATTTTCCAACAATAATGATTCACCATCCTTAGTGACAAGAAAACTATATCTCTCTGGTTCTCTTACCTCTCTTGCACTCCTACACAGTACTTGTGTTTCAGGAACTACTTCTTCCATAGGGACCTGTAGAACTTGTTTCTATACTAACTCTTGTGTATCTTGAGCATCAAATTCATTGAAATCAATCTTTCTCTCACTATCCTTTTTGAGGATGTGCTCCCTCTTAATAAATACATCTTTTCTGGTAACAAACACTTTCTTATCTAAGGGGTTGTATAGGTAGTATCCCTTTTTTTGTTGGGATGCCCTATAAAGATACACTTCATGCCTTGGGGTACTAGTTTTTTTCCTGATAAATCCTTAAAAATGACTTGCATCCCCATATATGTGTGTGTAACAAAAAAGGTTTCTTTCCACTCCATATCTCGAAGGGAATTATGTTTGCCACTTTAGTTGGTACTCAGTTTAATGTGTATATCGTGGTTTGTAATGCATATCCCCAAAAGGATAATGGGAGATCTGCATGAATCATCATTTACCTTACCATATCCAACAAGGTATGGTTCCTCCTTTTAAAAACACAATTCCATTGTGGTTTATAAGGTGGAGTGAGTTGAGATAGAATCTCAAACTCCTGTAAAAGGTTGATGAACTCTTGGTTAAGATATTCTCCACCTTGATCTAATCGAAGCTTCTTTATATTCTTACCAAGTTGATTCTCTACTTCATTATTTAATTCCTTGAATTTATCAAAGGACTCAGACTTATACCTCATTAAGTAAATATATCCATATCTACTCAAGTCATTAGTAAAAGTTATATAACGTCCCGGTTCCGGAAGCCACCCAGAGGCGCCCCGTACCCGGTTGGTCACATGGCCTCAAGCGCATTTTCCCGAACACCAGAGGTTGCCGACTAGCAGCGAGGGCCTTGGGTGTGATAGTGAGGAAAGTATGACCTCATTGGCAGAGTACACAGCGGAAGTAAACAACACATACAATAGCATAAGTAATAAACATCCAACAATAGTAAACAACAGAAGACTGGGATAATAAACAACTAGAGCACATATATATATATGAAATGATGCATGATACATATGTCTAAGAAAGCAGCCAAATAAGTCACAATGTTGGGAATACAAATAGTGCTAAACTAAATTATAAAATAAAAATAAACAGCTCCTCAGCATCACAAGCCATATCTTGGTCTCATGCTCTCCAGCTCCACAATAAGTCAAGTACCTAAAGTAGAAGGGCACTTTCCCTTGTCTATACCTGCAACAATATAATTTGTTTGGGCCCAAAATCGTGACCCAAATAGGGTGTGAGACTAAATACCAGTAGGCAACCACCCGAAGATCTGTGCCTAATAGTCAGTGAGTATATGGTAGGTAAAAGTACAGAAAGCAATAACAGGAAAGTACTAAGCAGTAAACAATCCACAGTTTCAAATCAAGCAACAGTGAAGCAAACAATTAAACCAAAAACAGGTAACCCTCTAGGAAGTACTCACAGCCATCCCCTTTGGTCCTACCTAAGAAGTACGGACAACCCTCTATGTAGTACACACACCCTAACCCATCTGGTTCTATTATAATAATTTAATAAGACTCTCTGAGGAAGCTCACATAAGTTCGTTCCCCGTATAGTCTAGGTAAAGAAAGAATCTATGAGGAAGCTTATATGGTCCATTCCCTACATAGTCTAGGGTAGTTAAAGACTCTCTTAGGAAGCTCACACGCCAATTCCCCTTATATCCTCAAGGTCTAGGACTCTCTAAGGAAGCTCACTCGGTCAATTCCCCTTATATCCTAGGTCGTTCAATTCAAACAAAGACTCTCTGAGGAAGCTCACACAGTCAATCCCCTTATAGTCTAAAGCAATCAAGGATTATCTGAGGAATCTCACTCAGTCAATTCCCCTTATATCCCCAAGTGGTTCTAGTCTCTCTGAGGATGCTCACTCAGTCAATCCCCCCTTATAGCCTAAAGTAATCAAAGACTCTCTGAGGAAGCTCACCCTGTCAATTCCCCTTATATTCTACTACACCAGGTTCTCATGGCCCTATATAGGTCAATGAGCATAGTAGTGTAATAAGGAAAAAGTAAAACTACATAATTACTTGGCTAAATAGTCTACAACATATCAAGCATGTCAGAATACAAACTCTTCATCCTACAGCAATAGGCATGGAAAACAGGCAAAGCAGCCAAAGGCTAAACAGGACCAAACGGTCGTAAACAGTACATGCATGGGCAAGACACATCCAAATAATAACAATCAACCCTATTCATATCCAAAAATCCTCTACACAGGCATACAAGCATGGTAGGCAAACAACATGGGTAAAACAGTAAACACGCAATACCCCGTTCAAGGGTATTGGTGGAATTTGCACATAATAATCAAAGACTATGAACGGAAAGGCACAAAACACCTACCTCAGGGTTAGGAGATCAATATACTTGAACCTCAAATCTTGAATCTCCTTGGAACATCTTAGATCTAATAAAATTTCCAAAACGTTTAACCCATGATAACTTGGAAAAGAAGAGGAATTGGAAAACAAGGCTCAAGCAAAAGAGAGAACTCACAGATGCATTTCCAATGTAATCAATGGTGTTCGTATCAGAGTTCGGATGGAGGCTTGGGGCCTCAGAGAGAGGTCGTGGTTGTACGGGTTCTCTCGGATGAAGACAACTTAGAAGAAGGTTGTTCTGTCCGTCAGACGCAACCCCAGTGCGTTTAATGAAAAAAAACAAAATACACGCCGTGTACTTCTGGAGTACATGGCATGTACTTGTTGTTTCTGTACTCCGCATTAGGTGGCCTCCAAATCACTCCCACACTGCCATGTGTGCAGCTACTACATGGTCAGCACATGGCCTGCTGCAGCAAGAAAGTACACGGTGTGTACTTAGAAAATTTCTAGAAATTCCTCTTTTCTCCAAAAACGACCAGAAAGGAAAAACATACCTGAAAATAAGGTCTGGTTTATTACAAGTTATGAAGTAAGAATATCCACCTCAAGCTTCTACTAGAAATGGTCCACACACATTAGTGTGTACCAATCCTAGAATCTTTGTGGCCCTTTCACCCTATCCCCAAATAACGGTTTGGTCATTTTACCTTTTAAACAAGCATGACATCTATAAAATAGTTTTATCTCAGAAGAGTCTAAATAACTATCTTAATAGAGCTTTGTCAAATGCTTTTCATTTACATGACCAAGATGGTGATTCCACAACTAGGTGTTGTATGATTCTTGTAAACATGATTCATTATCAATTTTTTGGTTTTCGTAATTTAATACATACAAACCATTATTTAAATGTTTCATACCATAACATATGTTTTCCTTATGAAAGAAACAACTTTTATTTCCAAATTTTAAAATAAAACCATCTATATCTAAACTTGATACATAAATTATGTTCTTGGTAACACTTGGTACATAATAACAATCATGTAAAACCAAAATCATCGCAGTTGACAACAAAAGGTGGTAGTCACCAATGGTAAGAGAATCCAGCCTCAAACCATTGGCAACCTGTAGATCCACCTCTCCTCTAGAAATTTTCCAAAATCTACTTAGTTCCTACATTTGAATACAGATGTGAGCACCAAAATCTATATCTAATACCCAATGTGTAGAAATGGAAATATTTTACTCGATAACAAACACACCTTTAGCTTCCCTTTGCCTCTGGGTGCAGTTCCTCTTCCAGTGTCTTGACTTGCCACATGAAAAACACACTACCTCCTTTTCCTTTCCCTACCTCTGGATCTTTTTCTTTTTGGTCGGACGGTGATTGGGGGCTTTAGACTTTTTATAGGTCTTAGGACCCCTTTCCTTATCCTTCCTCTTCCTATTCACCATAAAGACTGTGGGTTTATCATGCCCCATGTCCTTATCCACTTAGAGAATTATGGTTAAAAGTTCTGATAGACTCTTCTCATTATTTATCATATTATAATTCACAATAAAACTAGATAAGGCCTTGAGTAGTGATGAAAGTATGAGATATGTACGCAACTCCTCTGGGAATTTAATTCTTAAGATGTCAAGATGCTTAATGTAGTCGATAAGCTTGAATACATGAGGCCCAGCTGGCAGAGACTCTCCAAGCTTAGTCGTGAACAAAGTATTGGAGATCTCATACCTCTCTTGTCTCACCTTCTATTGATAGAGATCTCGAAGGTGATACATCATTCTATAAGAATCCATTTCCTCATGTTACTTCAAGATCTTATTGGACATGGACGATAACATGAAGAACTAAACATCTGTAGAATCATTTAGATGTTTCTCATACAGAGAGAGCTCTTCATCACTCGCCTCATTTCTAGTGCAACTGGTAAAGGTTCTTCCAGCACATATAGTTCCTTTCATGGTGAAGGATGACCCATAGGTTCCTTTTCCACTCTTGGAAATTAGTTATAGTGAGAAGGTTTTCCTTCTCGAGTATGGATTGAAACAATATGTTTGATTTCATTTTTAATGCCTTTTCTATAAATAAGATGAGCAAAGATTTAGTACTTTATTTGATAACTTTAGACAAATAAATAAAATTATATTTATTAGTATCCCATTATTTTATCAAAACCCAATATCCCTGACCATTGGATTTGGAATATCTCATTGCTTGGACATTCAAGTGGAAAGGATTCATATTTCATTCTTATCACCCCAACTTTGGATAGTCAAGAAACTCGAATGGTTTTAGGTAGGCATTCCAAATGTCAACTGCATTAACTCATAGTTCCTTAATTTGTTGAGTGGACTCCCCAATCCTAAAATCATTAATTTAGATTTCCTTAATATTTTTCTCTTAGTTAAACCAAGTCCTACTTTGGTAGTCTATCCTTGATGTGAACCAAGTCAAGTCAACCCAAAACCTCATGTTAGAATTCCCCGATAATTGAAAGCACCCTAACTTTGTCTGGTCAAGCACTTTGAACTATGGTATAATTCTAACTGAAGTAATGGAAGGCTATACCAGCTTAATATTTTATTGAGGGATTTTATCCTTTATGCGTAAATTACCAATTATTATCCTTTCACATGATTTTTAATATTAAGTGGGATTACTTAAGTGATTAACCATGTCTTTAGATAATATTTACACATAAGCCAGTTTATTTTAGTTTCATTTTTGCATGCTTGTTAATTCATTAATTATGTGATTTCAACAAAACATCCATAATGAAATAACCATTCAACTGACAAAATTAAAATAAAGGGTATAATCATGAGCTTGTTTTAATGGTTAGTTTATCTAGTGGTTGATAAACTAATCGCTAACCTAGGAGAGAAACACCTTGAACCATTTAAGGTTTGTGTTTAAATCTTTCAAATTATCCATCTTTGTATCTCTTTAGATTGGTTTCTCATCGGCTCCTAACTTTAACAACTCCACTAGCTTGGGAGCTCTATCCATTATATGTACTTTTACTCACATGAAGGTGAGGGGTAAAGGGGGGTTTACATAAAAGAAATCATGGGAACGCAGACCCTACATATTAATGAGGAGATAAGGAATTCATGCCAAAAAGTTAATTTAATAATAAATTAAAAGGAAACTAATCACATAAAAAGTTATGGTCCAACTCATGATCATCCACATGCATGCAATGAATTATGTATTTAATAAAACTAGCATTAAATTTTTTAATCGTTCTTATTTAAAATAAATCATGCTCAAATAAATTAATTATTATATTTAATTAAAAATTCCTTTTATCTTAAACCTTTTCTAAATTTCCTTGAGATTATCATCCATTATAATTTTAAACAAATTAATAAATTCATTTAAAATTAACTATGTACATAACTTGTACTTTGGAGGTAACCCAGTGAATACTCATCCAAAACTACCCAACATATATTATACTTGTATACACTTTATTCTTTGTGAAATATAGCATGCACATAGAATAATAATCGTAATACAACTCATACATGATGTATAGATCTTGAATATTATGCAGATGTTAATAAAACATATATATATATATATTAAATCCTATCACATGGCGTGTCCCAGATTTATGCCCACACACAAGTACATGTCTCAAGGGTTACATAATATAATAAATTTTAAATCTTCCTAACTGGTAAAAGTACACATTATATAGATTTGATCTACACGGCGTGTACATTCTTCACCATGTATCCAAATTACATGCCTAGGGACTCGGCGTGTGAGGCGTACTTCGAAAATCTTGGAGTACACGGCGTGTACAGTGGGTCATACGCCATGTTGACTTCGTGTTACATGGTCACCGGTCGAGTGGGTCGTGTATGGAATACACGACCCAACCCTAACTCAAAGGGGACTACACATCATGTCCAGTGGGCCACATGGCGTGTAGTCCGGTTGATCGTGTGTTAGTCTGTCCTGGTCAACATGTGGTGTAAGAATTAACTGCACCACGTGTCATTAATGCACACAGGTTGAGTAATTTTCAAACTACTCCCGATGAATTGAACACAACTACACGGCATGTAAATCTGACTACACATCATGTACAACTGTATTACCTGGACAGAACCCTTGGCACCTCTGGATGAGATCCTCGATATAATTTTAATCATAATATTAATCATTTTTGTTAGATATGTGAGAAAAGATAGAGGAAGAAACAAATATCATCATTCAGATTAAAAAAGGAATGATTAAACTTGAATTGAAAAACTAAATTATAAATTTGAAAATCACCAATTATTATTAAATAATTATAAACAATAATAACCTCCCTCTGATACCACCTATAGGTTCTAGGTGTAGTGGAAGCACGGGAGGGACGATGCCCAACTTTAATTTTTTTCATATTCAATGAACAATTCAGGATCTATGTGATGATGAATACCATGATCCATGAAATTGAATCAAAGAAATAGAAAAAAATAATAGATTATTAGAACCAGGAGATAGGATCAACATATTTTGTTTATAATTAATTTAATTAAATAATAATTACCTCCAAGGTGATTTTTTCTTCATTGATGTGTTCGGCCATAAATCTGCAGGCGTACTGTCATTGTGTTGTAGATATCAAGGGTAGATCTCCTCTAGAAGTGATCCACATGTGTTCTACATATCTTCAGACATCATTGAATGAGTTTCCATGTGATAACACGGAAGATCATTACTCTTGCAATGTCCGTCTTCGATCACCTTGAGAACCGCTTCCAAAGCGTTCTACTTGATTCGGTAGAGGAGGATCTCTCTCATTCTTGAGAGCGTTCTTGGAGAGGTATGAACTCTCTAGGCTTTAGATATTTTCTCCAATTCATTTTTCACAACACAATAGGCGTTTCTTGGCTAGTGCTTGGCTAATGAAATAATAATATAACCAGGCATTTAATTTACTAGGGTAATAATAAATAATTTTCACAAGTGCTTTAATTATTTTATTAATCCTAGAAAAACCCCCATGTAAAATAATAACAGAAACATTATTATTTTCTTACATGCGCTTAACTTGTGAGTTATAATTAAATATTATTTAATCAAATAATATTCAATATTATTATTTCTCATTGGACCATTGAACTCGGTATGCCAATCATTCTCAATATTTATTAATTATTCCACTCACAAAATATTTTCTCGAATAACTAGTGTCAGAATAAATATGATTAGGTATACATGAATAATTATTAAACCATAATCGGGAATAATATTTATTCATATTGTTAAATAATAAATTATTTAATTGAGATATTGGATACACTTAGTGTGTGACCCTCTAGGCATCTTTCTCGATGGCATTAGGTAAAACCACCTAAAGTCCAAGGTTAGCATTTAGCAACACGCCAAGGCACACATAGATAAAGAAGTTAATGTTGCAATGAAATTTCACCTCATATAAACACTTAATGTGTAATATAATCTCTTTATCCCAATATCTCTAATCAAGCAGGTTGCATGTCAGTGTCATCAACCTATATGCTCGACATCTCTTTCTTTGACTTTCCAGAAATAAAACATGCCTATTGATCACCATGTCCATGGATTTATTTAAGCTATATAATTTCCATAAAAGGGCATATGATATTATCTCCTTTTAAATAATTAAAGGGATAAATCCTTTCTTGCATTATTCATTAATGCAATATTACTCATGATGCCCCCAATATATCCTACCTCACCGTGAACATCTATCGTCGCGGTTTACATCAATACATCTAAATATGCGACTCATAATATCCATTAATAATAATCTTAAAGTCTAAGTACCAATACACACGTCTGTAGATAGGAACATCCAATTGCACTTATAAATGTGGATTTCCTATTGTTGGTTCATGTTCTCATAATATCCTATTAGATATCACCAAGGGTGTACACCATGAGAAGGTGACTCAAAGTCCTATGAGTCTCCACCCCTAATAGCCTGTATCCTTTGTGTCCCTCAAATGATATCATCCAGATATAGAATATATATTCAAGAATAGTGTTATAGCACTTCTGGGTTCTCATCATAGCGGGGAACTGCTATGAACTTTTAGTACGATAGCTACTCTTGGGACATTATCACATATAATGTTATGCAGAAGAATAATCATGATGTGATAAGGAATTTATTAATATTCAAAAACCAAGAATATTAGTAATCATAAAGTACATGGAAGTTGGTTCTAGGGCACAAACTCTAACAGATTGAACTTCTGATGAGCTTACATCCAATTTTTGAACTTCCAATGAGTGAGCATTTAGAGACTTGAAGAAACTTCTCGATTACAATAGATATCTCAGGCCTATTTGATGAGAATTAAATTGCCTGATTAAATTCATAGCCAAGGTGGTGTTGTCGACAAGTTCATTTCCAGAAAGTCAAAAAATGTGACATCGAGCATATAGGTTTATGACTTTATCATGAAACTTTCTCTATTAGTGTTACTGAGATAAATATATTATATCACATGATGTACGTTCATAGGAGGTTACATGTCATTGCGACATTAATTTCTTTCTCTATAAAAGCATTAACATGTTTCTAAACGCTAATTATTGACTTTAGATAGTGTGATCTAATGACACTGAGAAATGGACCTCGAGAGTCACGTACTAAGTGTATTCTGAATCTCAATTAAATTCTATATGAATTCAACATGTTGGATAAATAATATTATCATACATTGTTTAATAATTATTCATGTTTGTTTGATCAAAAATATTCAATAATTGGTTATTCGAGAGAATATATATGTGATTTAAATATTTAATAAATATTTATTCACTAGGTAATTATTTATTTAACTACATGAATATAAAAATATTTATTTATTCTAGTTTATTCACACTATAACATGATATTTGTTTATTTAGTTACATGAATATTTAATAAATATTTCTTCATTAGTTTTAGTGAGTATAATATTTATATATTTATTAGAATTTGGGGGATTACCTAAGTGGTAAAGGCTTCACATAATCCCGCATCAGACCCAGGTTCAAATCTGGGTGGAAGTAAATTTCAGCAAGCTGGCGGTGACGCAAACATGACACTTGATGCAAATAGGCGGTGACGCGGGCTTGGTGATGTAGGCAGTATGATGCAGGCATAACGCTAAAATGGGAAATTGATCCAATTTTCTCGCCTTTGGGATATGTTATGGGCTTCATTCCCACTAGGCCTTTGGTCTATGTAATGAATAAATGAGGCTTGATGGGTGGGTTATCCCTTAGGAGGGCTATGACCTGCCTTTTCGTCATGTGTGTGTGTTTAATGTAATTATACCTTTAAACACATGATATATACAATATTTATATATTTATTAGCGAATAATGCAGTTATATTTATTTAATTAAATAAATAATCATTATTTAATGACCAATAAATATTGAGAAGGATTGGCGGTGCCGAGTTTAATGGTTCGGTGTAATATTTCATATTATATATTATTTGAATGTAATTTATATTTTATTTATTCAAAAAATAATAATATTTATTTCAATAATATTTATTTTCTTCTAAAATAATAATATTATTATGGATTTTTTTGAGAATTAAGGAAATAATAAGGGCCATTTCATAATTATTCATTTTCTAACTTGGGCGCTATATAAATCTGATTATGATAATTTTTGCAGGCTTGAAAGTCATATTCTTTTGTTGTGCACAATGAGTTCTCAATAGAACCCTTTAAAACTCTAGAGAGCTCCCCAGTAGGACATTCTAAAGAATGTAGGACAATTCTCCTCATTCATCATAGTAAATTTCTTCTCCCTTGAAGGATTTAGTTGTAATCAATATCGATCATCGTAAATGATAGATTCGTCTGCACTAATAGCTGGATAATTCTATGGTGACGATCGATGGTTCGCAAAACTCGTGTGGATTACCAATAGAGGGAATCTAAACTTGATTTATTTGATGTAATGACGGTACGATGATAGTGGTCAACTGATTCATTGATGAAAAAATAATATGATGAGCGATAATTCTTTAATTAAATTAATTAATTATAAATTATAGGCAAAATGATTTTGTCTTTGTGGGTTCTTGGAACACATTTTTATATATTTTCGAGGATAAATCTGTAGGAGTTGATGGAAAAACGTTTTTGGGCACAAGTACGACCACTTTTGGTGCACCCTCAAACCTCCACAATTCAACTATATTGGATTCGATTGGGTTTAATTCATTTTAGTGTGGTTAAGTGAGTTTATATTCAGTCGTATTCATGTCTGGGACTACTCATATTACATTTTCATTCTTTGATTTGGTTTGGATGTGATGGTGATGGAATTCACATCATTTAAGAAAATTCTAGGGTCTCAAATTGTTTATAAATTTATTATTTGGGTTCGGGTTCAGATATTTATATGTAAGGATGATATCTAATGAACAAAAGTTGAAATTTATTCCAACGATTCTCCACACCTATAAATTGATCCATGAAAATAACTACGGAGTTCATCCCTAAATTCTAATTTTTGATCATTTGGTGTCATTAGAATTTATTTTAAATATTTAACAGTACAGGTTTAACACTGTGTTTGGTGATATTTTAGTAAAAGAAAAGAAATGATTTGATGGTCTATAAAAGAAAAGAAAAAAAAAAGAAATGATTGTGATTTCTCTTCTTGTATTTGGATCAATAATTTAATAAAAGAAAAAAATTGTTGAAAATACAAAATTGAAATGAGGAAAATTTAAACAACGAAGAAAAATGAGTAAGGAAAGAAGACAGATTTTATTAATGCAGTAGAGGTTCCTCCTTCTGTTCCATATAACTCTTTCATTAGGGGGGGATGCACTGCCTTATATAGGCAGTGAATAAAGGGAATTGGTGGGGGTGGGCAGCCCACCCCCGTTGAAAATGTGCAGCCACCGAAGGCTACCTAACACTCCCCCTTGAGATGCACACTCATGCCAATGTCATACGTGTTTTGATACTGCTTCATTAAAAACCTTTTCTAGAAAACCTAGTGGGATAAAAATGGAATAAGGAAAAGATTATAGTCATGTAGACTCCCCCTAAAAGTTATATTACAAATTTTTCAATCTACGCATCCCTATATTATGTAAAAACTTTCTAAAGATGATGGTTAGTAGTGCCTTTGTAAATAAATCTACAACATTGTTGCTTGATCAAACATATTGCATGTTGATATCTCTGTTCTTCGTTAACTCTTTTGTGAAAGAGAAAAATTTCGATGGTATGTGTTTTGTCTGATCATTCTTGATGAATCCTTCCTTTAATTGTGTGATGCACACAACATTATCTTCAAATAAAATTGTTTGGATACCATCTATAGACAATCCACTTGTCGCTCGAATGTGTTGAGTCATAGACCACAACCAAACACATTCTCGACATGCTTCATGTAATGTTATCACTTCTTCATGATTTGAAGACATTGCAACGAGTGTCTGCTTTTGTGATCTCCAAGATATGGCAGTACCTCCTACTATGAACACATAACCAGTTTGTGATCGTGCATTATGAAAATTAGATAAATAACATTCATCTGCAAAATCGTCCATCTTCCTTATTGATTTGTTAGAATAGAATAAACCCAAATCAATAGTGTCACAAAGATAACAAAAAATATGTTTAATTCCATTCCATTGTCTTAGTGTAGGGGCTGAACTAAATCTTGATAATAAATTAGTAGAAAAGGACATATCAGGATGAGTACAATTATCAAGATACATTAGTGCTCTGATAGCACTGAGGTATGGTACTTCTGGACCAATCAACTCCTCATTTTCTTCACACACTACTAGAAAAACAGGTATTTGCGACGGGCTATTTGCGACGGGATCCCGTCGCAAATAGCCATTTGCGACGGGGTCCCGCCGCAAATAGCCCGTTGCTGAAAACGCCGTCGCAACTAAACTTATTTGCGACGGGACCGTCGCTAAAGCCTTTTGTTGCGACGGGCATTCTCCCCGTCGCAAATAGTATTCCGTATTTTTGTAAAAAAACTTTTTAAACAGTTTTTGCGACGGGCCCGTCGCAAATACCTGTTGCGACGGGACCCGTCGCAAATAGTTGTTGCGACGGTTCCGTCGCAAAAACTCTTTTTTAAAAAAATAAAAAAAATTAATAATACTAGTATTTGCGACGGGAACCGGGACCCGTCGCAAATATTATTCATAGTATTTGCGACGGGTCCCGTCGCAAATACTCTTTTAAAAAAAAATAAAAAACTATTAATAATACTAGTATTTGCGACGGGCATAGTATCCCGTCGCAAATACTATAAAAAAAATAAAAAAAATAAATTATTAATAAATTATTTTAATTAATATAATAATAGAATTATAATTTACAAATGAAAATAATAAATTATTTTAATTACTATAATAATAGTAGAATTATAATTCAAAAATAAAAATAATAGAATATTAATAAATAATTTAATTAATATAATAATATTATAATTATAATTCATAAATAAAAAAAATATTAATAAGTTATTTTAATTAATATAAAAATAATAGAATTATTTTACATTCAAATATTAAAATAATTCAAGTATTACAAAAAAATAATTAAATTATAATATTATAAAATTTTAATATATATATAAAATTTAATATTATAAAATATAAATATTATTATTATTCATATTAATATTGTTATTTAAAAATATAATATTATTAATATTTTATAATGAGACAGAAACTACGAATAGAAAAAAAAATATTTTGATTTCACAAATTTTATAACAGAAATACAAACTCTAATCTGTAGGAGGGGGGGAGGGGGGGAGGTGGGGGATCTGCAGATGGTGGTGGAGGAAACTCCATCCCTAAAGCATGAGTGAGTCGGCGCATGTACTTCATCTGCTCCTGATGCTGCTGCTGCCACCGACTCGTCTGCTCCTCGTACAGCTGCTGCTGGCGTCGACGCTCCTCCTCATGCTGCTGACGCATCTGCTCCTGCTCCTGTCGGAGACTCTCTATCTGTGCAGTCTGAGATCGCAACTGCTCCTCATACTGTGTAGAAGAAGATGCACGAGCTCCTCTCGAGCTGGACGCCGACATCGCAGCACTGCCATAATAATCTCCGGGAGTCAGTCAAGAGCCGATACCAACTACCCGGCCCTTCTCGAAGGCATACTGGGTGGCCTGCATCCATGCCGCCTCATCAAACTGACGGGCAGTGGTCTGATCTGATGACTCGGCATGACTCTCAGGCCGGGCCTGTGCCGCTGCAGCCTCATATGACTCCTATAGTTGCAATTTAAAATTAAAATTGTGAATATATTATATGCAGTTAATTTTTAAACTTGAAAACAAATAATACTGACCACGATGTGATGCTGACGATCACCTCTGAGCTACCCAGTAGCAGGATCACTATACATCCTCCGATATACGTCGTACTCTGTAATATCGGGGTGCTCGACAGCCTATAAGAATAAAAAATAAACTGTTAATATTTATAGTTATATAAAATATTTATAAATAATGTACGTACCAGATGCTGTCTATGAGTACTGAAAGAACGACTCCCAGCTCGATGAGTCACCTCCTACCTCCCCCGATTCTGCCTCCCCACCGATGATCTCCTCTGAAAGGCACCACTCAACCAGTGTGCACATAATTCATCTCATACATGGGATGAAATATACTCTGGTCGGTGTGCTCTACATGACTCATCAAAATCTGACACTTCTGCTTTCTTCATCGCAGCTTTTCTTAAATTGTGCAAAAACTGACGAAGGCGATCACGCATGGCCACCTCCCATGCCTCGTGGATGGCGTCATGCATGGTATCCTCGATCGGATACCATAAACCCTACAAATAAATCAAAATATCAAGTTAGAAATGAAATAATTTTCAAAATAAAAATTATTTATTTACGTACGTACCAACCAATGGCCGAACATGGCCTGCTGCACATCAATGGGAATCTGCTCCCATGTGGTCCACGGCTGAGAGAAATAGTTGCGCAAAATAGCGTTGCCCTGTCCGACTGCTATATGCGAAAAACTGAAAAAAAAAATAATAAACATTTATTATGTGAATAGATTAATGAAATCTTAGTCAAATTCACAGGTTATTACACAGGTTATCACACCTCCGGGTGCGCGGATCAAACCCAAGACGTGGACGTCGCTCGGGGACGGGGTCAGGAATCATCAATCGTGCAAGACCGCGCCCCCTCCGCGTACTCCCTGGAGCGCCTGCAGGCTGAGGGTCATCTGCCAGCAACTCATCCGCATCGAAAGGCAGGTCAGCCTCCGCCAACTCACGAAATGTGGCCTCGTCCATCTGAAACAGAAAATGTTAATATTAGCAAATAATTGATAATTACTATTATATATACATATATACATATTATGATTGTATATAAATACCATGGAATTCTATAAGTGTTCATCTTCATCATCATCTTCATATATGTCAATGTCATCTTCATATTCCTCCTCAACATCATCGATATCCATTCGAGTTGCAGTTGCTTCATCTCTTACCATTTCAAATTCATGTGTGACATCATTAACATCATCGTCATCACCGACTCTTAAATGTGGGGTGTCGTCATCGATACTCATATCTCTTTGTAAAAAAGATTGATTTTGAGTACTCTCTTGAAAAACTTCAATTCTTTGCACATTAGTGAAAGCACATTCACTTTGACTAAACTGATTGTCTCGAATTTTGATTTTTATTACACTCCACCAATCAGTCAAGTCTCTTGATGTTGCACAGTACTTTGCATAATAAACTTGATATGCCTGTTGAGCCAATAAGAATGGTTCATTTACTGCGAGAACACTTTTACATTTAATATCGATGATTCCATGAGTCGGATGAACACGCACGCCTCTCTCTGTATCCAACCACCGAAATTTGAACATGGTTATGTAATGTTGTCCAAGATAACAGAGTTCAATGATTTCATCAAGTATGCCATAAAAGTCAACTTCATTTTCTCGATGATGAGATCCTCTCAAGCTAACTCCACTGTTCATTGTTTTTTTCGATTCCCCATATGCATGTGTGTGGAATCGAAATCCATTCACCACATATGCATTATAAGTTTTAACAAGTTTGGAAGGTGGGTTACTCAATACCCACAGCCGTTTGTCAATTTTATCAACATGTTGAGACACCTGAAGATTTTCAAAATAATTATCAATATAGTAAACTATACATTGAATGAGTTGCTAAATGATAAAGAATTTATGTTACCAGTTTTTGAAACCACTGAGAGAAATTTTTCAGTCGACGTTCTTCGAGAGCAGCTGCTGTAATTTGTGGAATTTGTTTCTTGATATGATTATCATAAAACCTATAAAAACCAAAGTTATTTATTGTAACATAAATGATAGAATAAGTGATATAAACACTTACAGTACAACTGATGTCATCTCTTCACAGTTGAGCAGAACATACGTATGAGCTCTATGATGTTCATCATCTGAAAGCCAGCGTTCAGAAACTCCACCAAAACCAAGCTCTGACTGGTTGAAAACAGATAATTGATTGTCGATTTCATCAATATTCCTCTCATTCCGTCCCATTCGGTTGTGTTTTGAAGGATACTCAGATTCAAAATAATGGGAGCAGAAAAAAGATATTTCCTCTTGCAAATAAGCTTCTGCAATAGATCCTTCAACAGATGCTTTGTTGCGTACTTTTCTTTTCAATTTTTGCATGCATCTTTCAAATGGGTACATCCATCGAAACTGTACCGGACCTCCACATTTGGCTTCATATGGCAAATGTAACATCAAATGTTCCATTGAGTCGAAGAAAGACGGCGGAAATATTTTTTCCAGTTTACATATAATTACAACAACATCTTTTTCAAGTTTGCCTAGAGCATCATAATCTGCCGTAGCCGAACAAATTTCCCGAAAAAAATGATACATGTCTGTTATGGAATCCCAAATCACAGAATTCAACAGACCTCTTAATCCAATGGGTAGAAGTCTCTCCATTATAACATGACAATCATGACTTTTCAATCCAGTAATATGACCATTCTTTACACATCTACCCAAATTGGAAGCACAACCATCTGGAAGTCTCAAATCTGCAATCCACTGACAAAATAATAAACGGTTTTCTTTAGACAGTGTATAAGCTGCTTTTGGTTTCAGTAACCTTTCTGTTCTGACATTCTCAAATAGTTCCAATTCTGGACGCCTGCAAATTTGGGCAAGATCTAAACGTGCATTTACATTGTCTTTGCTCTTTCCTGGCGTATCCAAAACTGTATGAAACAAATTATCAAAACAGTTCTTCTCAATATGCATGACATCTAACATGTGTCGGACCAACAAATCAGACCAATATGGCAAATCCCAAAATATGCTACGTTTAATCCAATTGTGTTCTTTCCCAAAACCAGAAATTTTCTGTTGGTTTATTGTGGGACCAAAAGTGATGGGAGGTAATGAAAATACAACCGATTTTAACTCCGAACCTGATAGCATTTTTGGAGGTCCATCCCTTTCAGCTGTTCCTTTTCTGAAATGAGATCTGTTTCTGCGAAAAGGATGATCAGCTGGAAGAAATCTGCGATGACAGTCAAAATAACAAGGTTTCTTTCCATGAATGAGCATAAATGCTTTGTTCTCTCCCATACAGTAAGGACATGATTTCTGACCATGTGTACTCCAGCCAGATAACATCCCATAAGCCGGGAAGTCACTTATTGTCCACATCAATGCTGCTCTCAGTATGAAATTCTGTTTCGTTGCAACATCATATGTACTGACACCAGTACTCCACAATAAATTTAATTCATCAATCAATGGCTTCAAATAAACATCAATATTTTTCTTCGGATGTCCTGGAATTAGTAAAGTCAAAAAGATATATGGCTCCTTCATCAACATCCATGGAGGTAAATTATACGGAGTTAAAAAAACAGGTCAACATGAATATTGACTACCATAAGATCCAAACGGACAAAAACCATCAGTGGAAAGGCCCAGTCGAACATTTCTAGCTTCTAAAACAAATGATGGATGCACTCTATCAAAATGTTTCCATGAATCACCATCGGATGGATGATTCAAGCTTTTATCGGTTGAAATATTCTCTTTATGCCATGACATCATTGTCGCTGTATTCTTAGACATGAATAAACGCTGAAGTCTGGATGTAAGCGGAAAATATCTCAACTGTTTTACAGGAATCAAACCAGACTTCCCGTGTTGTCCTTCTTTATATCTCCGTTGCCCACATGTGGGACAACTATCCAATGACTCATTTTCCCCTGAATATAAAATGCAGTCATTTGAACATGTATGAATCTTCTGACAAGTAAGTCCCAAATTTCGAACCAACCTCTTACTTTCATAGTAATTTGCAGGTAAAACATTTCCTTCGGGTAACAGTGTTTTCAGCAAAGAAAATATCTGGTCAAAACATGTGTTTGACATTCCGTTATCTGATTTGATAGCCATAAATTTTGCAACTGCTTCTAATTTGCTCATCTTGCAGCCAGGATATAATGCATCCTCAGCAGACTTCAACAACTCATAAAATTCAGACGGTCCCAACTCAGGATTTGAAGCTATATCAGCCGGAGTTTCTGTATGTTGAACAGATGAACCTGCAACATCATGTACTAAATCTTGAAACTAGGATGGATCCGGAATCAAGTTGGTATCATCTGCTCTGGAACTGCGTTCACCGTGTTGATACCAAAAAACATAATCTGCTTGAAAACCAAAACGCAAGAGATGTTCCCCCACTTTGTCAAACGTGTCAAACGTTCTCAATGCACATTTTCTACAAGGGCATTTTATCTTTCCTTCTGAAACAAATTCTGAATTTGATGCCGCAAATGATAAAAAAATCTCCACGCCCTCTATATATACTGGATTTAAACCAGAACCATTTGGATTTCTACGTTGATTTATCCATATGCGGTCATCTAATAATGATTGTTGACGACCTCGTTGTTCCATATTTTTCTATAAAATAAAAAAGCATTACTGGTTTTGAATAATTTGTTAGAAAAAACACTCAAGCAAGGATTGAATATATTGAGAATAAAGCAAAACCTGTTACAAATATTGATAATTTTAATATTATATTGATTTTTTATTTTTTTTAATAATACTAATATAATTTTTTTATAAATATTAATTATATAATAATAACATCATTACATTATTAGTATATTTTATTATTAATATTAAAATAATATAATTTTTTATATTATATACAATTCTCCTTTCATTTGTGTGTTTCACATTCTGTCTCCACATGTAATATTGACATTCACTTTCACCTCCCCATTGGCGAGTAGGTTGATAATTTTGAAAAAGAATGCCAATATTACATGTGGAGACAAAAAAAACACAGAAGAAAAGAGAATTGTATATAATATAGAAAATTATATTATTTTAATATTAATAATAAAATATACAAATAATGTAATAAGGTAATTATTCCTAATTATTCCGAATTATTCCTAATTATTCCTAATTATTACAATCTATTACAATTTATTACTAATTGTTACTAATTATTACAATTTATTACTAATTATTACAATTTATTGCTAATTATTACTATTTATTACTAATTTAGCAATACTTAGCAATACTTAGCAAAAGGAAAACTGCTTGAATAATGAAAGGAAATTTGGTAATCATCGTTGTGGAGATGGTTATAAATTTTCCCTTCATTATCCAAGCAGATTTCGTTTACTAATTATTAGTAATAAAAAAAATATTATCAATATTTACGAAAAAACAATATTAATATTATTAAAATAATAAAAAATATTAAAAAATATTAAAATTATCAATATTCAGAACAGACTTTGTTCTATTATTAACATGTTCAAATCTTAAAGGGTCGTCAATTGTCAGGTCATGCGCAATAAAAAGTTTGTGTCAGCCATGTCTAATGTAAACTCTATAATTGTCCTTGCATGGTTGATCACTTCGCAAGTAATGTTGCAATCAGACAAACCAAGTCATTCCCTTCTTAACTATAAGAATTATCTCACATGAACCTTTACATAGATCATTCTTCCTTAAAAATTTGAGGGGATATCATTATTTTTCCCTTAAATTTTCAAGGAAGAATGGTCTATGTAAAGGTTCATGTGAGATGATTCTTATAGATAAGAAGGGAATGACTTGGTTTGTCTGATTGCAACATTACTTTTGAGGTGATCGACCATGCAAGGACAATTATAGAGTTTACATTGGACATGGCTGACACAAACTTTTTATTGCGCATGACCTGACAATTAGCGACCCTTTAAGATTTGAACATGTTAAGAATAGAGCAAAATCTGTTGTAAATATTGATAATTTTAATATTTTATAAATTTTTATTATTTTAATAATATTAATATTTTTTTCATAAATATTGATAATATAATTTTTTTGCTAAGTATTCTTGAGTATTCCTGAGTATTCCTGAGTATTCATGATTATTCGTGATTATTCGTGATTATTCGTGAGTATTCGTGAGTATTCGTGAGTATTCGTGAGTATTCCTGAGTATTCCTGAGTATTCCTGAGTATTCCTGAGTATTCCTAATTATTACTAATTATTCCTAATTATTCCTAATTATTTGCAATTATTGGTAATTATTGGTAATTATTGGTCATTATTACTAATTATTACAAATTATTGGTAATTATTACTAATTATTACTAATTATTCCTAATTATTCCTAATTATTCCTAATTATTCCTAATTATTCCTAATTATTCCTAATTATTACGAATTATTCCCAATTATTCCCAATTATTACTAATTATTCCTAATTATTACTAATTATTACTAATTATTCCTAATTATTTGCAATTATTCCTAATTATTGGCAATTATTGGCAATTATTGGCAATTATTGGTAATTATTCCTAATTATTCCTAATTATTTCTAATTATTCCTAATTATTCCTAATTATTCCTAATTATTACTAATTATTCCTAATTATTACTAATTATTCCTAATTATTACTAATTATTCCTAATTATTACTAATTATTCCTAATTATTACTAATTATTACTAATTATTACTAATTATTACTAATTATTACTAATTATTCCTAATTATTTGCAATTATTTGCAATTATTGGTAATTATTACAAATTATTACAAATTATTGGTAATTATTGGTAATTATTCCTAATTATTCCTAATTATTCCTAATTATTACTAATTATTACTAATTATTCCTAATTATTCCTAATTATTACTAATTATTCCTAATTATTTGCAATTATTACTAATTATTTGCAATTATTGGCAATTATTACTAATTATTGGCAATTATTGGTAATTATTGGTAATTATTACTAATTACTACAAATTATTGGTAATTATTGGTAGTTATTCCTAATTATTACTAATTATTCCTAATTATTACTAATTATTCCTAATTATTACTAATTATTCCTAATTATTACAAATTATTGGTAATTATTACAAATTATTGGTAATTATTACAAATTATTACAAATTATTACAAATTATTACAAATTATTGGTAATTATTGTTAATTATAGGTAAATATTCCAAATTATAGGTAAATATTCCAAATTATTCCTAATTATTCCTAATTATTGGTAATTATTCCTAATTATTGGTAATTATTCCTAATTATTGGTAATTATTCCTAATTATTCCTAATTATTACTAATTATTCCTAATTATTCCTAATTATTACTAATTATTCCTAATTATTCCTAATTATTCCTAATTATTAATAATTATTAGCAATTATTGGTAATTATTACAAATTATAGATAATTATTACTAATTATTGTTAATTATTGGTAATTATTCCAAATTATAGGTAATTATTACTATTTATTGTTAATTATTACTAATTATTACTATTTATTGTTAATTATTACTAATTATTACTAATTATTCCTAATTATTACTAATTATTGTTAATTATTACTAATTATTACTAATTATTGTTAATTATTACTAATTATTCCTAATTATTGGTAATTATTACTAATTATTCATATTTATTCCTAATTATTCCTAATTATTCCTAATTATTACTAATTATTCCTAATTATTCCTAATTATTACTAATTATTGTTAATTATTACTAATTATTACTAATTATTGGTAATTATTACTAATTATTCATATTTATTCCTAATTATTCCTAATTATTCCTAATTATTACTAATTATTCCTAATTATTCCTAATTATTACTAATTATTACTAATTATTACTAATTATTACTAGTTATTCCTAATTATTACTAATTATTCCTAATTATTACTAATTATTCCTAATTATTTGCAATTATTCCTAATTATTTGCAATTATTGGCAATTATTACTAATTATTGGCAATTATTGGTAATTATTGGTAATTATTACTAATTACTACAAATTATTGGTAATTATTGGTAGTTATTCCTAATTATTACTAATTATTCCTAATTATTACTAATTATTACTAATTATTACTAATTATTCCTAATTATTACAAATTATTGGTAATTATTACAAATTATTGGTAATTATTACAAATTATTACAAATTATTACAAATTATTGGTAATTATTGTTAATTATTGATAATTATTCCAAATTATAGGTAATTATTCCAAATTATTGGTAATTATTCCTAATTATTGGTAATTATTCCTAATTATTGGTAATTATTGGTAATTATTCCTAATTATTGGTAATTATTCCTAATTATTGGTAATTATTACTAATTATTCCTAATTATTACTAATTATTCCTAATTATTACTAATTATTCCTAATTATTACTAATTATTGATAATTATTAGCAATTATTGGTAATTATTGATAATTATTACTAATTATTACTAATTATTCCTAATTATTCCTAATTATTACTAATTATTACTAATTATTCCTAATTATTGATAATTATTAGCAATTATTGGTAATTATTGATAATTATTACTAATTATTACTAATTATTCCTAATTATTCCTAATTATTACTAATTATTACTAATTATTCCTAATTATTGATAATTATTAGCAATTATTGGTAATTATTGATAATTATTACTAATTATTGGTAATTATTACTAATTATTAGTAATTATTACTAATTATTACTAATTATTACTAATTATTGGTAATTATTCCAAATTATAGGTAATTATTACTATTTATTGTTAATTATTACTAATTATTACTATTTATTGTTAATTATTACTAATTATTACTAATTATTCCTAATTATTACTAATTATTGTTAATTATTACTAATTATTACTAATTATTACTAATTATTGGTAATTATTACTAATTATTAATATTTATTCTTAATTATTAAAAATTATTACAAATTATTCCTAATTACCATTAACTATGAACAATACTAATAATTTAAATTTATTAAGTAAGAAAACAATATAAACATAATTAAATTACAACTAATCAAAAATAATTGAAATTAATACAAAATTAAAAATAAATATTAAATTAAAATGAACATAAATACCTTGAAAATTGATGAGCTCTGATCGTTCTTCAAAACTTTAATAACAGCTCCGAAGAAAAAAATTAAACTGAACAAAGACTCAAATTTAGAAATAGAAATTTCAGAGCAGAAGAAGGTGGAGAATGAGAATGATTTGAAAAAAACGGATGGGGGTATTTATAGGTTAGATTATTAGCGACGGGTCCATTTGCGACGGGAATCCCGTCGCAAATAGTATTATTTGCGACGGTGCCCGTCGCAAATACCTTGGCCCGCATTTATTACGGTCAACCGGTAAATAGTTATTTGCGACGGGACCCGTCGCAAATAACATACTATTTGCGACGGGAATACTTTCCCGTCGCAAACATCTTTTACCGCCGCCGGTTATTTGCGACGGGAATACTTGCCCGTCGCAAATATCTTTTACCGCCGCCGGTTATTTGCGACGGGGGAAGCCTTTCCCCGTCGCAAATAGTTTCCCCGGATTTGGCGCCAAAGCCCGGGAAAACTATTTGCGACGGGGAAGCCTATCCCGTCGCAAAAGACTACTTATTTGCGACGGGTAAAGACCCCCGTCACAAATAAGTTTTTAACGGGACTATTTGCGACGGGATTTATTCCCGTCGCAAATAACCCGTCGCAAATACCCATTTTTCCCGTAGTGACATGGTCAAAATTGATCTTTCTCAATATTTAAAGATCGAACAACCATTGGAGTACTTAAAGGATTCACGTTATCCATATTAAATCATTTTAAGACCTTTCCAATGTAATTTTATTGATGTAAAAATATACCACTTGGCATATGCTCAATTTGTGATCCAAGACAATACCTGGTTTCCCCTAGGTCTTTCATTTCAAATTCATCCTTTCAGTTTCCCAGTGTGTCATTAATCTCTTCTAGAGTTTCGATGATATTTAAATCATCAATATAAATAGAAATTATTGTATATCTAGATGTTATTTTCTTAATAAAAACACATGGGTATACAGGGTTATTTGCATACCCTTTATTTAACAAATATTCACCTAAATGATTATAGCCCATACGCCCAGATTGTTTTAATCCATACAGATATTTCTACAATTTAATTGAATATAGGTCTTTGTATTTTGATTTCGATACTTCAGGTATTTTGAATCCTTTAGGGATTCTCATTTATATACTATTATCAAGTGACCCGTATAAATAAGCTATAACAACATCCATAAGACGCACATTAGCCTTCTCAACTACTGCAAGGCTGATTAGATATCAAAAAGTAATAACATCCATAACAGGAGAATATGTCTCCTCATAATAAATTTAGGTCTTTGAGAAAAACCTTGTGTTACAAGACGAGATTTGTATCTTACAATCTCGTTTTTCTCATTACGCTTACACACAAAAACTCATTTATATCCAACAGATTTCACAGCTTCTGGTATGAGCATGATTTGTCCAAAAACTCTTCACCTATTAAGAGAATTTAATTCAACTTGCATTGCGTCTTTCCATTTATTCCATTCGGGTCATTTTTTACATTCCATAACAGACCTTGGTTCAGGCTCTTCATTTTCTATATCATGTGACATGGAATATGAAATTATTTCATCAATATTTTCCATATTACTCTGATTCCATATACAACCTGTAGCGGTATAATTAAGAGAGATTTCATTATTTTCCAAACCTTCAGGGTTTTCTATATCCTGTGAATTCTCTTTATGATTCTCATCATGTGTTTCTTTAAAAAAACTTAAATTGCGTGTTTCTTATGGAACACATGCCTCTATAATGGGGGTTTCAATTATACTCATCCCCTTTCTTTTTTGAGGATTTTTATCCTTAGAGCCAATTGGTCTTCCATGCTTCAGACGTGTTTTTGAGATTTATGTGACATCATTATGTAATTGTGTCTTCGGGACATTAATTCTAGCTGGTGCATTTATAGTTAGTATATGTGATTTAGTCATGCCCTTTGAATCTATAAATGCATCAAGTAATTGATTTGCTAGTTCTTGAAAATGTAAAATATTTTTTCACTTCCATCTCACACTAGCGGGTGGGAGGATCGAGAAAAGATAACGTTTGTACATCTCATGAAATCTCCTCCCTTTGTTTCTTTTCTCCCTCTAATGATGAGAATATTTCTTCATTGAGGTGACAATTAACAAAATGTGCTATAAATACATCATCAGCTTGCAGTTCAAGATATCTAATGATGGATAAAAATTCATATCCTACATATATTCCCAACCTCCTTTGAGGTCCCATCTTTGTACGTAGTGGGGGAGCAATTGGTACATATACTGCACAACCAAAGATTTTTTAAGTGGGAGATGTCAGGCTCTTGGACAAAAGCCAATTGATGTGAATTAATGTCGAGGCATGCAATATTGTACGACCCCATATAGAGCTCATAAACTTTATTCTCAAATTTGTGTATGCACATGGGCGACTGGATGCTCCACAGTAATCCTCATTGCCATACAATAATCATTGAAAGCTTGAGAGGTAAACTCTCCAGCATTATCGAGCCTTATTTTCTTGATAAAATGATCAGGGAATTATGCTCTCAATTTAATTATTTGAGCAAGAAAACGTGAAAATGCAACATTACGAGTTGAGAACAGACATACATATGACCATCTGCTGGATGCATCAATTAATACCATAAAATATTTAAATGGACTGCATGATGGATGAATTGGTCCACATATATCCCCTTGAATTTGTTCAAGAAAAACTGACATTTCAGCCTTAATTTTAGCTGGAGATGGCCTCACGATCAGCTTTCCAAGCGAACAAGCCTTGCATGAAATTTGTCTTAGTGGAGAGATCTGTTGGACCTTTACTGAATGTTCATGAGAACTTGTAATTATTTTTCGCATCATTCCTGAACCAGGATGACCAAATTGGTCATGCCACAAATTAACGATTTGTGGTTCATTCTTTACTACCATTTGTGTTTCGATTGCACTTATATATGTATAATGCAATCCAGATGATAATATTGGTAGTTTTTCTAGTACATGACTCTTACCGAATTTATTAATGATAATGCACATGTACTTTTCATTTCTCTCAGATATAGTTTGAGTATCATACCCATGCTGGTATATATTATTGAAAATTAACAATTTTCTTTTGAACTTTGGGAAAAACAATGCATCTTTTATAAAAAATTGCGTCCCATTGGGTAAAGAAAAACTCGCTTTACCAGTCTCTTCTATCAGATTTGCAGGGTCTGATATAGTATTCACAATTGGTCTTGTTGATTTAAGATCAGAAAAATATTTTTTATTCTTAAGAATTGTGTGTGTTGTTCCACTATCTGGTATGAAAATATCTGTCTCATTTAAGCAGTCCATTCAAATGCTTCAAAGTAAAGAGAATAACATTATAAGAAACACCTTGTAAAATTCAAATAATGAAACATCTAAAATATAAAACATACAGAACAAAATGACATATCATATGTCATAACTACTGTAATTTTTCTGAATTATTTCCAGTTATCATCTCATCAAATTCGCAAGTAAAATCACCAGTTTTGAGGTAAGTGAAATCATTATTTGATGGCTCGTGATTCTTAGTAAAATTCACCTCTTTTTTTTTCTCTTTATAGGACGTCCCAACAAAGTGTGATTCATTCTTCTTTGCTTCGAGAGATGCTTTATAGAGCTTACAAAGATACTCTGGGGTTTGGCAAACTCGAGACCAATGTCTCTTAGAACCACACTTGTAGCAGGAATCTTGATTCCTCAGAGTGTTTGAGCTAGTATTTCTTTGATTTTGATATTCATTTCAAGAAGGCCCATGGTTACGACCACGTCCTCGACCACGTCTACTGCTAAAACCACGTCCACCATGAGAATCACGTCCCCAACTTCTTCTGTGATTATTTTCATGAAATATAACATTTGCTTCAGAAAATGCTACCCCTGAACCAGTAGGGCAAGACTGATGATTTTTAATCAAAAGCCCACTGTTCTTTTCTACTACAAGTAATGATGATATGAGATCCGAATATTTTAAATATCCTCGCAAGCAATATTGTTGTTGTTGGGTGATGTGAGATGCATGAAATGTCGTATGTGTCTTTTCAAGCATATCGACATCTATAATCCCAATACCACAGTACTTGAGGTGTGATACAATTCTATACATGACAGAATTATAATCACTGACCCTTTTAAAGTATTGGAAGCATAAAACATTTCATTCATCATGAGTTGCTGGAAGAACAACCTCTTTCTGATTATCATATCTCTCTTTCAAACTCTTTCAGAGCTTGCATGGTTCTCTTTCTGTTCGGTATACACATTTCAAACCCTAATTGAGATGTCTTTTGAGGAAGATCGCTGTCTTTGCTTTATTTTGGAGGGTTTGAAAATTATTTTCTTTAATTGTTTATGTGAGATCCATTGATTTGAGATGCATTTCCACATCCACCGTCCATGACATACAATTACTTTCGTTAATGTCAAGAACGGTGAATTCGAGCTTCGCGGGATTTGACATGATGATAACTAGAAAATATTAAAATTAGGTCAATATTATCATTTAATATTATGTGTGTGTGTGTGTGTGTGTGTGTCTCATCCTAATTGGTTGATAAATCTTTCACGTGGGGATTTGAAAATAAATAAATCAATATACCGCATTACTCGTTTAAAAACTTTCTTGCTTGTATTGATTTATTAATTATACCGTCCAAATAGACAGAGCAAAATAAATAAATTCAAACCGTCCGAATAAGTGGTAAAATTAAGATAAAAAGAATAAATAATCAGAACCGTCCAACCTAGCGATGAAAATAAAAACAAAAACATATCTTTCTCCTTTTGAGTGTTCGTGCTAATAACGTGTTGATAATACAAAATTGAAACGAGGAAAATCAGAACAATGAAGAAAAATGAGTAAGGAAAGAAGACGAAATTTATTAATGCAACATAGGTTCCTCCTTCTGTTCCATATAACTCCATTATGGGGGGAATGCACTCCTTTTATAAGCAGTGCAGGAAGGGAATTGGTGGGGGTGGACAACCCGCCCCTGTTGAAAATGTGCGGCCGCCACCAACAGCTTAAGAAATTTGGATTTCTCTGCATCTTATTTGATGGATATTTTTAAAAGAAAAGAAAATAAATTCTTTTGTGATACATGTAGAAAATATGGATAAAATTGGAATTTTAAAATATCAATAATCTTCCATCACCATTTACTTCCAAATCATCCTAATTTTAGGATGATTTAATATTAGAATATAAATCCATTTCTCTCCTTACCATTTCATCACTCTCAACATTAACTCACCAAACATCATAAATCTATTTCTCCCTTTAATGTTATTTATTTTCTCTCCATATGGCCCTTGCCAAATGAGCTCTAAGTTTGACTTTGATCATCCATCCATTTTTTTTATCGGTTTGGAACGTTTATACATTCCAACATTGATATAAATTATCTAGAAATGACCGTACATATTATTATAAATATGTATCTATTCTTATATTATTTTTTCCAAATTTCATCCACTCCAAATTTCATCCACTCCAAATTTCATCCATAACGTCTCTTGAATTTCCGAATGGATTCTCAAGAAGGCTAATCATCGGTCGGAGCGTCATCTTCTCGAATTCAAATTGTCATCTGTTGATTTGCAGGAATGAATCGTGGTGGAGATCGAAGTACTGCTGGATGGCGATACTCCTCGACTCCTGGCCCCCGAGGACGATCATCGCTTCCCCATCCCAATCATTTCCTTCCTCCAAACTCGGTATGTTTTTATGCTTATCTGTCGGAATTCTCGACCACCTCCGTGCAGTACGTGATGTATCTTCCTAAACTGCAACTTCCTTTTGTTTTTCCTTAAACTTTTGATTTGTATAAAAGCGGTTGATATTGAATTTATCTTCACGTCTAATATTTGAGTGACATTTCCATCAATTTGGTTTTTTCTCAAGTTGCTAATTCTCTTTTCAAGCTTAGTATCGTAGCCTCATATTTGAGGACGGGGAGGGGTGGATGGAGGTAAAGTGAAAAGTGGACAAGATAATCCAAACTTTACTCCTTTTCATTCCTCTCCTCCATTTACTGCAATGATTTCCTGTGTTTTAATGCACATCCTTTTACAAATTTCAGGATGGGGTAAATGTCCACTCTCCTCTCCCTGGCGGTGAGGATCCGAATAACCGTGGACGGCAAAGATCGTGGAAAAATTTAAGTGGAAGTAAGTCAAGACAGTACGAATACAGACCCAAAGTGAATTATTCTTGTCCGCAGGACCAATCTTCTCTGGGTTCTCTGGAGTCTGGTTCATGTTCTGAAAAGCTTTCACTGGATCAAGCTGTTGAGAATATATCTTTATCATCTTCTCCGACAGGACTAGAAATTCATCTTTCGAATGAAAAAATGCCTAGTGTTAACGTCACCATGGGTAGCGTTAGTACCGTGCCGTCTAATGTTTCTTCACCGATTAGTTCTCCCTGTCTGCATCGTGAGTCTTCTCAAGTAAACGAGCCTCAACATCAAGCAGCTCCTGATCTGAAAGCTAACACAGGACACTCTGGGATGGCTACTCCAGATCAGAAAGTTGACTCAGACCACTCTGAGTTATCTTCTGTATCATCTATTTTTGATATCTGCCCTTGTAAAAACAGTAAACATGTTGTCCTGAAAGCTCCTCTTTTTGCAAAAAACCGAGCAAAACGCAATGAAAGCAAACACTCAGGCTCCGCACAAAGAACACTGAGGTCCGGAATGGTCCTTCTTAAACAATACCTTTCATGTGCTGATCAGGTAGTGACTGATATTTCTCTCTCAAATCCCCCTTTATGTGTTCATTGAATAGCTTTGTAAGCACATTCACTGATGTAGTATACTGGTCATCTTTTTGCAGAGCATTCTTCAGGGTTTGTGTCTGAAGAACAAATATTATACTAGTCTACAAGTGTTGACTCCTATTTTTGTTAATTTTTTAATTCCTACAGCCTTTATATTACTGTGGTGAATGTCGGGGATAATTATTTTGAAAAAATACTTCAAAAGCATGTTCATGTAGCGGGTTTACACCTAAACTTCAAATTGTCCATGTATTATCTCTTTGGAATAAGAAATTAAGGTTGTGTTTGGTCCTAGGGAATGCCGACCTAAGAAAATGCGTGGTTGAGTGAACTGTGTTGAAGCCAAATTTGGTCTAGAAGGGAGCATGATAGGAACCAATGAGCTAGAGGCAGTTAAGGGGTATATTTGTCTTTGTATGGGGTTAGTTTGTTGGGGGAGTTTGGAGTATGTTGTCGGGGGGGTATATTAGTTGTTAGAGTGGGACCACGTGGAGGTGGGTATCTATAAATAAGAATGCATGGGGGAGAGAGGAAGGAGGGAAGATAAGATTGAGAATTGGCCTTGTGTTTGGAAATCGGCCTTCTGGCTTGGGAATCGGCCTGCGGGCTTGGTTGAGGAGCACTTGCTCACTCGAAGCGTCCTACTACTCATCCTCTGCTGTAATTCTCTAGTTCTTTTCATACTTAAATACAAGTGTTGGCCCTCTGTATCTATCAGAGCATATATTTCATTGTTTAAGGGGAGTGAGACTGTTAGGTGTTATAGCCTAACAATAGTTACTCAATGTAGCAATGAAAGAATTTGACGGATCAAACCAAAGTATATTGCTGGAATGCAAGTATTTGTGAGCTACAACAAGAAAGTAGGGTTGGTATTATAGTTCTCTAAGTATCCTTAGATGAGCAAGTTCCAGGAGAGTCCACCTCCAAGCTCTGCTTCTAGTCGTGTGTCGAGTTCTTCTGGAGAGCGTCCACCTCTCCTCCAGCTCCCGCTCTAGCAGGAACGAGTTAGCTACCTAAGTGACTCCCCTCCTTTTCTCTCGCCTTATGCCCGATATAAAGGAAATGGGTCACCGACTTAACTTCCCCTGCCACGTCAACACAACTAAGAGCCTTTGATAGGGTACGGGATCAGTCAGGGGAGTGGGCTGTTTATACTAGGAGAAATATGAGCAAAACGGTCAATGTACAAAATAATGCTTAGTTTGTGTTTTTAAAGGGGGCAGTTGCGGGCACGTGGGGAGGGAGGGTTATTGTTGTTTTTTTAGTCGGCTCACAGTTTGGGAAAGGAGCAGGGGGAAGCTCCGGTGTACTAAGAAGTGATTCCGAGGAGTCTTCCATGGCTAATCGAAGCTACTCCTGGTGATTTCCTTGATTTCTTTTATGTTGAATAAAGCTGGATTCTCACCTCTTGTCTAGAAATTCTGCTGTACATTCTGGTTTAAAACCTAGTCGAACCTATCATTCCGGCGTGCCGCTTCTTGCTACTTCCATTCTTCTTTCTCGCATGGCTACTCGGCATCAAGATCGTGTTGACGGTGTTGAGCAGCGCGTCGGCCGTATTGAGGACCAACTAGCTGAGTTACTTCAGGCGCTTAGCACTCTTTCTGTTAGTCAACAGAAATTGACGGAAGAATCCAAGGAATTTCGGGGATATGTGTCTGGTGTGCTGCGACGCATGAAACAGGAACCACGACACCAATCATTACCTATTTTGGATGCTCCGGTCGCTTCGGATGGCGGTTCTGGGGGTAGCGTTGCGCATGGAGATACACGACTACTGCTACCTATTGATGCTTCACCTTCTGCTGTTCATCGGATTGAATTACCACCGTTTGATGGCGCCAATCCTCAAGGCTGGATAATTCGAGCTGATCACTATTTCTGCCTCTGTCAAATTTAGGATTCTGTGAAAATGTCTCTCGTTCAGCTTAGTATGGAGGGAATAACAATCCATTGGTTCACGACTACCTATTGATGCTTCACCTTCTGCTGTTCATCGGATTGAATTACCACCGTTTGATGGCGCCAATCCTCAAGGCTGGATAATTCGAGCTGATCACTATTTCCGCCTCTGTCAAATTTAGGATTCTGTGAAAATGTCTCTCGTTCAGCTTAGTATGGAGGGAATAACAATCCATTGGTTCACGATTTTAGTCGAGGTAGGTCCGACTATTTCTTGGCATGCTTTTAAACTTGAATTACTAAAACGTTTTGGTGGCTTGGATGTTTTGAATCCTTATGAAGAGTTAGGTGCTCTTCAACAGCATGGTTCTGTGTCTGACTATATTGAGCATTTTGAGTATTTGGCTTCTATGGTTCCTCGTCAATCGGAAAAACAGTACGTCGGTTATTTTTTGCATGGTTTGCGTGACGATATCCGCAATTGGGTACGGATACATAATCCGGTTACCTGCTTAGAGGCAATTCCTTTGGCTAGACATGTTGAGTTGGCAGTTACACGTGGTGTGGGCGTTTCTTTTCGAGCTGGTACTTCTCGTGTTTCTACTGGATTGCGGGATAGGGAGTTTTCCCAGTCTTTATCCCGCTCGGTGCCTCAACCTTCTTTGAGTATAAATAATCGTCCAGTTCGACGTGCTGATACTCCAAACACCAATGTTCGTTCTGCTGTACCTTTGTCAACAGGGTTGGGTGGTTGTGGTATTCGACATCTTACAACCCAAGAGTGGGAGGAGCGCCGTAAGAAAGGTCTGTGTTTTCGGTGTGGTTTACCTTATAATCTTTTACATAAATGTTCTGATCCTAAGCTTAGGATCTTGCTTTTGGGTGAGGATGATGATGGCACCTCTTTCACTGATAATCCGGTTTTAAGTGAGGCATTACCCTCTTCGGCTCTTCTTGAATCTGATTATGCTGAGTGTTCTCCCCTCGAGTTACACAGTTTGGATTTTTTTCAGCCTGTTCCTCATCGTTTGTGTCATGATAATTCGGTGCTGAAAATGGAGGGTTTTATCGGTGACTTAGCAGTATTTTTTCTAGTTGACAGTGGGGCTACTCATAACCTCATTTCCCCTGCTGAAGCCAACAGATGCTGAAAGTAGGCTGCTGTGAGATGTTGTTTGGAAGGGGAATGATAAAAGGGGGAGTTAATTTTGCTGCCAGGTGCAGTGTAATAAAAGCTGGCAGTGTAAAGGCAGAGTTAGTAAAGTCAGACAACTGTATTTTTAATAAGAGGGACCAGGTGTCTAGAATCTTCCAGCTGTTGAGGCCCCCGGCTATATTTTTAATAAGAGGGACCAGCTGTCTAGAATATTCCAGCTGTTGAGGCCCCCTTTAAATAATTTGGCTGGGGCCAGCATTAAGGGGGGATATTGTTTCTTAGAAAACGTATCTGCTGTGCAGATACAGGGGCAGCGGCCATCGGCCTCGCGGTGCGACCACGTGGAGTCCTTTCTTCAACTGTTCTTTTTTCCTCTCTACTGTAAATTCTGCCCGTTATTCTTCTGTTTTCTTCTACCTTTCTCCTACTGTTGCTGTTCTTTCCTATTCCTACTGTAAATTCTGCTCGTTATTGTAGTAGAAATCAAGAGAAACTCTTGTTTTTCTTCTCTCTCTGACTTATTGATAGGTGTTCAAGTCATAGAGAGAAGAAAAACAAGAGTTTATGTTGATTTCTACTACAATAACGAGCAGAATTTACAGTAGGAATAGGAAAGAACAACAACAGTAGGAGAAAGAGGTAGAAGAAAACAGACCACGGAAGTTTGGAATATCTTTTACAACAGCATGTTGTTTCTCCTGACCAGCAGAACTGGATTGCTAAGCTGTTGGGGTATCGTTTTGACGTTAAATTTAAGCCTGGGTGTGTGAATACTGCTGCTGATTTTTTGTCACGCCGTGAGGATTATTTTGCCCTTCATCAACTCCAGTCTTTTCCTGTTTGGGATGATATGCATGGTCTTTCTTCTGAAATTCATTCTGATCCTTTCTTACATAATGTTGTCCAGCATTTGTCCACTGGTCGATCAACGCATTCTGGTTATTCTCTTTCTCACGGAATTTTGTTGTATCACGGTCGTTTGATGTTGCCGGCAGCCTCTCCTTTAATTCCCAAACTGCTTGAGGAGTATCACACGTCCCCCCAGGGTGGTCGTACTGGGTTTTACCGTACTTATCGTCGCTTAGCAGCAAATTTATATTGGATTGGGATGAAATGGCAGGTGCTGGAATTTGTACAGCAGTGTGCTGTTTGTCAACGTTCAAAGTATTCCACTCTTTCTCCTGCTGGTCTTTTACATCCCTTGGAGATTCCTTCGGTTATTTGGTCAGATATTTCTATGGATTTTATTTCTGGTTTACCGAAGTCTCGGGGTTACGATGTTATCTTTGTTGTTGTTGATCGGCTATCCAAGTATGCTCACTTTGCACTTCTTAGGCATCCTTATTCAGCTAAGAAGGTTGCTGAAGTTTTTTTTTCAAGAGGTGGTTCGTCTTCATGGTATTCCAGCTTCTATTGTTAGTGATCGTGATCCGGTGTTTCTCAGCCTTTTTTGGAAGGAGCTCTTTCAGTTTAGTGGAACCAAGTTGAAGTTTAGCTCTGCCTATCATCCACAAACGGATGGGCAGACCGAGGCCGTTAACCGTTGCTTGGAAACGTACTTGAGATGTTTTGCGGGGGAGCAGCCTATTGGCTGGTCTTTTTGGCTTCTATGGGCTGAATTGTGTTATAATACAACATGACATGAATCTATTAAAACGACTCCCTTTCAAATTGTTTATGGCCGTTCTCCTCCAACTATACTTTCTTATTTACCTTCCGAAGTTCGGGTGGAGGTTGTGGTGTCGGCTTTGAGTGATCGTGATGAGGCCCTGCGACAGCTTCACCATCATCTGGCTCGTTCTCAGTGTGCTATGAAGCGTTAGGCAGATCGCCATCGGTGGGCAGTGGAATTTCAGCCGGGAGATCTTGTTTTCCTGAAATTGCGGCCCCATAGGCAGACTTCTGTTGCTCATCGGATCAATCCTAAACTTTCTCCACGTTTTTTTGGCCCTTTTCCTGTGGTCAAGCGGATTGGACCCGTTGCCTACCAATTGGATTTGCCTCCTCATTCTCGAATTCATCCTATTTTTCATGTTTCTCAGTTGAAACAGGCACTGGGAAACCATTATGCTCAGCCCGTTTTATCAGTTGACTTGGCTGGGGATTTTTCTGATTACCCGACACCAGAGAGTGTTCTTTCTCGACGTTTGCTGCAGCAGAATGGCGTTGCTCTGCCTCAGTATTTGATACATTGGCATGACAAACCGTTGGATGAAGCTACATGGGAGGATGAATTTGTTTTTCAAAATCAATTTCCAGATTTCAGTCTTGGGGACAAACCTGTTTTTCAAGATGGGGGGAGTGATCGGGTACGGGATCAGTTAGGGGAGTGGGCTGTTTATACTAGGAGAAATAAGGGCAAAACGGTCAATGTACAAAATAATGCTTAGTTTGTGTTTTTAAAGGGGGCAGTTGCAGGCACGTGGGGAGGGTGGGTTACTGTTGTTTTTTTAGTCGGCTCACAGCTTGGGAAAGGAGCAGGGGGAAGCTCCACTGTACTAAGAAGGGATTCCGAGGAGTCTTCCATGGCTAATCGAAGCGACTCCTGGTGATTTCCTTGACTTCTTTTCTGTTGAATAAAGCTGGATTCTCACCTCTCGTCTAGAAATTCTGCTATACATTCGGGTTTAAAACCTAGTCGAACCTATCAGCCTTCCCCCTCTTGCGATGAGTATGCAAAATGGGAGGCCTACTGTTCGGAACACCCGACCCTGATCCAACAGTGCTAACAATTCGCCCCTCCTCAAATATCACCTTTTCCTCAAGGTGGAAGTTTGGAAACTGTTCAGGAATATAGGCCGTATCCTCCCAAGTAGACTCCTCGGCGGGAATCCATTGCCAACCGATGAGACACATTCCCTTGGATTTTCCTGGCTGAGCCGTAGTAGCCAAAACCTCAGCAGGAGTGACCCGAATCCTTCATCAACAACATCAAGAAAAACCACCTGAACAGGATGACTCCCCACAACCTGCATAAGTTGCGAGACATGAAAAACAGGATGTATGCGAGTGTCAACCGGCAAAGAAAGCCTGTTGGCCGTGGCACCCAGTTGGGCCAGAATTGGATAGGGTTCATAATAACGAGCAACAAGCTTCAGATTTTGGACGATGGAGTCTGTACATTTGGTTGCAATTTCACATACATGATCACCTTCAGCAAACTGTTCGTCCCACCGGTGTTTGTTAGAATAGTGAAGCATTAACCGCTGAGCTCGACAAAGATTTTGGCAAAGTTGTAACAACACTGTATCCCGGTCTACAAGTGCTGTGGCAACCGACTCGACAAGAGTTTCTCTTGGAACATAACAAAGTACTGTAGGTGGCTTCTTACCATAAACAACCTCAAAAGATGACAGTCGAGTTGCAGAGTGGGACACAGTGTTGTAGTAGTATTCAGCCCAAGGTGTATCCAGCGAGCCCAAGAAATGGTTGCTCGGAGGCAACACAACGCTAATAGGTTTCAAGACACCTGTTAACAATCTCTGTTTGTCCATCCGTTTGAGGATGGTAGGACAGACTCATCTTCAAGGTAGTGACTTCCAAATGAAAAAGTTCTTTCCAGAAATTTCTGACAAACATAGGGTCTTGGTCACTAAAAATGGACTTAGGGAATCCATGCAAGCGGACAATTTCCTTCACAAAATGTGCTACCTCCACTTCACCGTATAGGGGTGACAAAGTAAAATGAACTGAGCATATTTGGTAAGTCTGTCCGCAACTACCATAATCACATCATACCCTTGAGATCATGGCAATCCCTAAATGAAATCTATAGAAATCTCTTCCCAAACTTTTCGGAAGTTGAGTAAAATAGTTTTGTCATTGGCAAGTGTCACTCTCTTACGTATTTTAAAACACTTTGGGTCATGCCTCTCCAATACAATCCTTGTAGGTCATGAAGTAGTCAGCATGGCTGCCAACAGTTGAAGAATGATAATAGTGTAAAAACTTCGGAATAAGGCCTGATTGTCTCAAAAGAACCAACCGACCTCGAAAATATAATATTCCTGCACGAAGAAAATATCCAGGTTTGGCATCTGTTTGAACCTCAATAGCCGAAATAATTTTTTCTAATTCCGCATCCTGTTTTTGCTCTGTTTTAACTTGTTCCAACTCCATCCACAATGGTTATGACATAGCCGGACAAAGCTGTATTTGTGGTGGTACATTGGCATCTACTTCTTTGATTTTCCGAGACAAAGAGTCAGCAGCCTGACTTACCCTCCTTGGTTTGTACACCATCTCAAAGTCCAACCCAAGCAGCTTAGTCAGCCAGCCAACACTGCTGGTTGACAGTATGTAAGGTCCATTACATCCGTCATCACGGAACACAACTCAAGGAAAGAAAACTGCAGTAAACACGCAGACTTAGGGACTTAACCTTGCGACCTTTCCCTCACCCCTCCAAACCCAAACCACCCCACCACCAACAGTGGGGCTGGTTGGCAGTATGTGCTGAGTAGGTAAATGTTTGAGTGCCTTATGATCAGAGTAAACAACAAATTGCTGTCCCAACAAGTACTGCCTTCAGTGATTGACTGCCAACACAAGTGCTATGATTGCTTTCTCATATACGGACTTCTAAAGATTAACGTCACCTAAAGCCTTGCTGAAAAAAAGCTTTTCAGCTCCCACCCCTGACCTGGATGCATCACATTCTATGACGTAAGTCTTTGAAAAATTTGGGAGAGCCAGCAGGGGTGCATAAACCATGCAACGCTTCAGTTCTTCAAAAGCCTGTTCCACGCTGTTATTCCAGACAAAACCTTCCCGTTGGGTTAACTCTATAAAGGGTTTCATTATTTTTCCATATCACGCGATGAACTTTCTGTGGTATCTGGTGAGCCCCAAGAAACCACGGACAACCTTAACATTATGTGGCCGGGACTGGTTAAAAACACATTCAACTTTATTCGGGTCTTCACACGAAATGATATGGCCGAGGTACTCCACCAAAGGTTGAGCAAAATGACATTTCTTCTGATTCGTTTTCAACTGGCTTGCCAACAAGAGTTGAAACACATTTGCTAAGTGTTGGAGATGCTCTGCCCAAGTGTGACTGTAGATCATTATATCATCAAAGAAGACAAGAACAAATCTCCTCAATAAATCCCTGAACACTTTGTTCATATTTGACTGGAATGTGGCTGACACATTCATCAACCCAAAAGGCATGATGAGGTATTCATAACCCCCCTCATGTGTCTTAAAAGATGTTTTCCTAATCTCTTCCTTCCGGACTGTGACCTGATGGAAATTAGAAGTAAGATCCAACTTAGTGAAATAACTAGCTCCGTGAAGCTCATCCAACAGTTCCTCGATAACAGGAACAGAGAATCTGTCGGGTACGGTTAACTTGTTCAAAGCTCTGTACTCCACACATAGTCTCCAACGCACATCTTTTTTCTTTACTAAAATGACTGGACTTGCATAAGGGCTGGTACTGTGCCTAATGATTCCCCTGTCCAACATGTTTGCAACCTGTCTTTCCACCTCATCTTTCAAATAATGTGCTAACTTGTAGGGCCGTATGTTGACTGGGGCTGCTCCCTCGACCAAGGTTATTGCGTGATCAGTAGTTATGCTTGGCGGCAACCCTCTAGGTTCGTCAAAGAGTGTCCCTAAGCGCACCATTAATTTCTCTAGCTGCTGCTGCTGTTTTTCCTCCAGCTCCGACATTTTATCCGAAAGTATTAAATCTATTTTCCACAACCATCCCTCGACAACAATCACTCTATCTATCTTGTAGCACCAATTGCAAGCTCTCAGGTCTTTCTACCATTTCAGTAATCCCTTGCAACTTAACTTCAGTTCCTTCCCACAAAAATTCCATTGTCTTACGACTCCAATTTAACAACACGTATCCAAAATTTTCAACCATTTCATTCTCTGAATCAGGTCTGGTCCTCCAAAGCCAAAAACATAAGCCTCAATTGTAATAGCAAAGTCTCCCAGGCTAACCCCAACCTCCTTACACACCCCTTGCGACAACGCTTGCCGACCATCACCAAGTTTAATACCGAATGGCAGGGTTGGGCAGACTTCCTGACTGACCACTTTAATAAGAGCTTTGGATACAAAGTTGTGACTAGCCCCACTATCCACAAGAACATGATCTGTACTCCAGAAATTCGCCTAGCAAACAACAGCAATTCAGCTTTTTGCTCTCTCCAAACCCCAGTCTTCGCTGGACTCTTGCTCAGTGTCCAACTCTTCCATCTCCCACACCAACAGATGCAAGCTCTTGTCAGGACACCGATGTAGGGGATTAAAAGGCTGTCCACATCTAAAACACAACCCCATTAGATTCCACTCCCTTTCTTGATGGCTGATTGGTTTTACACTACTCCGTCTATCCTCAACCCCGCCACGCCTCAGTTTTTCCTCTTTGCTGTTCCTGTCAGCAGCAAGTTCAGGAAAAGGCGCTAAAGGCGCAGGTGATATCGTTCTCCAAGGCAGCAGAGTTGGTACTTGTTTCCCTCTCTCCTTGAAGCAAACCTTTCATGATTAATTCCTGCTCAATTTTCCTTGCGAGAGTAATCATTTTGTTCTTGTTTGCCCGCTCATGAGTCAACACTCTTTTCTATCTTGGGTTGTAGCCCTCCCATGAACAAGCTCATAAACCACATTTCTGGAAAATCCAGAATCCTCAGCGCCACTTGTTCAAATTCTTCCACGTACTCGTCCACCTTCCTGTTTGCCGTAGAGTTTTAAGAACTCGAATAGGATCTTTTTCGGTCACCTTGCCATATAGAGCCGATTTCAATTGTTCCGACTTTAGTCTTGGACTAGAGAATTGGCAAGATGGAAACCAGTATAACGCTGCTTCTTCCATACATGCTGCGTCTTGGGCAACTTCATGTCTTTTGGCATATGATTTATCCGGAAGTAGGTTGCAACTTTGGTTATCCATCTGAATGGATCAACTCCAGCAAACATGGGCTACTCGACACGCTTTTTCACTCCTCATGCTCTCGCTCAACGTCGCGTCTTTCGAGGCCGAACTCACTCCTTGCCTTGGATCGCACTCGACATCATCGCCTCCACAACCAGAAGAATTTGCCGCCCTTACTTCCTGATTTCCAGACGTTGAACTCCGATCAACCTGTGTCTACATCTCCTTAATCCTTTCCATCGTTTGTTCGTCCAAATCGTGAATCCTATGCGGAGCCTTTTCCTCATTTGTCCGCATTTGGTCCTGTAATAATCTCTGATTCTCCGTCTTTCTGATAAGAACTTTCTCAATGCTGGCCTGAACAGTTGCGATCATCTGTTCTAGATCCTGATCCTTTTGTTGTTGTTTCTCCAGCGCTAATTCAAGCGAGACTATCTTACTTTCCATCCTCGTTTTGCATTCAGCCAGAGTTTGGAACTTATCTCTCAATGAAAGCATCAAATTGTTAGGTGTTCTAGCCTAACAATAGTTACTCAGTGTAGCAATGAAAGAATTAGATGGATCAAACCAAAGTATATTGCTTGAATTTAAGTATTTGTGAGCTACAACAAGAAAGTAGGGAAGGTAGTACAGTTCTGTACGTATCTTTAGATGCGCAAGCTCTTGGAGAGTCCACCTCCAAGCTCTGCTTCTAGCCGTGTGTCGAGTTCCTCTGGAGAGTGTCCACCTCTCCTCCAGCTCCTGCTCCAGGAGGAACGTGTCAGCTACCCGAGTGACTTCCCCACTTCTCTTGCCCTCCTCCCGATATAAAGGAAATGGGCGACCAACTTAATTAACCCCCCTGCCACGTCAGCACTACTAAGAGCCTTCCCCCTCCTGCGATAAGTATGCAAAACGGGAGGCCTACTGTCTGGAACACCCGACTCCGATCCAAAAATACTCCTTGAAACAGTTAAAAAAAATGCCCAGCTTTTATATTGCTGTTCCTGCTTTCTACATGAAGTCTTCTAGTTCATTTGCCGACCAAGATTTTTTATTATATTGTTTACTTGCTTCACCACATTTCATATCTTTTTGACAGGCCATCCTTTCCTTGTTTTACTTCTGTAAACACAGGAACAACAGTCGATTTGCTTGACTCTTGTACCATTATTATTATTATTTTTTTGTTCTAGGTGAAAATTGTAAAAAAGTGCAGAGACCTTGGTGTAGGGTCTGGAGGTTTTTATCAGCCTGGTTACCGGGATGGAGCAAAACTGCATCTGAACATGATGTGCCTTGGAAAGAATTGGGAACCTGAGAATGGTGAGTATCGGAATGATCGACTTTTTGATGGTGTGAAGCCACCCGGTATTCCTTACGAATTTCATCAGTTCGTAAAAACTGCTATACGTGATTCACATAACTTCCTGAAGCAAGTGGCTAAAGTGTCTGATGTCGAGCGGGTACTCCCGTCCATGACACCGAACATATGCATAGTCAATTTCTATACAACCAATGGCCGGCTCGGGCTTCATCAGGTCTGCAACTCTTGTTCATATGATCTATGTATAGTGATTGAATTGATGCTTTACCTTTGTGTATCAGTGTTCATAGGCTGTTTTTGTTTGGCCGTTTTCCCACTGAATGCTACAGCTAGGAATAAGGCCTAAGCCCAGCGAGTCAGACCATTTAGCCCATAAAAATGAGCAGGCCAGCCTTCTCTTACATGTTTCCCTTGATTTTGGGCCCCATGCAGGATAAAGATGAGAGTTCAGAAAGTATTGAGAAAGGGCTACCAGTTGTGTCATTCTCCATCGGAGATTCGGCTGAGTTCTTGTATGGTGATGATAGGGATCCTGACAAGGCTTCCAAAGTTGAATTGGAATCAGGAGATGTGCTGATATTTGGTGGGGATTCGCGACGAATTTTCCATGGGGTGACGGCCATTCTTGCAGGTTCTGCCCCTAAGGATCTTCTTGATGCGACAATGCTTCGTGCCGGTCGTCTGAATCTGACTTTCAGGGAGTATTAATGGCTGCACTGCTGTGAGTAATCTGCTGAAGTTTTGGTGGTGTTGATGGGCATGGGATTTTAGCATCAGAGATGCTGTGATGGTGTGTCTGGCGCTGATATTCTCTTTTTTTGGGTTTTAGATAAAGGTTAGTGTAGTTGTGAAAACATGTTGTGCTCTGTATAATGATATTCTCATGATGTTTTATGATTGTATATTGGGTGTGTTTTGTAGTCAAATGGAGAGTATATGATGATGTGTGTTTTGTTGAATGCTGTGGGGGTGTTAGTGGCAGGTCGTGGGGTCAGGTCCTCGGACTTGCATGTTTACTGCAATTTCTTTTCTTGTGTTGTGTTCTGCGGTGTCAAATACATAACATTAGTGAATATGTTGTATAAGTTGATAAAAATTGATGATGTATGATAATGTGGCAAAACATTATGCTCATTAGTTTCAGGGTGACAATTTTGTGCAACAAATACAGCACAAGTTAATTGTAAATGTAATGCAGATTCATTGTTAGATCATGCATGGTGTGTTGTACTAGGTAAATGAATTCATGGTTTTAAAATGTTCTATAGATGGGTACAAAACATGAAAACAGTTGTTTTTCAAGAGTTGCAAATCATGATGCATGTGGGTTTCATGGTGATGAATGCATGTCAATAGAAAAAGTAATGTTAGTTATTATGATTCGCATGTGTTGGAAATAATCATATGAAATGTAGTAGCAAGGTGTCGAGAGGTTTCACGCCAGTTTTTCAAATTGCGTGACGGTCTTTTGGAAGTGTCGTAAAACAAAAATTTAGCAGTGTTTTTTACATCTCGCGACTATTATTTTTCATTTTTCCTTAATATTATGTCATGGTTTAAACCATCATCAAATAGCGACAATTAATTAGTGACGGTTTAAACCGTTGCTAAATGATGGACATATATAACAACAGTTTAAACCGTTGTAATCATATGTATTGATAGAAAAAAAGCTTAATCATGATAGTCGCCACAAACATATGCCGCTAGTTCTATATACCCACACCAACGGATTTACATACAACAACATCATCAACATATCCAAACATGCAACAATTTAGAATATACACAAGTGGATCCATATACCTCCAATAATACACCACCAATCTCTACCCATCAAACATCATCTCATTAAATCAAAATAAATACTTTTCATAAACGTTTCTTAAAGCTAAGAGTTAGAAGTGTTCAAATTTTCCATTACTAAAACATTTTTAAAACCCAAGAAATCCATTCAAGAGTTTGAATTCAAAATAAATTACATTTTTACTCAAATCAGCCTATGCTATTCAAACACCATAAATGAAACTCATGATACACACACTAACCAAAGAGGGCCTAACAAATGATTCCAACCTTAATCAAAGTTTTTCGAACAAAATAATCTGAAATCAAATCAACTCAACATAATCAAAAGAATAAAATACAACCAAATAAAGCCTGCCTTTAAACCAACTCCCTTTCAAACACATTGCACAACCAATTTAAATCAATCCCCATTTTTTAAAAGCCTTCATAAGAAACCACAAACTCCTTCTAAATATTTCCATCCTAAAATAATACTATTCAAATAAAACCGATAATGATGTCAAAATACCAATGTCTATCTAAATCATTTCATGTTTTCATTTCAAGGATAAAAAAATGATGCTTTACGTTTGTACATAAGCAAACCAACATAAAATTTTTCAAAGAGATTTTAAATTAGAAAAACCGCTTGCTTTATCATAAAAATCATCATGTTAAAACTAGTCAATCAACAAATAACTCAACACTTTTCATTAAAATATTACTTTATATGTTAGGAAACATTTAGATAATGAATTTAAGGCTCTATATTATTTCATTGCAGCAGTTCCCAAAAAAATACATGCAAAGCATAAGATTAAAAGCACAAATTTGAGGCATACCCAAAAAACCCCAGATTCACAACCATGAAATCCCTTGTAAGCATTCGATGTAAATAAGTGAGTTAAAAATGACTCAATCATTCATGTCACACTCAATTTTAAACACCACAATTAAAACTCATTCTAAAACATCTTTCATAAAAGATAAAATTTGAAATACCCTAATCATAGAAAAACAAAGTGCACATCCAAGGGAATGCACACCCTGAGTTTTCAACCAACTAATTTTGACATTCACCCAAATAGAAAACCACTATTCACTTCAAAATACCCCCAACAGTTTTATAAAAGAAATACATAAGAGAACTTTCCCAAAACCTTTAAGCTTTAATAAATATGTTTAGTTTGAAAAGAAATTAAATGTAATATTTTCTACTCAAAGAAAATTTTAAACCCAATAATGTTACTTATGAAGAAACCTAATTAAGACATATTCTTTTGAAGAAAACACCTTTGAATGGACTCATGTCATAATTAAAACACATCCATGATGGGTTTTGACAGATCATCCCATGATCCTTAGTAGTGAAGGCAAACCCAAAAATAGGCCGATCTATCTTCAAGAAATCAATGTGTTAATATTATTATAAAACAGATCATACTTGTATCATGTGTGCTGTATCCTCCATCTTCTTCTTCTTCTTCTTATTCTTCTTCTTCTTCGATGAAGTATGTTTGATGACAATCACCAAAGCAGCAAACAAAGGCTTCCTACCTCTGAGGGATTACACCGACCATTGGCTCCCATAACATTTCTTGAGGATCCCTATACTCTAAAGGGTGATAAAGCATTCACAATGAGCAATAAACATATCACCAAGAATGAAGTGAGCTTCAACTATTTTGCTTACAACATGATTTCTTACTCTAATAGAAGAGATCAAATCCCTTAATACATACCATGCTTGATGCACCATATTAAATATAGAACATGTCGGTCAACCATAACGTATCACATACACTACTTCTCATTGGTTAAAATTCATTAAACCCATTCAATTTATATGAAGGCCCTAACAATCCATTCATAATGGGTAATAACCGATGAAAGTTGAGTGGAAGTGAACGTGTTTGATTCATTCATCGTATGCAAGAAAAACAATGATGTTGGTTATTGACCAAGACATCCAAAAGCACCACCATGACATGGTGATGCTCGTTTTAGTGCACATCTAACAATCTTTCACTTGCACTACAATCTCATAAGGAAATTGTGTAAAACTTCACAGCTCTTTATGAATCCATCCAAATTCTTTTGGATATGGTTTTATCAAAATCTCTTCATTTTGAAACAAACTCTTTTTCAAAAACTAAATCTTTATCCAAAGGCCTAACTGTGTGACCCTGTGGGCCTTATTAGCATTTACAATGAATATGAAATCCCTCTTTCATATATTTAAGCAAAGAGAGGCCTCTAGAAAAGCATTAGTGCTACTCAAGCTACTAAGGGCCCGAATGGCCCGAAGGCCTTTTTTTATTTTATTATGGATAATTCCCCTTTTAAGGGATGAAGGGGAACCCGTACATGACCTGTAGGTCCAAGGAACAAGTCCCGACACGACCCGCAATACATGACCTGAAGGCCTAGAGACATACCATGCCCAATACATGACCCGCAGGCCCAACCCACTAGAACTACCCTCTCCAGATTTTGCATCATTGATTGCCTATCTCCCTACCTTACATTGCTGATCGGCTAGCATTGCCCCGTACAAAGATGCATCGTGCCTGGTCCCGATAACGGTTGTCATACCCTCTCATTCTTCCAATCTGGTTAGCTCTGCTTCTGGTGACTGCTACTTGTGCTGCTCTGATCCTCTTCTGGGGTTTTCTCTATGTGAACTGAGATACTCCATGGTCTTTGTGGCCCAAAGACCCTGAGGCCCGAAGGCCTTTGATGACCTGAAGGCCCTTGAGACCCGTAGGCCCAAATCAGATGAATAGTTCTGGCTGCTACAGTGACAAACAATACCTGCTACAAATACTGCTATAGTACTGCTACAGTACCCCCAAGAATTCACCTCCACTCGATTTTGAACCTAGGTCTCTTGGATGCCAAGCAGGAGCCCTTACCACTTGAGTACGAGCTCGTTGGAACTCAAGCTACTAAGGGGTCTGGTGCGATCTCTATCAAACACTCATATATCTATATAAATATATCCACCAAAATATGTATCATATACATCACATGTAAAACTATATAATCCTTTTTTCCATGACATTGAGTGACCACTAGACATAAAACATGTCAATCTAGTATAGGCCAAATCATTTTTCTCGATTCTCTGAAAAAGAATAACCAAGTCAATGAATATATCACATGCCATTCATTTAATTGATGAGCACATCACATGCTCCTCATCTAAGTAGCTAAACACATTATTTGTGACCTAAATACACATGTCCATGCATTTTATCAGTCTAATTCAATCAAGGTCCATATGTCTTTTATTCATTATACAAGTGGATAAATACCATCTTAGTTTCACTCCAACAGAAAAAATGATCAACAACGCACCCAATAAATCCCAGATTAGATAAGTCTCTTTTGAATTGTTTAAGTAAGGTATAAAAGTATGAAGGTTCTCATGATAAGTATCATGCCAACCTTAGGTAAGAAGGATTGATGATAATAATACACCCCTAAGTATATCAATGACTACATGACATTCCATGAGATATACTTTGGAAGGTAAATATGAGTAATAAGTATATACTTATTACCTCATGAATCTACTCTTCATATCTCATATACAACCCTTTGTAATGAGTATAGGATTCTATTCATTCTAATCTTAACATTTAATCAAAACCAATTATACTCTATGATGATCATTGATTATGGAAAACTCAAAGTCACACTTTGAAGGGATTTAATCATTCAAACATTCATGTAAAGTAAAATACAATACACATGAATAGATGATAAATATAGATTGAATTTATTATAAAATCATGATTCATTTAAAACCATCACATCAATATCTCAAGTATCTAATAACTAGAGACCTAACACGGCCCTCATGTTGTTGTTATAATAATGGACTCATTAAGGAATCTACAACATTGTCCTCTGTATCCACCCAACCGATATTTATTATTAGAACCAAGTTGATGATGAAGGTGCTTGTTTTCAAATATTGTCTTTAGTTGTCAAGGAAAGTTTTTGAAGAAAAGGAAATCACCTCACTTTGTTTTTAGAAAAAGAATCAAACTCTCATTTTCAAATGAATTAGACTCACTTTGTCCATCATAATGAGAAGAATCTATTTGGAAGAAATGGTTCTGACCAGACTCACCTTGGTTTTGGAGTGGGAGGAATTGATCTTAATCATAGTCTCTATGACTGCGATAAAATTAAATGTGATGATTCTTTACTGATTTGTATTTCACATAAATCATAAGTCGACTGGAGAACTTATGATGCAAGCTTGATGGAAGAAAAGGAAAAGAGGTGTTCCCAATTGTACCCAGATTTATCGTATCCGGGTGAGAAGACAGAGATGGTGTCGATCATATTCAAAATGATTGGATCTAGATGAAAATAAAAGGGTGCTAGTGATAGTATTCAGGCTCAAGAATAAAAAGATTTTGGTGAGGCTGAGGAAGAAAAATATCATACTCAGAATGATCGTGCCCAGGATGATCGTATCCAGGAAAATTGTACTCATAATGATCATACTCTAGACAATCGTACTCAGGCTAAGTTGCAAAGAAATCTAGTTGCTATTGACACCGGTCCATCGTACTCGATGATCCATCATACTCAGATAGAGTTGTTTTCAACAGAGACCGATGGAAAAGGAATTGATTAGAATCCGATGAATATCATAATGAAAAAGACCAATCAACAATGTAGTCACCCATTTAATATGGTTGAATGGATTGCTGAAGGAAGAGATAGATGAGATATGACTTGTTTTCAAATGTCTTCATCAAGTGGGTCAAGAGTTTAATCACTTTGTTTTCATTTCAATTGAATTTTCAAGTGGTTAAAGAGGAAAGGTAAATAAGTAAAGGTGATTTGAGAGAAGAGATGAAGGAGTTTATTGAATGTGCTATTAAGGGGGATCTTGACATTCAAAATAATGATTGTATTAAATTGATACAAAGCACTGTTTTTAGTAATCAGAGTGGTATCCATTTCTTCATACACTTTCATACAATTGGCACAAAGATTTGTTTTGAAGAAATCATATTGAGAAAATTGGACTCATTAATTGAAATCATATTGGAAATTGAAATGAAATTATGAAGACTAAGTAAATATTGTAGAAGAATCGAGAAGCTTTGAGAAGAGTTGACGAAGTCAAAATACACCCGAGATCTTAGGGGAAATTGAGATTTGGGTGAATTTATGTGAGCAGAAAAGGTTTTTGGATTCCAACCAAAACCTATTATGGGTCACCTATAAAAGGATAAAAGTACATCATACTTTTTTGATGACTGATGCACTATTCACCATAGAAGAGAGATAAGCTTCAATTTTTTTTAGAGAGAAGAAGAAGATTTCATACCAATCCTTTGTTGAAAAAGTTTGAACAGATTGAAGTGAAAGAGAAGAGACAGGATCACAATGTTGTATTCAGATGAACATCGTACTCAATAATTATCATGCTCAACTAATTACTGTATTCATCTTGTCAATTGTATTAGGCTGATCGTCATATTAGGCTGAATTATCGGATTGGGATTTCCATGCTGGGATTTCCAGACTAAGGAAGGAGTTTTGAATTGTCTCAATCATACTCATCCAATGTTATATCTTTTAATATTAAGCAAACATACCAGGAAGAATCGAACTCAGAAGAATAAGGCTGAGAGAATCTTATCAAGAAGAATCATATCAGGGAGAATTATACTCGGAGGAATCAGATTGGAAAAAATGTATTAGGAAAACCAGACTGAGTTTTCATAAAAAAGTCCAAGAAGTTCTTACCATCTTCTGGGTAAGAAATTGAAGAAGTGTTTTCAATTGAATATATTTGTGAAATTGAAAAGAAGTATAGGTATCACGCTTTGTTATAAAAACTTTGTATTACCCTATTTGTATTAGGAGGGCGCACACGTACTTTTGGATTGTCTTCAAAGTAATACACGAGTGAAATGGAATATCCTACTCATTATAATCCAATGATTTTTTTCTAGTGGATCGTATGGTATTTGATCATTTCCAAACTATACCAAGGATGTAGCTATTCTTATTGAATAGAGAACCTTGTAAATTCTTATGTTCCTGTGGATGTGTGTTTGATTTTTTTTTCAGTAGAGAATTGAAATATTTAACAGGAGGTGAATGCTGTTTCAATTTAAAAGAAACATAAAATAAAAAGTATCACTAATTCACCCCTACCCCTATCGGTGATACAATTACACTGACTGGGAAATTTCATCTACAATAACCCTCTCAAAAATATATTGTATAAGATGGTATTTTTGAAGGATATGTTTGGTCCTTTAGTGAGATCAACATTTTTTTGTCTCAGAAATAGCTCCATTATTGTCACAGTAAAGCTCAATTTCTCCTTGAATGCTAGGAACCACCTTTAGTTCAGATATAAACTTCCTAATCCAAACAACTTCATCACAACATCTGATGCAACAATGTACTCTGCCTCTGTTGTTGAGTCTGCTATGATGGATTGTTTTGAACTCTTCCTAGAAATTACTCTACTCAGAAGAATTACACAACAATATTGAGATTTCATATAATCTTCATAATATTGGAAACCAGCATCTATGTAACCTTTTATATAGAGCCCATCCTCTCCTCTAAAGATCAAGAACACATCCTTAGTCATTCTCAAGCACTTAATAATGTCATTCACAAAAATATTTCAACTCTCACCAAAATTGGATTGGTATGTATTGTTTATACTTAGAGAATAGGCGAAACCAAATTAGGTACACAACATGACATACATGATAGAACCTATAACAGAAACATAAGGAATTCTATCTATCCTTGCTAATTATTTAGAAGGATCCTGAACTTTACTAAGATTCATACCATGTAATACTAATAAAGACCCCTTTTTTGAGTTCTCCATGCTAAACATATTTCTCAATTTACCAATGTAAGTTTCCCACCTGAGTCCAAGCAACCTCTTAGATCGATATCTATAGATCCTCATACATATTATGTAAGTTTCTTCACCCATGTCTTTCATTGAGAATCATTTTCACAACCACATAATCATAGAGTAAATATTTGGGATATCATTTTTTATAAGTAGTATTTAATCCACATAAAATTTTATAAACACTACTAAACTCCAATAATATGATTATATACACACAAATCATTCATATTATTGATGAAACCAAACTCTTTGATTGCATCATGAAATCAGATATTCCAACTTCGAGAAACTTTCCTTAATTCATAAATGGACCATTATGGATTGAAAACCTTAACAATATAATTTTTTACTTCAAAACCTTTGTGTTGTATCATATACACATCCATGACTAAATTCACATTAAGTAAAGTGGTTTTGACATCCATATGATATATCATATAATCAAAATGAGCTAGTATGGTAAGAAAAATATGAATAGGATTTATCATCGCAACATGTGAAATGGTTTCTTCATGGTTAATACCATTATTTTTTTGTAAACCTTTTCCACTAGGTGAGATGTATAGGCAGAAAATCTACTGTCCATGTTAGTTTTCTTTCGAAAAACTCACTTTCATACTATTTGAATTACTCCTTCAGGTGCATCCACCAAGATCCAAACTTGGTTAGTGCACATGGAGTCCATTTCAGATTCCATAGATTTTAGATATTACTCAGAAACATAAATCTTAGTGACCTTATGATAGGAAGTAGGTTTATCACCTATAAATGTCTCTTTATCACCATTATCTATGATAATTCCATATCTCTTAGGTTCCTGATGAATCCCATCAGGCCTTCATGGTTTTTATGTAACTTGAGTTGATTATTCATCCATAAATCCTTGTGGAATTGGATTAACCTCCATATTAGGAACATTTCCTATTTGTTGGTATTGAACTTATCCAAGTTTAATTTTCCTCCCACCGATTACTTGATCCATGTGTTTTATATCAAGGAAAATACTATCTCAAGCCATAAACACTGTGTGTTTAATAGGGTTATTGAAATAATATCCCTTTGTTTCTTTGGGATAACCAACATAAAATCATTTTTTGACTTAGGGATTAATTTTTAAGAATCCAATTGTCTTACGAGTGATTTGTAACCCCAAATAATCATAAAATTCTAAATAGAACATTTCCTATACCATATCTCAAATAGTGCCTTTATGACTACTTTAGATAGAACACTATTTAGTATAAATGCAGCAATTCCTGGAGAATAACCCTAGAATAAAATAGGAAGGTTAAGTTAACTCATCATTGATCAAACCATGTCCAAAAGGGCACAATTCCTCCTCTCATATACACCATTCTATTATGGTATTCCAGGAGGAGTGATTTGTGGAACAATTCCACAATCCATTATCTGATCATTGAATTATTGACTTAATTATTCACTACCCCAACCTGATTGAAGGGTCTTATTACTCTTTCCCAACTAATTATGTAATTAGTTTTTAAATAATTTGAACTTTTTAAAAGTATCATACTTTTATCTCATCAGAAACACATATCCATAATAACTAAATTCATCGATAAAGGTAATAAAGTACCTAAAACCACCACTAGTTTGTGTGATCATTGGTGCACATACATCACTATATATGAGATCCAATAGTTCACCAATCCTTTCACCTTTTCTCCCAAAATTCTTCTTTTTCATTTTTCTTGATAAATAAGATTCATAATTCTCAGACAATTCACAATCTAACGAGTCCAAAAATTCATCTTTACAAAGTATTTGAATGTGTTTATCATTTATATGTTGACCTTCTTATTTTGAATTTTATAAATAGGATTATCCATTTCTAGAATGTATAATCTATTTACCATATTCCCAATTCCATAAAACATTTTATTCTTATATATAGAATAACTCTTATTCTTAATAGTGAATGGAAACCCCATGTTGTTCAAACAAGATAAAGAAATAAAATTTATTTTTATGGTGGGAACATAATAAAAATTATCTAATCCCAATATTAATCCACTCGATAAAATTAGATCATGAGTGTAAACTTCTAATGCAGCAACTTGTGCTCCATTACTGATACAAAGATATACTTCACCTTTCATCAATTCCCTCTTATCTCTGAGTCTGTGTTTATCAGTAAAAATGTGCAATGCACACCTGATATCTAATACCCATGAGTCATAGTTGAAGAAATTGGCTTATATAACATCCACATTCATATTCTCAAAATTATTCTCTTTGAGAACACTTCTCAACCCTATATACCAATATCTAAATGTTTTATAGGTCATACCAATAAGTGATCTGAATATGATTATTATGTAGAATATCATGATCTACAACAAAAATATATTCACGAGTGAGTATCATATTTTATATTTTCCCATCAAGAAATTTTAATGAAAGTGATCCCACTAAAAATGACGACCCTATAAATCATATCCTTTTATTGAGATAAGATCCATTTTTTACTAACCAACGAACCAACTATGGCATGAAAACCATCACTTTATTTATTTAGGTGGGCTATCAATCCACTCACAATAGTTGCAATTCTTGTATAGTTGATTGGAAAACTCTTTGTTCATATCCATTATATGTATAATACTTAAATCAATTCCTATGATATCCAAACCCTTGGGGTTTCCCAGATAAGTATAACCCAAGGAAAATATAAAAAATGAGCTAACATAAGACAATCTAGGGTCACCCTAATATGGTGTGAAACTAACCAACTAGATAATCTAGAGTTCCTCATTACTTTCTTATCTTACATAATATAATTCATGGGCACCCTACTATGGAATGAAACTACCCGATTGAATAGTCGAGGTCTTTAAAAGTTCATCTTTAGAAGAAATATCACACTTAACATTTGAGGGGTTTTATTTTCTAAAGTATCACTAATTTAATATAAATAATATACATATTAAATTTATAATTATTACATCAAAAAATATTAATATTTTTATGTTTTATCCCCTTATGTATGCATTCTTTTAACGATTTTTTTTGTAATTCCTATTCCATATACCAAATTAATGCATTCACACCACATTAACATGTGACTCATTATATAACCCACACATTTGTGTTATTTACCCAAAAATAAAAGTCAAGTATATTCATACATATCTGAATACTTATCATGAATAAGATATATGAACTTTTCATGTAAAGGAATAGAGTTATATGATATTGAAAAATTATATATGAGTAATCAGATAACCATAGATAGAAAACACCCACCTTTTAAGATAAGGCATAATCCTATAAGCTAGTGAGAAGTTTGAACTTAAGTCCTTCTATCTAGGGATACTTTAACCAAAAGAGAATCAAATTCATAATAAATATTACACCAAATATGAATACACTATATTCAAAAACTATTCTCAATCTTATAGCTCTAAATAAAAAACCTTGGTCAAGGTAGATAGAAAATAAATCTTTTGGAGCTACACCTAACATGAAATGCACGGATTTACTTCCTAGAAGAAATTTATCACATAAATTTTTCATAAAAAAATATTCATATTTATTAAATAATTTATGAAACATGGATATTAAAGGAATTAACAAGTAAATAAACATTTTATTTATTTTCTAAAACATGAGTAACAAATATTAACTTTTTTCATAATTAATTTAGGTTTGAAAATACTCATTTTATAATTCGTAACACTTATCATTTATAAAAATATTATAATAAATAATAAAATTTTTAAAAAATAAATTTTTAAAGTATTTAATTACCCTTACATAGTATCCCATTCCATGTAAGGTTATTCTGGGTGACCCTTATGTAAAACACATTTTCATAGGGGTAACTTGATTTTTTATGTTGTGTAAGGGTAATCTTCCAAGAACCTTATACATATGATCTATATAAAGGTAAAATGGGATTAACTTTACATGTATAATTAAATAGTGATTACTTTTATGTAGACACATCTGTTTAAAGTTAATATTCCATGAACTTTACACAAAACTTATATGTAAGCATAAACAATCATATCCCTTATATAAAACCTCTACATAAAGGTAAACCGTGATTACATTTATGTAGCCCCATCCACGTAAGGGTACTTCTAGAGAACCCTTATGTAGACTGCTCTTCATAAGGGTCAACTCAGGATGACCCTTATTCTCCACATAAGGGTAATCTGAGGTTAATTTTATGTACATTCATACATGTAGGTAATTTATTCTGTAATTTATGATTCTTTAGTAACACGATTTACAATTTCAATATTCTTCAAAAACTAGAAATTCAAAAACATTAAAATCTTGAATAAAAAGTCTCTGATACCACTTATGGGGTTTGATGGATCATCACATAATCCTTAACAACATAAAAAAACCCAAAATATACTGATCCATCTTTAAGAAATTAACATGTTATTATTATTGTAAAACAAAGCATACCCATATCACATGTGCATAAGCCTCCATATCCTCCTCCTCCTCCTTATTATTCTATAGAGTATGTTTGATGATCCCCAAAGTAATAAACAAATGCTTTCCACCTATGAGAGATTACATAAAATTTTTTATCCTAGAACATTTCTTGAGTATCTTAGTACTTCTAAGGGTGCTAGCACCTTCGTAGTGAGAAATAAATAGAGCGAAAAAATGAAGAGATATTAAACTATTTCTCTTTCAACATGATTAGTTACTCCAATAAAAGGGATCACAACACTTTATATAGTTCATACTTGATGCATCATATTAAATGTAGAACACGTCGGTCATCCATAATGTATTGCATATATTACTACTTGTTGGATAAAATTCATTGAACCCATATATATGAAATCCTTAGAAATCTATTTATAATGGGTTATACCGATCAAAATCAAGTGGGAGTGAACATGGATAATGCATGCATCGTATGCATGAAAAACGGTGATGTCATCTATCGACCAAGACATCCACAAGCACCACCATGGTATAGAGCTACTCATTTTAGTGCACATCCAAAAATAAATATGTTTAATCAGCCAAAATGACATTGAAAAATAAAAATAATAATGAAAATTAGATGTTTCCAATACCATTAAAAATTTAAAAGCACTTAGTTTAGTTATACAACAACATCACTAACTTGGATTTCAAAATCAATCCACATCATAACTACCTCCTAGTGAGTGATGATTGAATCCATCTCCACTCCATTATTTCAGCATTTTTTATAATTTATTTAAAAATTAAACAAAGTTTTATGTCATTACTAAAAAACCTAGCTATACCAATGGTTATGAACTATTAGTATAGGCTTAGGAACCATTGGTTTTTAGGTTATTTGGAAAAATCTATATCAATGGTTCCTAGAAACTATTGGTATAGATTTTTTAGGATTGGATTATACCAATGGTTCCTAATAACTATTGTTATAGATAGAATATACCAACAATTATATAGAACTACTATTATAGTCCCATCTATTAGGTATCCAACCTACACCCCCACAAACAACCTATAGAAAATATATAACAACATAAAAAAACATACATTAAACCAGTTATAATAAAAATTCAAAATTCAAAATATTATATATTTTATATTCAACTAGTTAATAACTTCAAAATAAAATTAGAAAACATATATACTATCACGAACCAAGTTGGGTCTCCATCCAAACGACACCTAACCCGGTCCATGGCAAGACCCGACTTGGTTCGTGACAAAATGGTGTCAGAGCAGGTCAGATCTCTTGGGACATGTTCCTTTAGGAATAGTCAAGGTATACTGGAGTTAAGAGTGTTATAACTTGATGTTCTAGCTATGAGTAAGGTTCTTGGCCAACACACCTCATGGCAGGACTCAAGTTACCAGGGGAAGTTGATGTTTGTCTGAGTCTTTGGTCCTTGTGGTTAATCTTGTTTGGGGGAAATGAAAAGGGAGTAGGGTTAATGGTCTTTTTGAGATCGTAGGGCCTACCAAGCCACGTGGAGCGGCGAACATTTCCCTAGTATGATCTCTATAACGGTGGAGTGTTTGGCATATGAATGCCAACCATATGTCCAAGTCACCAGATGACACTAATTTCCTCTTACACTATCTTGTGTCCCTTTGGGTTTTAGAAATCATTTTGAAAACCTCCATTTGAAAATTTATGAAATCTGTATTTTTAAGTGGAAATGACTTGATTTTCAAAGTGGTAGAACATCAGTTTTCAGAACTGTTTCAAATAAGGTTTTAGAAATGTGGATTTTCATGAAACTGTTTTTGGATAAAATGTGATTGGATTTTTATAATTGAAACTTGTGGCTTTACAAACTGGATGGTTTGGGAAACATGGATAAATTTAAGTTGGGTTTTGAAATTATGTTTTCAACAGAATTTGTTAAACTGGTGAAAGGTGTTTTGAATGGGATGAAGTGTTTTAAAATTGACGTGAAAGGTTTGAAAATTAATTATTGTTTGGATGATTGGTGTTTTTATAAAATGTTTGCAAGATTCAAAATGGGTTCAATTTTGTGAATCTTGAAAAGAGAAGGTGTAGGTCGATTTTTGTTTTTTAAAAAATGGAATGAATTTTGTTCTAACCTTGGGTAATTTCATGGTTGACCATACACATGGGATATATGTGAAAGGTGATTTGGTGCCTGGTTTTCACGAGATCATGCATGTGCATGGCCCATGTGGTACCATTAGTGAATGTTCACGGCCCATGAGGTACCATTGATTTTCTATAGTTGTGTGGTGTGTTCTTTTTGAAAAAAACCATGTGTGTCATTGAAATGTGTTTTATATAATGTTCAGTTAGTTTATTAATTGATGCAAGAGGTGAAAATTCTGTTTTGGTATGTTTCTGGTGTGTGTATGACCTTAAAAGAGGACTTTGACTGGAGTTTTGTGTGCAAAGTTTTGTGACACCTTTTTGAAATTGTTTTATAAAATTTTTAAATGGTTTATTAAATTATATCAATGGTGCGATACATGTTTGGAAAGAGTTTTGGTGTGCATTTGGTTTTAAAGAGTGTTTTTGGTGTAAAATTTTGTGGTGTTAATTTTGAAATGTTTCATAAATTGTTTTATTGATTTATTTAATTATATATGTAGTGCGTGGTCCATTCTTTATGGTTTTGAGTCGCCAGAGTCTAAGGTGTCTCGCCTGCGTATGCATAGATAATTATATATATATATAAAGGTTCCCCTATTATGTTTAAATTCACCCATGGTAGTGAAATACATGTATAGGGAAAGGTGTGCCTATGTATATATATAAAAAATGAATGTGTAGGTGAGCGGTGACTAGTATATGCATATAATAATATATTCAAGTATCCCCTTGCACATGTTCATCGCCATGAAGATGTGTGCATAGGGTATAGGTTTCTTTACATGTATGTGAAAGTGCATACGCTCAGTGGGGTAGCAACAAATTCTAGTTAGAAAGCACCAAGAGTTGGAAGTTCAGTTTGGTTCCACCCTAAGGTAGGTTCCATATGCCTTGATATTTAATTCGAACTTTTATTTTTTCTTTATGTTCTTTTAAAAATTATGTCTCCTTCTTTTATATGAAATTTATATGAAATATATATAGTTATATATATAAATGATTGTGGTTCTTGAAAATTGGTTTCCTAGATGTTTGAATGTGAAACGAGTATTTCTAAAGATGCGTGGCATTTCAGTCGGATTTTGTTATAAAAGTATAATGACATGTTGATTTTCTTAAAAGGATTACCTCATTGTAAGAATGGTTTTAAGATTTTTTTTAAATACATGGTTCCTTGGTTGTGCAAGTGTGATTTTAAATGATTTTTGGAACTTGAATGTGTTGAGCAACAGTGTTTTCTAAAATGTTAAAATTCCTTGTAAAGAAATGTGGCCTATTTGGAACTTTGAGAATGGTTTAAAAAAGTATAAAACCCCTCTTGAGGCCTTTCCCCCTAGTTTGAGATTTGTGATACAAGTGTTAACATGTGATTTATGATATGTGCCTAATGTTGAGTCTTATGCATTGTGTGATGTGAAAGAGGGGAAATTCACTTAAGGAGGGAGAAAAATAGTGATAGGTTGAATGATTTATAGATAAATAAAGTTTTATGTTAATTTATGTTCACTTGATAAAACCTCACCACCATTTGAAATAGAGCATATGGGTAACCCTGGGTATCTAGGTGGGTGGACTGGGACTAGTACGCTAGATGATACGAAAGTGGTTCATCCCAGTTTCGTCTATAAGGATTGATACTTACAACACTAACAAAATATAATGACGATTGATTGGAGACCACTAGGTTATGGGTGTGTTCCCTATTAGTGGATTGTGCACAAGAACATAGTTTTTTATGGTTCCTATGCCACATTTCATCAAGGTACGAGGATCCTAGGTCCCTAACTAACACTAGCTTCTTAGGGATTTCCAATGGTTCTTGTAATATGATTTTCAATTTAGTTGTTTCATGCTTATTCCCTCTATTGTGAAATCCACATTTTTAATCTAAATTGGTATCCTTTAATTTTGAAATGTTAATGCATGCTTGGAACCTATTTTTAAAATTAAGTGGAAGAGAAATGTTTTTTTTTCTTGAAAATGAAATATTGTTACTTGAATTTGAAAAGAATGAAAAATATTATTTTATTATTTCATATTTTCAAACTAGCACGTTTTGGGTTTCTTTTTATAGGTAAGGTAATAGGGAATTATTATACTTTGGTATTTCTACTGAGCATCTTGGTTCTCATGATTACTTTATGTTTTCAGTTTTAGGGTCTAGTTTTGGATCGCTCATGCAACGAGTGTGATTTATGTTCTGTGGTGAACCACGAGGTCACTTGAGGTATGCCTCGTTACTTAGTTTATTCCTTTTTTTTCTTCAAGTTTGTTTAGTTCATCTTCTTTTATTTATCCATTTTTTCAATTTATGTTTATTTATATGTCTTTTGTTTTGGTCCAAATCATTTCCAACTGGTTTATATTGATGCCCAATACTAGTTTCCAGCCTGTGGGGATTGGGAACGCCCTTCGGGCCTTACCGTAGACCGAGTCGGGCGTCAGTTGGATGATGAACCAACTTGGTTCGTGACATATACAATTTATTTCAATCGTAAAAATCCACCCAAAATGTTTTAAATTTCATAAATATGAAGTCAAAAATGGAGTGGATCAATATCTCACTCCAAAAAATCCTTATTATCATCACCACTATCATCATGGCCATCACCACCATCATGCTCATCTAGAAACTCATCAGAAGAATCATTTTCCTGAACAATTTTATCACCATTATAACCCATAAAGTCATTACCTTGGTCAATGATAAGATCATCACTAGAATAACCTGGATCATAATATAAAAATTGCATCATCAATATACATTTATCAACAACTGCATCAAAATATAGTGAAAGTGGAAAACATATATCCATCATTGCTTTCATGAACTACTTAGTGACTTTTCCCCCTCTTTTAAGCTATTGTAATTCCATTTTTTTTAACTTTTTTACTTATACATGGGACTAGAAGAGGATTTTACATTTCTTGAAGTAGGTTAATACCTATTGGGCATGATAGACTTCCCGGGTTGACAACAAACCCTACCCTGGTGATTCTGACCTAATACCCATCACAAATGATTATCGGGGAAAAATTTGACACCTTCTTTCTCTTGAATATCCTCTAGAGTACATTATTGACATTTTAAAATAGAAAAATATATAGGAAATAAATGTTAAAAATATAAATCATATAATAAATATTATAATATTTTCTTTCATCTCAGAATTAATAGCACTCCCATTTTTCTTCTTTCTACTCGAGAAAAACATTTTTTCTTGAGGTACACAACCTTAAATGATTAACACAGATCACTGAAAAAGTGTTGAATGTAATAAAATAACACTGAATAATCCTGTTAATGATTGAAAATTAAATAAAAAAACTATATCTATAATTTTTTTTATTCTCTAAGTCCTAAACAATGTAATCATTCTCATTTGTACTCTAAAAATATTTGGTTTCTCTCATGTTTCTTCATGGTCATTTATCCCAAAGTGTTAACATACTTCATATCACTCTTGTTTTTTATTTCTTCTTGAATAATCATGGAAAATAAAATTATTAGTTTAATAATCAAAGTGTTAATATAAATCATAATAATTTTCATTCAAATCAATCAAATTACATTATAACCTAAACTAGTCACTCTTAGAATATAAAATTATCTTTGAGTACCAAGTTACTAGAAAATAATTGTAGATCAATATACTCACTAAATCCATTCCAAATCTACAAGAAATGAAATTATATAACTCAGGCTTATATTCTCTCCATAACTTACCTAATTCCATTAGTTGTTCAACCCTCACAGCTTCACCATCAAGGAAATTATAGTGAAGATAATACCAAAATATTAATTTTTATAAATAAAATAATAATATAAAATCAAAACTAATAAATTTTCTTAACCATATATGATCCCATGCATTGTTATTGGTTTCATCACCAATGTTTCACTAGGATATTGGTTGCATGAGAATTACATCACTATGTTTATAAAGTGTTACCATAAAACTTTTACATTCTCTCCTAAGTTTACCAATCATTTTATTGTTTTCATTATAATCAACCATTACCTATTTATGGTGGTTCCATACTTCACACATATGATTATAACCACACCACATAATAGTAGTATATCTAAATGTGAAAAAATAAAAGAAATATTTTAAATTAATTCATGTTATAATGAAATTAACTTATGGTTACAAAATTTAATAAGATTATATATGTATACCCGAGGAAGGCTGATTAATGGGATCTGATGAATCCCTAAGTTATGAAAGATCTATAACCTACACAGTGATAAAGAGATCCAATGTATGATTATAACAATTGGTATGATATGGATGGTTAGAATAATATAGAGAATAAGTCAAAGGAGTATAAAAATAATAGAATAAAGAGATTGGAGAAGTAGGAAATAGAGGCAACATTAGAAATATGAATATATTTGGTGCCTCCATGGGAACCATGGGATGAGAAACTGTGCTAGATGGTATATCCGGTGAAGGGTTTGGGTGTGATCAGGTCTGATGAGTAATTAGAATACCTCAAGTACCAACTACTTCAAACTATTAGTCTGGTCACCACTATTACTAGTCTACCTAAAGAAAATTTTTCTCCTGGATGTTTGTTCCTAATTAAATTTTAAAAATTATTAATGGAATAAAATTATATGTTATGTAATTGATATATAAAATTAAAAAACTAAACTCATAATGGAAACAAGAGGGAGAATTCCCATCTCCCTTATGCATTTATCGTTTCAAAAAATCTCTTCCCATGTATCTCTTTAATTTTTTTTAATTTACTATGTTGGATAATAAATATAAATTTATGTAGAAATTAATTACTAATGGGTAATACAACAAGGATATAAGATGTGACATGACATAATTAAGGCATACTAATTTCCAATCCAAACAAGGGATATGTAGTGACATAAAATAATTATTTAATATTTAATTCCAAGACAAAAGAACATAAAATTTATAGTATAATATAACCAAAAAATAGTAATTAGCATGTTAAACATGGTTAATATATGGTTTTCTTCTTGTATGGTTAATTTGGACCAATTTAATTTGGGTTAGGTAGATTCAATTTGGATTAGTTCAGGTTGGTTAATTTCTATTTTATTTATCTTTGAGTTTTTTTCAGTTCATCTTGGTTATGTTTAAGATGGTTTGGTTCAATTTATGCAAGTTTAGGTTAATTTGGTTCACATTTATTTGATTCAAGTTCATTCAGGTTAGATTTGGTTGGGTGGTAGTTTTAGTTTAAGGAAAGAAATGTTATTTCTTATTTCATTTCATATACCATGAATTATATTAAAATCATTAAACTATACCTAAACTTGGTTTCACCATTAAAATATTAAAAATTTATCCCAAATGTTGAGAGGATCTTTTCCTTTATTTCTTATTTATATTTTGATAATTACATATCCCTCACCTAACTTTGATTATTCATCATTTATTTGTTCTTTGTTCATTTTTTGTATTTATTTTTTTTAATGTTAATTAATTTATGTATTATTTTTTTCATTTGTTTTATTTTTTATTTATTTATTTTTTCTTTGATAAGATAATTTATTTATTCTTTGTTTATTTGTTTTATATGTTTTTTGTGTTTCACTTTGTTATATTTTTTTATGTATGTAGAGTGGCTCCTTGTTTTTGTTTTGTTTTTTATTTGTTATTTGTGTTTCAATTTTTATTTTACTTTGTTCTTTGTTTTTATTTATTATTTGTTTATTCTTTGTGTGTTTTTTATTTTTTATCCATGTTTCATTTTGTTTTATTTTTTTGTTATTTGTTTTCTTATTTTTTGTATTGTTTGTTCTTTTTTTATTTGTTTCCCTTTCTTTATTTATATATTTTTTATTTATTATTTGTTTCTAATGTTTATTTTCTATTTGTTCTTATAATTTATTTGTTTGTTCTTTGTTCATTTTTTCATTATTTATTTATTTTTTGTTCTTTGTTTATTTTTTTTATTATAATTTTTATTTTTCTATGTTTATGTATTTTTTAGTTTATTTATTTATTCATATCTTTTTTATTTATGCATATGTTTAAATATTTGTTTGATCTTTATTTCTTATTCTTATTGACTAATTCATGTTTTAATTTGTTTATTCATAATTTATTTATTCTTTTTGAATTTTACTTACATTAGGTATTTTTTATATATTTATTTTACTTTGATTATATATTTGTTATTTTTATTTGTTTATGTATTTATATTCATTATGTTTATTTTTTCTTTATTTACTTCTTCTTAATGTTTATTTGTTTCACTTTATTTTTATTAATTTATGTTCCACTTTTTTTGTTCTTTATGTTTGACTATTTTTTCTTTGTTTGTTCATTGTCTATTTATTCTTTGTGTTTATTTATTTGTTTTTTCTTTGTATTTAAAGTATGCTCACTTTGTGTTTTAATTTTTTATGTAGTTTTTATTTATCTCACTTTGATTATATCTTATAATGTTTTTTATTGGTTTATATACAACATTTTTTTTTCTTGGTTTAAATTATCTTATAATTTTTTATTGGTTTATTTATTCTTTGTATTTCACTTTGATTGTATCTTTTTTTCCTTGGTTTATATTTATTATATCTTATTTTTAAAACCAATACATAGGTTATGTCATTATTTATACCATGAAATCACATTTTTACACCACAAATCACTAAAGATTCCATCTCAGTTCAAGACCATCTTCTAAGAGAATAAGTAGAAAATAATGCACCCATAAATTCAGTCTGATACTTCCAAGAAAAGTATTTGATTTCATGCTTTAGATAAAGACAAAGAAAATATTCAATGTTCCTCATTACTCTTCTAGTTGGAGGGTTCACTCATATAATTCTAGAACTGGTGTCTTATATCATTTCTTGGATAAAGCTAGATATCATCTTCAACGTCAGAGGTGATAAGGTTCACACATTACAAGTAATCTTCAATAGAGGAATGGTCATGATCAATATACAAAAAAATTTAATTAAGATATGATTCAAACCAATACTTACATGGTTCATCAATTCCTCAAGGAAATTTATCCTCTAACATTATAACACACTCCTATTTAGTCAGTTTGGTGGTGGCATGGGTTGTTGTGCATTCCTAGGGAGAATCCTTTCCTAATTATAAGTAAGAGACTTAATTTTCCTAGAGAAATTATGGTGAAATGAGATATCACCTCATTATAGATTTACCAAGTACTCATTAATAGTCTTTTGTATAGATTTATTTTGGTTTGGTTACACTTGTAGTTCTTGGACTGAAGATTGAGTAACTTTAAGGTCCATCTTTAGATTAGGAATAAATTTACTAAAAAATATAGTGACCACAGAACTAGGAAAATATGAATAGTCCTTCCATGATTGTGCCCTCTTCATTGTATTGGTAAATCCATCTAAGACCACCACTGGTTTATTTCCTTTCTTGGTAGTGGAACAAAGAAAATTCTGTACTCGAACCACTTCCTTTACCTTAGAAGAGAATGTTAGGGTATCAAGTTCCTTCTCAGAATAATCATCATTTATGGTTTGACCTTGATTGATTTCTCCTTATTATACTACTAGTGTATTGTTCCACATATCCTCTAAGTTATGAACATAATTATACAATGCCAAAAACTTGTTTCAAGTTTCAATGTTAGATAGATTCTTCTTAAATAAATTACAGGTTTGTCCATTATCGGGCTCCGTTACACCAGACCCTTAGATTTCATCTTCTTCTATTCATCTTCATCATGATCTATGAGTAGAAGTTCTAGACTCCCAAATCTGTGGGTGTTCTCCAAAATAGGTAGATTATTCTTTTATCCTACCTACATTATGGTGATAGAATATTGGATAAATCTCAACCATGTCTTCAGAGGAGTAGAACACTGATCGAGCCTACCACTGATCATTGTAGCATGAATCATTTGGTCCATGTTCCCATCCTCAAAATCATCCTAGAGTATGTTCTATTTTTCATGATCCTACCTTATTACCATAACATAAAATATGTTTCCAGATCTAGTTACAGGATGATTAAAATTTACCCCAAGAATACTAATTGGAACTTGAGAAGGCTACACAACCTTGAAATATGAAATTCATAGACCTAAATTACCTTCCTTAAGTGAATAAAATGAAAGAAATTAGTCTTATGCCACCCCCATTATCGAGGAGTATGAGTATCCATATAAAAACTCTCAGGGTAGGGATAAATGACCTCCTTATAATAAAAAACCCATTACTTCCTTCAATACCAATATCAACTTCTTGGTAATAAGATAATCCAAACTTCTTATTGGAATCTCATTGAAATTATTTCCTGTGGTGGTCTAGACACTTATAGGAAGAATAAAAATCACACCATGATTCAAAGTGTACTTCCTGAATACATCTAAATTCCTATCCAACCTCAATACATAGAGAATCAATTGGTGATTTGGAGACATCAACATCTATATAGATGTGGAGAGATTGGATGACATATAAATCGTGTCTTTTTATTTAATCATAAGAATTGACTAACTAAATTTCCAATCATACTCAAAATACCACAATTTTGAAAGGGTACACTACAAAAAAAGTGACGATTAGTGGCGGTTCCTAAAATCGCATCATATTGCACGATCTCTAGTCAATTAGCAATGATTTATTTTATTTCACAATGAGTTTTTAAGTGTCATTTTTGGACAATTTAGTGGAAATTTAATATTTAATTAGCGATTATTTCTTAATAAAAAAATCCATTGGGAATAAAAATAAAAATAAATTAACCACCAAAAAGAATTTAGTGGCAGTTATTTTTAGTGGTGGTTAATCTGAACTGCCGCTAAATACATAAAATAATATATGTTTAGCAACGATTACAAAAAACCGATACTAAATCTATTTTGATTTTTTAAAAAAATATTTAATAAAAAACTATAAATATAAAAAAACTAACATGATATAAACTCAAACATAAATATATGATAAACCCGTCATTTATACATCACACATCCACAATCATAAAAACAACCACGATCATCATAACATAAGTCTCAGTCACCCCTACATCAACCAATACCTTATTCATCAATATATACATATAAAATATGTCCAAAAACAACCCATGACCAATATAGATACATATCATGACCTCCAATACATTTGTTTGCCTTCACATCATCTTATCAAATTAAATCAACCACATCATCTCATCAGCTGTAACAAAAAATGAAACAAAAATTTAAACTAAACATAATAAATCAGAATTACAGTAGAATAATTGATAAAATTTTAACATACTATGAAAACTAAAAACCATCATGACTACCTTACGGATAATATTATGGATTGGAATAGTGATCCTTCTGCCTACTTTCAGCATCTATCACCTACAATGAAAACTAGAACATTTAGGAAAAGAAATGCGAAAGAGAAAAGACAAAAAATATATTCAAAATGATGCACATAAAATTTGTTATTTTTTTAATAAAATAGAATACATTTTAACATAAAACAAATAATATATAATTTAAAACACTTTTAAAATAGAAACATACATATTTAAGATAATATTCAACACTTGAAACTGAAAAGAGATAAGTAAATATTCTAATTTATTTTTAAATGGACGTACAATGCGCTTAAAATTTATTTAATAATTTTTTATGTATTTTGATATTATATCATGTCCTATAATTTTAAAAAAAAACTAAGAGGTGGTTTTCCCATGGTTTCACATCAATATGAGGTCATTTTATATGGGTTTGACCGTTCCATGCACGTTTTAGTGTTTTAAAAAACTAAAAATGTGTTTAGAACCATAATGGGAAAATCATCATTCAGAATAATGTATCATCAGTTACTACATTTCAAAATTAAATATATGATTTTTTTACATATGTTTAAGGAAAATCCAACACCATTTTTCTTATTTTTGATCATTCCACACATATTTTAGTGTTTTAAAACAGTAAAAACACATTTACAGCCATAACGGGAAAACCATCACTCAGAATGATGTGTCGTTGGTTCCTACATTTAAAAATTAAATATTTAGTAGTTCTCTCATGATTTCAGGACAATATAACATCATTTTCCTGGTTGTGACTGTTCCATGCATGTTTTAGTGTTTTAAAACACGAAAAATTCATTTTCACCCATAATAGGAAAACCGTCACTAGGAATAATGTACTATGTAAGAACCTGGATCTTCTTTTCAGGTATGTTTTCTTTTTTATGGTGTTTTTGAGAAAAAGAGGTTTTTATGGAAAGATCTGAAGTACACGCCGTGTACTCTATGAGTACACGCCGTGTACTGGGTCACCGCAGGAGGTTGTGTGATGGCCGTGTGATGGCCATACACACGACCACGTGGGGGTGACCTGGAGGCCGCCTAAAGAAGAGTACAGAAATGGAAAGTACATGTAGTGTACTTAAAAAGTACATGCCGTGTATTTTTTTTCATTAAACGCACCGGGGTCGTGTCTGACGGACATAACCACCTCCTTCTAGGTTTGGTTCGTCCGAGAGTGAGATAATGACACCGATCTTCATTTGAGATTCTGATCGAGTGTATGTTATCCAAATCGACCACCGTCGATTGCGTTAGAATTTCCTCGGTAAGCTCTTCCTTCTTCTAGAGCTTCATTTCCTGATTCCTCCTCCTTCTCAAGTTATCCTCTGTTGAATGTTTTATATGTTTTTGTAGATATTAGGAGTTATAAGGTGATTCAATCCCTGAGACTCAAGTATAGTGATATTCCAATGCTGAGGTAGGTGGTTTGTTCCTTTCTATTGAAAGTATTTGAGTTATATGTGCAAAATCGCCAATACCCATGAATGGGGTATTGCGCATTTACTGTTTCAGCCCTATTGTTTTCCTACTATACTTTTATTCTTGAGTAGAGGTTAATTGAATGTGAATAGGGTCAATTTATATGCTTTGGAAGTGTTTTCCCATGCATGATTTCCTATTTTGACCATTGGGTCTAGTTTTCCTATTAGGCTGTTGTTTACCTTCCATGCCTAGTATAGTAGGATGAGGTGTTTATATCCTTACATGCTGTTATGCTGTAGACTGCTATCCAAGTAGTTCTTGAGGTTTACTTTGGCCGATACGTGTTGCTATAACTGATTGACTTACACAAGTCTGTGAGAACCAGGTGTAGTAGACCATAGGGAGAATGGACGTAAGGGCTTCTCCAGAGTGTCTGTTTTACTTACGATGTAAGACCATAGGGGGAATTGACGTAAGTGCTTCCTCAAAGTGTCTATAGTTCCTCGACACGAGCTACAGAGGGAATGTGACATAAGTGCTTCCCTAGAGCGCCTTTAGTTACTGATATGAGACTATAGGAGGAATTGACGACAAGTGCTTCCTCAGAGAGTATATGCTTAAGTTGAACCAGAGGGGTTAGACTAAGTGTACTACCTAGAGGGTTTCTTATGTTTCTAGGTAGGACCAGAGGGGATAGGCTGTGAGTAATTCCCAGAGGGTTACCTGTTGTGATTACCTATTTGTGATTACCTGTTTTGATTAGCTGTTGCTTGATATATAAAACTGAATGCATTTAAACTGTGGATTGTTTACTGCTGAGTAATTCCTTGTTTACTGCTTTCTGTACTTATTACCTACCATATATTCATTTACTGTTAGGAACCGATCTTGTGGTGGTTTACTACTGGGATTTAGTCTCACATCCTATTTGGGTTAGTCTTTTGGTCCCAAATAGATTATATTGTTGCAGGTATAGATAAGGAAAAGCGCCCTTTTACTTCAGGTACTTGATTTGCTGTAGAGCTGGAGAGAATGGGACCAAGATATGTCTTGTGATGCTGTAGAGTTGTTTATTTGATTTATTTTGTACTTTGGTTTATTACTATTTGTATTCCAGCATTGTGATTTGTTTGGATGATTTCCTAGACATATGTATCATGCATAATATATATATATATATATATATATATATGTGTGTGTGTGTGCTCTAGTTTATTATATTTCATTCTTCTATTGTTTACTTTTGTATGGATTGTTACTGCTTCCACTATTGTTATTATTCTGTTTCGATGTGTTACTCTACCAATGAGTGAATAGTTTCCCCACTATCACACCCAAGACCCTCACTTCTAGTCGGCATCCTCTGGCGTTTGAGGAAATGTGCTTGAGGCCATGTGACCAACTGGGTACAGGGCACCTCTGGGCAGCTTTCAGAACCAGGATGTTACAAAGTGGTATCAGAGGTATTATTTTCTCTTGACTTACTGTTTGGATCCTATAGCCAGGGATAGGAAGGAATAGGTACTTGTTAATAAGCTGTTCCCGAGAGTAGCTAACCCGTGTACAGGGAAAGGCCAACCTACCTCGTTATTGTAATTTTTCTGGTTTCACAATTATTACAGTTGATTTTATTTCACCTTGAGTGATTCACATGTTTTGTGCTATTATTGTTGATGTTACTGGGGTTATATTTCTATTTCAACCCGATGAGATGAGGGTATTCCATCTCATGCATCATATAGTCACTTTCTAGGAATCACATTTCATGCATTCTTGCCATTCCATTTAGGGTGCATTAGCAATTGCATGTTGTTGTGATCGATGTTGTGCTAGATATGCATGCTATTGTGATAGATTCTTTAATAGAATACCTGCTGTTTGATAGAGTATTGCTTTGTGTAAGGATTTTTTTGAATGAACGCCAAACTTTGGTTCTTGAGGTGTTATGGGCCCTCATGAATCGGAAATTGGTGGATCTTTGACTTGTTTACCTTGTTAGGACATGTATAAGATTCCAAGATTTGATTCACAGGGAGTATGGGTCCTCACGTATCAGAATTTGGAACTTTGAGGTTGTTCTAGTGTTTTCTGGGTTATGGAGTAGTTTTTGAGGCTTACAATCCAGAAAAACCTAGAATACAGGACGTGTAATGTTAAATACACGCCATGTGTTCTTCTGTTCAGGAAGAAACTGTTTTTATTAAGTACATGCCATGTAGTCTCTAACCGTGTCTCAGAATGTGTGGGAGGGGACACAAAGTTTGGAATCTTTGGTAAGACACGCCGTGTAGAGGATGTACACACCGTGTCTTAGAACCATGTAACCAGCCATGTCACTAACAACACGACTTGGAAAAATCTTCTTAGTACATTCCGTGTTCATCTAGAACACACCGTGTGGTGTAACCCAGGTAACCGACCGTGTATCTAACAACACGGGTCAGTGAGGTTCGTCTAGTACATGCCATGTTTGGCACTAACATGCTTTGTAGTCTCATTCTAAGGAGAACCGTGTGGCTTAGCAGTGTAGAAGGAATCAGGTATGGGAAGAGGATTCAAGTACATGCCGTGTGTTAGGTGAACACACTGTGTGTATGGGGTGTTACACAACCAGTTCTCACATGAGTACACACCCATGTGAATGGTTGAAGGGAACACACCGTGTAGGGGTTATACACACTGTGTAGTCATGTTTTGGAAAAACTTTAATTCTTTCCTTCTCCTATTACCTTCTTACACTTTCAGTTTTTAGTCCTTGATAATTTTGATCTAAGGTGTGCGTTTGACCTTGCCGAGTCATGTCACTGAGAAGTCCTCCAGTTGTACACTAGTTGTAGGGTAGTGATCAGACACTAGATATGGATGATCAGGGACTACCTGTAGATCCTACTATTGTGCCAGTCTTGGCATCAACCGTTATACCGGACACAGGTGCTAATGCAAAGTTTAGGGAAGACTTTATGAGAATGATGCAGACCTTTCAGGGAGCACTGCCTCCTGCCCCGTCGATGGAAAAATTGACACAGGTGTTTCAGTAGCAGTATCCTTCCACTTTCTGAGGGGATGGAGGACCCCAGGCTACAGAGTCATGGATAAAAGCCATGCTGACGATCTTTGAGAATCTAGAGACGCCCCCAGAGAGGTGGGTCAAGCTCGCTACATATATGCTTCAGGATTCCACCAAGAGATGGTGGGATGTGATCTCACAGGCGGGACACCAGCAAGTTATGACTTTGGAGGAGTTCCAGCATATCTTCTATGACTACTTCTATCCAGAGAGCTTGAGGAACGATCGAGACTAAGAGTTGAGTCTGGATCAAGGTACTCTTTCAGTTATGGAGTATTTCTCTCGCTTTACTGAGTTGTAGCATTTCACGCCTATTCTAGGAGGTAATCAGTTATTCTTGGCAAGGAAGTTTGAGGATGGTCTGAGGCATGACATCCGATCACAGGTGAACATATTCAGGTTGACTTCTATCACTTCTATCATCAACCAGGCGCTGATTACAGAGCACAATCTGAGAGATTCTGGAGTTTTGAGCCAGGGCGGATCGACATCTGAAGTTAATATTCCTCTTACTGACAGCAGGAAGCGCCGTATGGAGTCTACGTGCAGATATCCAAGGAGGCGATATACTTCTTCTGGTAGTTAGGTGGTGTTCTACCAGTGCGGGAAGAGCAGGAATATGAGGCTACACTGCTCGAGAGACCCACTGGAGTGCCGATCTTGTGGAAAGATGGGTCATCTTCAGCGCTTCTATCAGATCTTCTCACCAGCAGTTAGTGACAAAGGTTCTTCTATGACTCCTCGTTCAGGAGCATCACCACTAGTTTCTCACCAGTCTAGGAACTGGAGTTCTTTCAGCCATTAAGTACAAGGTGGAGGTCGTGGTCGTGGTAGCTAGTCACCCGGTTTTCAGCGACAATAGGGTGGATCAGCTCAGGGTGGTCAGACAGGGTCATAGGGCCACGGTGTAGGTCATACTTTTTCAATGGAGAAGACCCAATAGGAGAAGGATTCCAGACCCTCTATAGTGTGAGGTATGATCTTAGTAGCCTTAGTTTTATCTTCTTCTATTTTCGATACAGGGGCTTCCCATAGCTTTATATATGTTGTGGTTGTGGAGATCCTTGGGCTCTACATCTTTTCTTTTGCTGATATCTTGACACTAGACAATCCTTTGGGGACTAGAATGACGAGCGTACATCAGTGAAAGGAGTTCCCCCTAGAGGTTGGTGGGTGTCACACTTTATGGGACCTCTATGTCCTAGAGATGATATGCTATGATGTCATTCTTGAAATGGACTGGCTAGTTCCCTTCCAGACAATTGTCGAATGTTATCATCGCAAGGTGAGTTTCATATCACCAGAGGGTTGATCTTTTCTTCATAAGGGCGAATGGGATGTCCAGGCGAGCAGAGCGGGACCCAAGCATCATGGGTTAGAAGGATTTACAACCCATATTGCTAGTCTATATTTGGATGACCAGGGGATTTCACAAATGTAATTTCCTCCAATGGTGGATCGTTTCAGAGATGTCTTTCTAGAAGACTTTTCAGGTTTTACTCTAGAGAGTGAGGTAGACTTATCTATTGAGCTTATGCCAAGAGCATCACTGGTGTCCATTCCTCCTTATAGGATGGCTACACCAGAGTTACAGGAGCTCAAGAAGCAATTGGAGGAGTTGCAGACAAAAGGTTTCATCCGACCCAGTACTTCTCCTTGGGGTTCTCCTGTCCTTTTTGTGAAGAAGGCGGATGGTACCCTCAGGATTTGTGTGGATTATCAGAAGTTGAACCAGTTTATGTTCAAGAACCGATATCCATTAATGAGGATTGATGATCTCTTTGATTAGCTTCAAGGAGCCCGGATGTTCTCGAAGATTGACTTGAGGTCCGGTTACCATCAGTTGCACGTTATACCATCAGATATACCTCTTACAGCCTTTCAGAGTAGGCATGGTCTATAAAAGTATATGGTTATGCTGTTTGGTCTCACGAACATGCCTGCAGTTTTCATGGCACTGATGAACAGAGTGTTCCATCCATACTTGGATTCCTTTGTGTTGGTTTTTGTGGATGATATCTTGGTGTACTCTCATACTCGACATGACCATGAAACACATCTTGAGATCGTTTTGAGAACACTGAGAGAGAATCAGTTATATGCTAAGCTCTCAAAATGCCACTTTTGGATGGATCAGATTCAATTCTTTGGTCATGTTATCTCTGAGACAGAAGTGTCAGTAGACCCAAAAAAAGTTAGAGTAGTAGTTTCCTGAGATCATCCGAAGAATGTCTTTGAGGTACGAAGTTTTATAGGGCTGGTTGGATACTACATATGCTTCATTTATGACTTTTCATGCTTAGCAGCACCACGGAAAGGTCTAACTAAGAAGGGTGTAAAGTTCTTATGGTCAGATTTTTGTGAGTCATCCTTTTAGGAGCTGAAAGGGAGGTTGACTTCAGCATCGATACTAGTGTTTCCAGAGTTGGGAAAGAGCTATACTATGTACTATGATGCTTCACATATCAGGCTGGGAGCTATGATTATGTATGGAGAAGAAGTTGTTGCATATAGGTCTCAGCAGTTACAACCACATGAGAAGAATTACCCGACACACGATCTCAAGTTGGCTGCAGTTGTTCATGCCTTACGTTGTTGGAGACATTAACTTCTAGGAGACCATTTTTTGGTTTTTACTGACCACAAGAGTCTCAAGTACATCTTCACTCAGCGTGATCTGAATTTAAGACAGCAAAGGTGGGTTGAGTACCTTCAATATTTTGACTTTGAGCTTACTTATATGCCTGGGAAAGGCAACGAAGTGGCTAATGCATTGAGCAGAAGGACTCAGATACAGGCAATTAAAGAGGCCAGTAGTGAGTGGAAACTTATGGATCTATTCTCTGAGATGCATTTGGAGGTGCATGACAGACAGGGGTAGACGTTTCTTTCTTCTGTAGCTGTTACCTCTACCCTTCTTGATCGAGTGCAAAAGAGGAAACTATCAGACTTAGAAGGCCTAGTCCTTCGGGAGAGTGTGTCAGGAGAGGACCCTTTTCCTGGATGGACCATAGGCGAGGATGAAATCATGCGTTTCTAGGGGCGCATATGGGTGCCAACAGACATACGTGAGGAGCTTATATGGGACTTTCATTCCTCAGTTTGGGCAGTTCATCCTGGTGTCACCAAGACGTATCGTGATCTACACCATCATTATTGGTGGCCAGGTATGAAGAGAGAAGTTTCTAGTTTTTTCATGAGGTGTTCCACTTGTCAGCAGGTGAATACAGAGCATCAGCGACCAGCAGGGATTTTACAACAGTTACCCATTCCCGAGTGGAAGTGGAATGATGTCGCGATGGATTTCGTAATAGGTTTACCAAGGTCACCTCGAGGGAATGATGCAGTTTGTTTTGTCATTGAAAGATTCACAAATGTTGCTCAATTTTTTCCGATCAAGGAGACCTTCAGTGTCGATGAGCTGGGGCAGTTGTAAATCCGTGAGATTGTGTGCTTACATGGAGTTTCACACTCTATTTTTTCAGATAGAGATTCACTTTTTACTTCTCGGGTCTAGAAGGGGTTTCAGAAGGCTTTGGGTACACATGTAATTTTGAGTACATCTTACCACCCCAAAAAGATTTCCATTCCGAGCGTATGATACAGGTGCTTTAGGACATGCTTCAAGCATGTATTCTGGATGCCGAAGGTTCTTGGGATAAGCACATACCTCTTGTGGAGTTTTCCTATAACAATAGTTTTCAAGAAACTATTCAGATGGCACCTTATGAGGCTTTGTATGGTAGGCCATGCCGATCACCCTTATGTTGGCTGGAGGTAGGAGAGGCAGCTTTGCTGGGACCTCATCTTGTTCAGGAAACCTTAGAGCAGATAGAGTTGATTCAGAAGAGGATGACTACTACACAGTCTTGACAGAAGTCTTATGCTGATCAACGGAGACGACCTTAGGAGTTTGAGGTTGGGGATCAGGTTTTTCTATATGTCACACTGAGGTTGGGACACAAGAGGATTAGAAGACAGGGTAAGCTTTCACCGAGGTATGTCGGGCCATTTTAGGTATTGGAGAGAGTTGGGCCGGTTGCCTATCAGTTGTAGTTACCTTAGAGGTACCGGGATATGCATGATGTTTTCCACATTTCTCAGCTTTGACATTACTTCTCAGACCTGTCTCATGTTTTTCAACTCGAGGAGGTTGAGTTAGAGGTGGAAGCTTCATTTGAGGAGCATCCTATCCAGATTTTTGATCGCATCATGAAGGTTCTCCATGGGCGGTCTGTTCCTCTGGTACGAGTGCTATGGCAGCACGGGTGGGTACAGGACGAGACCCAGGAGAGGGAGGCCGATGTACGATCACAGTGGCCAGAGCTGTTTGAGGATTCTTCTTCTATTCCTCCTTGCAAGGGAAATTCGGGGATGAATTTATTTAAGTGGGGAAGTTTGTAAGAACTCAGATCTTCTTTTCAGGCATGTTTTTTTTTCTGGTGTTTTTGAGAAAAAGAGGTTTTTTGGAAATTTCTGAAGTACACACCGTGTACTTTATGAGTACAAGCCATGTACTGGGTCACCGCAGGAGGCCGTGTGCTGGCCATGTGATGGAAACACACATCCATGTGGGGGTGACCTGGAGGCCGCCTAAACCAGAGTACAGAAATGTCAAGTACACACCATGTACTTACAAAGTACACGCTGTGTATTTTTTTTTTCATTAAACGCACCAGGGTCGCGTCTGACGGAAAAAACCACCTCCTTATAGGTTTGGTTCATCCGAGAGTGAGAGAACAACACTGATCTTCATTCAAGATTCTGATCAAGCGTATGTTATCCAAATCGACCGCCATCGATTGCGTTGGAATCACCTCAGTAATCTCTTCCTTCTTCTAGAGCTTCGTTTCCTGGTTCCTCCTCCTTCTCAAGTTATCCTATGTTGAACGTTTTAGATGTTTTTATAGATATTCAGTTTTATAAGGTGATTCAAGCCATGAGACTCAAGTATAGTGATCTTCCAATGCCGAGGTAGGTGTTTTGTGCCTTTCTGTTGAAAGTCTTTGAGTTATATGTGCAAAATCGCCAATACCCATGAATGGGGTATTGCACGTTTGCTGTTTCAACCCTATTGTTTGACCGCTATGATTGTATGATTGAGTAGAGGTTAATTGAATGTGAATAGGGTCAATTTCTATGCTTTGGAAGTGTTTTTACATGAGTGATTTCCTATTTTGACCATTGGTTCTAATTTGCCTATTAGGCTGCTGTTTACCTTCCATGCCTAGTATAGTAGGATGAGGTGTTTGTATCCTTACACGCTGTTATGCTATAGACTACTAGACAAGTAGTTCTTGAGGTTTAATTTGGATGATATGCATTGCTATACCTTCTTGACTTACACAGGGCCATGAGAACCTGGTTTAGTAGACCATAGGGAGAATGTACGTAAGGGCTTCTCCAGAGTGTCTGTTTTACTTATGATGCGAGACCATAGGGGGAATTGACGTAAGTTCTTCCTCAGAGTGTCTGTAGTTCCTCAACACGGGCCACAAAGGGAATGTGACATAAGTTCTTTCCTAGAGCGCCTTTATTTACCGATATGAGACTATAGGAGGGATTGACAACGAGTGCTTCCTCAAAGAGTCTATGCTTAAGCTAAATCAGAGGGCTTAGACTGAGTATACTGCCCAAAGGGTTGCTTGTGTTTCTAGGTAGGACCAAAGGGTATAGGCTGTGATTACTTCCTAGAGGGTTACCTGTTGTGATTACCTATTTGTGATTACCTGTTTTGATTAGCTGTTTCTTGATATATAAAACTAAATGCATTGAAACTGTGGATTGTTTACTGCTGAGTACTTCCTTGTTTACTTCTTTCTGTAATTATTACATTCCATATATTCACTGACAGTTAGGAACAGATCTTGTGGTGGTTTCCTACTAGTATTTAGTCTCACACCCTGTTTGGGCCATGATTTTGGGCCCAAACAGATTATATTGTTGCAGGTATAGATAAGGGAAAACACCCTTCTACTTCATGTACTTGATTTTCTGTGGAGATGGAGAGCATGGGACTAAGCTATGGCTTGCAATTCTAAGGAGCAATTTACTTGCTTTCTTTTGTACTTTGGTTTCGTACTGTTTGTATTCCATCATTGTGATTTGTTTGGCTGCTTTCCTAGACATATGTATCATGCATCATTTATATATATATTGCTTTAGTTTATTATATTTAAGTCTTCTGCTATTTACTTTTGTATGGATTATTACTGCTTCCTCTATTGTTATTGTTCTCTTCCGCTGTGTTACTCTGCCAATGAGGGCGTAGTTTCCCCACTATCACACCCATGGCCCTTGCTGCTAGTCTGAAGCCTCTGGCTTTTGGAGAAATGTTCTTGAGGCCATGTGACCAACCGGGTACGGGGCACCTCTAGGCGGCTTCCGGAACCGGGACATTATAGTCTACCAGTTCCTAAATTTCAAAATTAAATCTACAGTAATTGTCCCCTAATTTCTGGATAACATGACATAATTTTTCTATTTTTGACCATTCCATGCTTGTTTTAGTGTTTTAAAACACTAAAAATATGTTTACGACCATAATAGAAAAACCGTCACTCAGAATGAAGTTCTATCAGTTACTACATTTCAAAATTAAATCTAAAATCATTTTCCCTTGATTTTAGGATAATTAGATATTATTTTCATGATTTTGACTATTCCACACACGTTTTAGTGTTTTAAAACCCTAAAAACGCATTTATAACCATAACAGGAAAACCATCACTTAGAAAGAAGTGCCGTCAATTCCTACATTTCAAAATTAAATCTATGGTCATTTTCCCATGATTTTAGGACAATCCAACATTGTTTTACTAGTTTTTACTGCTCCATGCACATTTTAGTGTTTGAAAACACTAAAAACGCATTTATGACCATAACGAGAAAACCTTCATTTGGAATAACATACCATTGGTTCTTAAATTTCACAATTTAATCTACAATCATTTTCCCATACTTTCAAGACAATCTGTTGTCGTTTCCCTAGTTTTGAACCCCTGATACTTGTTTTTAAAGGATTTTATACCTTTCATAAGTGTTTATCGAGTAATTACGATCACATTGCATGCTAGATTGAAATTTTATCTATGAGTACACTTCAAAAACAACTAAGCGGTTGTTGACCCTTGATTTTAGGACAATATGTCGTCTTTTTGTTTTTGATTTTGACCGTTCCCCACACGTTTTAGTGTTTTAAAACATTAAAAATGAATTTACATACATAATGAGAAAACTTTCACTTGGAATGACATATTGAAGATTCCTAAATTTTATAATCAAGTCTACATTAGTTGTCCTATGATTTTAGGACAATACGATGTTATTTTCTTGGTTTTGACCATTCTACGCACGTTTTAGTGTTTTAAAATACTAAAAATTCATTTACAGATATAATGAGAAAACCGTCACTCAGAATGACATGCTATCAGTTCCTATATTTCAAAATTAAATATATGCCCATTTCCAATGATTTTAGAAAAATACAACATCATTTTTCTAGTTTTGACCATTCCATGCATGTTTTAGTGTTTTAAAACACTAAAAACGCATTTACAGATATAACAGGAAAACCATCACTAGGAATGACGTTCCATTGGATCCTATATTTCAAAATTAAATATATGGTCATTTTACCCTAATTTTAGGACAATTTGATTTCGTTTGTCTGGTTTTGAACATTCCACATATGTTTTGGTGTTTTAAAACACTAAAAACATGTTTACAACCATAATAGGAAAACCATCACTCAGAATGACGCGTAGTCAGTTACTACATTTAAAAATTAAATACACGGTTTCTTTCCTCTGATTTTAGGAAAATCTGATGTCATTTTTCTGGTTTGACCATTCTATGTATGTTTTAGTGTTTTAAAACACTAAAAACGCATTTATGACCATAACAGGAAAACCGTCACTCAGAATGGCATGCTGTCGGTTACTACATTTCAAAATTAAATATACAGTAGTTTCCCTCTAATTTTATGACAATCAGACATATTTTTTTTAGTTTTGATAGCTCCACACATGTTTTAGTGTTTTAAAACACTAAAAACGTGTTTACGACCATAATGGAAAAAAGTTATTCAGAATGAAGTGCCGCCAATTCCTACATCTCAAAATTAAATATACGATAATTTTCCCCTAATTTAAGGACAATATTATGTCATTTACATGATTTTTACACCCTGATACTTATTTTTAAAGGCTTTTGTACCTTTCATAAGTGTTTATCGAGTAATTCTGATCACACCGCATGTCGGATTGACGTGTTGTCCACGTGTACATGTGAAAAACATCTAATTGGTGATTTTACTTTGATTTTAGGACAATACGATCTAATTTTCATGGTTTTGATTATTTAACGCATGTTTTAGTGTTTTAAAACACTAAAAACATGTTTACATCCATAACGGTAAAACCTTCATTCAGAATGATGCGCCGTCAGTTCCTATATTTGAAAATTAAATATACGATCATTGTCCCCCGACTTCAGGAAAATTAGACATCATTTTTATGGTTTTGAACATTTCATGCATGTTTTAGTGTTTTAAAACACTAAAAATGAATTTACGTCCATAATGGGAAAACTGTCATTTGAAATGACCTGTTGTCAGTTACATTTCAAAATTAAATCTACAACCATTTTACCCTAATTTCAAGAGAGACTAACATTGTTTTTTTAGTTTTGAACCCCCTAAAACTTGTTTTTAAAGGCTTTTATAACTTTTATAAGTTTTTACTGAGTCAAAACCGAGCAAACAAATTCAGATTGTTTTCAAACTTATGAACAATGATCTATAATTTATTTTTGATGTTTTGGAATCTACTAGATATCAATCCGACACAATACATGGTTAATATAACTCAAAATAAATGTTTTTTATATAAAAGTGTCATTTTAGTTTTTTATGGATGTTGTATATGTTCTTTGCAAAGTACATGGGTGTGAAATGAAGTCAAAAACATCAAAATGAAAAAACATCTATAAATAAAAAAATATCACTTTATAAGCATATTATAAAATTTAATCATGTCTTGTAAATTATTTATCAAGGAATATCAAATTAATATTGCCTTTACTTGAGTATCAAATACCTCATTTTTCCAAGATTTAGGAATATGCCTCCAATATTTATAATTAATGGGAAATCTCACTATCTCATAATCAAGCTACCCAAGAATCTTCCCATATATTCTAGAAGTGTCACCAGTAGTCACCCTAAACTCATAAAATGGAATGATAATCTTGAATTCCTTCAGTCCCTATACATATATTGTGTTCATATTTGTATTTCTTCTATAATTTTATTTATCTATTTGAAAAATTCATTAAAAAATTAATCAAATATAATTTTTTTTAAAAAATGACACACACACCAATAATTGTAACCTTATAATATCCCATAGATAGAGGGGTGACCAACTGATCCATCGTCAAAGGTGAATCAGGTGGTGTACTACCAATGACATATGGGGAAACGGCTAGCCCACTAGCAGTCTTGGGTACAATAGAATCATTAGGATCTACAGAAGACAATGATAGTGGTGGTGTGCTTCGAGATGCTGATTGGCTAGAATCCTGATTTTTTTTGTTCTTGGAATTCTTTCATTTCAAATAGTTAAGGTATATTAAATATATAAATAATTAAAAACTAAAATATTTTTACAAAAAAAAGAAAAACTTGAACAATGTATATATGTATGAAACATTTATAAATGAGGAAATTTAATATAATTTCATTACCAATTTATACATTCAATTATCTTCATCTTCATTATCTTTATTATTATCAACCTCCATTATGATGAGTACTTCATTTTCAACCTCTATTAAAATTTCTACCATTTCAATATTTTCAGGAGATAACTATTCAATATTTTTTGGTTGATGAAATTCACTATCACAAAGCACCAATTGATCTTCATCACCCATATCATATAAGGCTATCTGCTTTAAGTGTACAAAAACACTCTAACCTTCATGTATTTCATCATCCACATAATTAGAAATCTTCAATTGTGAAGCAAAGATAAATGAATTATGCTTTTCATGGTCACTAGTATCCATCAAGTGAGAGAAGTTGACATAAGTAAAATGTAACAAATCTTTCATTATACTCCTATCAATGTTGATATACTTTCATTTGAATAATACAATTGAAAAATTTCCATGATAGTTTACTCCAATTATATCAACCATATTTCCATAGTATCCCACCTATGTACATGTAAATACAATACTACTATGAGTTTTCAAGTCTTATTCATGATAAATTGTAAAAAACCTAAAACCATGAATATTGTAGGCATTTAATCTCTTTGCCTTCCTTAGAGTACCTCAATCCAAAAACTTCCAATCATTTGATATTTTTGCTCGATTGTAAACTTTAATTATCTAGAAAAAAAGATATAATCTGTCAATTTTAACATAGAAAAAATAACTACACATCAATAATATGAATATGAGTATATACTTACACGATAGGAAAACCATTCGACAAGCTCCTTATTAATAGCCTTTTGTTAATTCCATATCATTTAGAGCTCGAAACCTTAGTCTCCTCTCTGTTTTAAGTCACAATTCTTTAATAAATGGATCTAAAATAACACTATTTAGTAACACATATCTATGTGCTTGTACCAACTCCAATTTAGTCAATATAAAATTTTACCCCTTTCCAATTGGTTATCCAATAGTTGAAAAAACAGATAAGTAATATTTAAAACTAGAATTAGTGGATATGTCATCATCACATCCAACATGATTGAATCTAGTCTCAATATCACCCAAATACCCAGAATAGAAGGTTAAAAACTCTTCAGCTATATAACCTTCAACAATAGAGCCTTATGGTTGGGCATTATTCCTCACATATGATTTCAAATTACCCAAGTACCTAATGAAAAAAATAAGAAACATAGTAAAAAATTTTATGCAATGATTTGATAAAATCAAATTCACCAATGAAAATAAAAAATATCAATGTTCCTATCAATTGGATACATCCATCGATAGTGTACCAGTCCACCAAGTTTAGCTTCTTCAACTAAATAAAGAATAAAATGAATCATGATTGTGAAGAATGAATGGGAAAATAACATCTCCAAATGACATAGTGTCAAAAAAATTATTTCTTAAAGTTTATCAAGTGCAGTTAGATTTAAATTTTTTCCACAAAACTCTCCGAAAAAGGTAAAAAACTCAATTAGAACTGCAATTATTTTTTCAAGTAAATTATTACACTAAGCCAATAACAAAAAATTCTCCATAAAAATATGTGATTAATGGATTTTCAATCCATGTAACTTTTTATGTTTCAAGTAAACACACCTTGATATGTTACTTGAATATCCATATAAAACTTTTGCATTATTTAAAGATTTAAGAAATATTTCTTTCTCATGATTTTTCATTGAAAAATATCTAAAGGGTACTTTCCATTCTCATTTTCCCACAAACCATGCTTTATATTCATTGAATCCAAATACTTACAAGAATTAAGGCGATCCTTCAATTTACCCTGCTCATTAAGCACTATAAAAATTACATTTTCATAGATGTTATTATCAATATGAATTACATCATGATTACGATGTATCAAATTAAACTCACAATAAGAAAGTTTAAAAAATATACTATTTTTCTTTAATTTTTGTGTTTCAGCTTCTTCAAATACTGTACCTCATACCCTTTCCCCCTTCTTTAAACTGATGACATTTTCTAAATTCTTTAGTGAAATTAATTAATTGTCCCAAGATTTCTAAACTATACAACACCTTTGGTGACTTTATAATTTAAATATCTTCATTTAATTGAGTATTGTTAAACCTAAATAAATTATAAGCACCAAGAAATAGATGATGACACATAAAACACCATTTTTTCTATGAGGTAATCATTGAGGTTCAAAATCAAAATTACAAACTGGACAAGACAAACCAGTATGAGTGTTCCAAATAGATAAATTTACTAGTCCAAGAAAGTCACTAATTGTACATATTAAAGCAGCATGAATTAATGCTATTATCCCATAATTCTCACAATTCTTTGATTAAAGGATAAAGGTATACATCAATGTCATTTAAATGAATTTTATTTTCAAGAATAATCATCAAAATTATGAAATAAGTCTTCTTTATACACATACATGGAGGTAGATTATAGGGGATAAAAATAATTGGCCAAATGATATAATTAGTAATTAAAGTACTAAAAGGGTTAAAACCACCAGAAGATGATCCCAAACATACATTCCTAGGATCCGAAGAAAAATATGGATATAGTGAATCAAACATCTTCCATGATGTTGAATCTTTTGGATGTCTCATCAAGCCATAATTAATATCTTGAGAATGCCACTTCATGTAGTTTATAGTCTTAGACAACATGAATAATATTTTCGAGAATAGTTTTAGAGGAAAGTAACATAATACCTTTACTGGAGTTTTATTATTATATTTCTTCCCAGGGTTGCATTGATTTATACCCTCACTGTTGTTCATTGGATTCCATCTACTTGTATGAAATATTTCACATTCTTCTTTATCAGAATCTTATCCTCAGTAAAGAATAAAATAATTAGGGAATGTATGTATCTTTGTACAATCAAGTCCAAGTTTTTTATGACTTTATTCATCTCATATAATGATTAAGGGATCTTAGATTCACTAAATACATTATGAAGAAACTCTAAAATCATGGAAATTTCTTTTTCAATAATACCACCAAGACACTTGATACAATACAACTTAAGTAGAAAAGAAAACTTCGAATAATTGGCACACCCTTCATACAGTTCTTTTTGTTCTTCTTCAACTAACTCATAAAAATCATTTTTTTGGTCACTAAAGTTTTGAGCAAGATTAACCTACTTAGGATCAACTGAAGGTTTTGTTTATCTATTGAAATCTCATACATTGTATTCTACAAAACTAAATGCTTCATTTAATAAATTTTTAACTGAATTCTCCTCTATCGTGTCACTTTATATTTCATTGACAATATTGTCATTGTTTTGAATTTCCATAACATTTGATTCACCATGAAAAATACAACATACATATCGAGTAGGAAACTATTTCAATATCAAATGATCATACACTTTGTTTCTATCCAATCATCTCTTGAATTTAAAATCACGTCACAAACATTTTATTATACCATCCACTAATCGGTCTGCAATTTCATAATCTAAAAATTCTTCCAATCCCTTGGCATACCGAGGTGTGTTTCAAGGTAAATTAATCCAACTTTTATCTATAGGTATTGAATTTTATTATCCATATAAATTAAAATATAAACATATAAATTTTTAATCAAATAGGTATAATCAAAATTAAAGAAGAATCCATATAGGTTTTAAAAAGACTCAAGAACATGGTATTTGAAGTTAGATACATTCTTGAAACAATTAATATTTAATGATGGAAGTGTGGAAAATAAAATATACATTAAAGATGATAAATATGTATCAATTTTTGATATTTTATATGTATATGGTATTATTTTTTATGGGAGAAAAAGATAATAGTGTATTCTACCTTAGTGATTTAACTAAAGAGGTTTAATTCCATTAAAAAATTAGATACATTAATCTATGTCTGAACTATTTCCCATGGTCTAACTAAGACCAAGATCACCCATTTAAAAATATGAATGAAAAGTATAATTTATTTTGATATCACACACAATTGGATGGCTAAAACTAATAAACACATAAGTTTTAGGTTATTACATTTAAGGTTATTTTATATGTGCACCTAAATTTCATAAAAAACTAGCGAGGGAGGAAAACATTTTACTAGAAATATACTAAACCTTATCAGTTAGTGATTTCAAAGAAAAATATTTAAAATTATAAAATTTCTCCAATGTGATAAGTAATGATTCTTGAATCTTAGTCATGTTTTTGGAACTGTTACCAAGTATCTAGTGAACGCAGTGGAAGATTATGTTTGGAAGATTAATAAATTTATTTTCTCACCCCAATTTTTTTTAATTTTTACTCCTAAGGATTAGTGTTTTCATAATGAGAATTTATTATTATACAATTTTAATCCATTAATATTCTACTCAGGAGAAATTTATTAAACCAGAGAATAAAATTTCAACTACAATCCCAAGATTAAGAATTTATTGTGGAAGAAAAATGAAGGAAGACTAAATAAATGGAGTTAATAAATATCATAGAGTATAATAAGTAGTTAAAAGAGTAAAAATGAGGAAAATTACACTCAGTGTGTAAAATTTTCATTAAAGTATAGGGGTATAACCAAGTGTCATTGTGACACCAATTATTGTAAAAAAAATCAAGATAAATCAACAGATTCTAGTTATGTATATTATAACCAATAAAATAATTTTTAGTGATGGAGACCAAAATAGAATACACTCTGAGAAACCTATTTATAAATTTTCCTTTGAAAACTCAAATATGCAGTCATCATAAAGTCACTATATTTAAGGTAACCCAATATTGGTTCTTAAAAATCAATGCACACCCTTGTAATTCATGAGTTTCCATTAAAAATTATTTTAAGAACCAAAACAACTTTTAAAATCATGAAATCACATAATAAAATACATTATACTATTTTATCAAATGTTAGGTGTGCATGATAGTTGAAAAATAAATTTAAAACACATGTTTTCAAATAAAAACCCTTCACATTCAATGGAAAACAGGTGAAACATGGGTTCCCTTTAAAATATATTTATATAAACATATAAAAATTTAATTAAGAATATCAAACCTAGATTAAAGAGGCAAGAAATCAGTGCTTATTAATTTAATGAACTATATAATAGAGAAAACCAACCTCCTATTTGCCACTTCCACAACATGTGACACTAAATCACCACAATAAGGGGCTAAAGAAGCCTTAAGAGTCTTGGAGGAGGGGAACCGATCCTTGGAGAGTGAGGTCGGAGGGGGGGGGGGGTTCTATGTCGCCGCTGTGAAGAGGGAGGTCAGAGGGGGGGGGGGGGTTATCATCGAGGACAGAGAAGGGAGGTTGCATGGGGGGTTCTAAATCTCTACTAAGGAGAGGTAGGTTGAAGGGTGGGTGGGTGGGTGGGGGGTCATGGGGTTAGGGTCGCACGAGGAGTGGGGAATAATATGGGTCAAGTTCGGGTTGCAAAAAGGTAGTGGGGGAGGGGAAAAAATAGGGTTTTTTGAAAAAATTTCATGATGGTTTAATGTAAACTGATGTTAATTATTAAAATAAAAAAAATATTTCAGCAGTTTGATGAAACATCTAATAGAATTTTTGCTAATAAACTACCACCAACCAGTGATTTTTTTGTAGTGGTAATGGTAAACCAGGATGAATTATCCAAATATCTTCCATCAAGGGGTATTGCCTCATATGGAAATCATAAGAGTATCAAAAAAGAAAGAACCATAATCCTTAAAACATTTACTTACCTTTGGACTAGGTGAGAGTGAGATCATCATCAATTGAAATCCTAATAAAAAAATTATTTAGGTTGAGAAATCCCACTATCACATGAGATTTCAATCCCCATATAGAGTTTATGAATCTATCAAAAGAATATGTAGATAGCCACCAGTTGCCAAAGTTATCCACTAGAGAGAAGTGATGAAGTTCAGAGGCTTCCATGAATTCCATCATGAATAATGAGAGTATAGAGACTCTATTTACAAACTTTGGGGACTTTATACTTAGGTAGATATGAGGAAGAGATGAAAGCAAGTTTGGATTAGTGAAATATGTAGGAACCCTAGGAGAATAAGAAGGTAGTGTGGATGGGGGGCCACCCTCCCCCTATATAGGGGGAGGAACTAAAAGGCTAGATAACTCAGTTATATTGAACAAGTGGTTAAAATTACAAGAAAACAAATAATTAAATAAAAATCCATTCTTAAAAAACCTTTATCAAGATATTTTTTTTAAATATAGTAGATAAAATTTATGAAAAACTAAAATACCATGCTAATTCTATGCTCATCATAAGAAATAAAATCAAAATTCCTTTCCAAAAACTATAATGGATACATTCCCAAAAGAAGGTTTGAAATAATACATAAATTGTAAAGGGAAGAATCAATTACAAGGGAATATCTCCATTTTATGTGTCTCCCATATCTCCCATTCAACTTATATACTTAGTAATTTAAAAAACATCTAGAGAAGTAGTAGTAAATAACATGGGAATGATACATGGGAAAATGTAAGAACAAATTGAAAAAATAGCTTATGATATTTATAAATTTTGGTGTATTTTGATAATAAATTGAGCTACATAACATGGAATTACATGTTTTTTTTTGATTTTCTAAGCACACTAAAAAAGGGGATGACACCACATAGTGGGTATCTACATCACGGTCTTACGCATAACATGTATGGGTACCATGGTTATTTTTTTCATGCATACGATGCATGTGTTTACACAACCACTTCCATATAGTTTTATCAATTACAAATCCATTATGAATGGATTTAATATGGATTGTTTCTTCATTAAATAGGTTCAATAGGATTTCCAATAGGAATAAACATATGTCGATAAATTGTATATGGATAATGTGTTTCATTAAATGAAACATGTCAAGGATGGATAAATAAAGGGATGTGATAACTCATATTGAAATAACCTTGGTTGCTTTCCAAGCACACTAAATCTCTCTTTATTCCCAATAATCTGTCTATCACTGATTATGAAGGTGCCAACACCACTTTAGAGTATGAGAATCTACAAGAAATGTTCTAGGATACTAAATCCAATATAATACCCTAGATACATGAAGCCTTTATCTTATACTTGGGTGATCTTCATAAATTATAATACATTGAAAAAGAGGAATATAGAGGCCACTGCACACATGATACATGTATGATCTATTTTGATGTTCCTTGCATGTTTTGATTTCTTAAAGATATATTAGGCTGTGTTTGGGTTTGTTTATTCTATCAAGGATCATACGATGATCCATCAAATCCATCAATGATTTCAAATACCTATTCTTAAAAGAATCAAACATGTGATTCAATGATTTTCAAAGAAAATATAACATCACCAAGATATAGTATCCCATGTGTTTCTATGGTGACTATCAAAATAGAAACATCACCGTCACTATGGTGCAATGTATGGTGTGGTGGTTCTTTGCTATAAAGTATCCAAGTAGCATGACATGTACCATGAAATGAAATCCCCATGGTGAAGAACATAGTTCACCTTTGTGGGAATGCACTATGACCCTCAAAACAACCACCTTCTATGGATCATGATATTTTGTTTAGGAATTTCTATAATTCCCTACCCTAGTTAAATCTCGAGTAATCAGACCGAGGTGTTACATGACCTCAGGCATGCCTCCCTATACGCCATATGATTCTGATTAGTAGCGTGGGTCTAGGGTGTTTCTGTGGGGAAACTATACCCTTATATCAGATTAAAGAAACAACAGAAATAAACAAACATAACTTATAAAAAATAATTATATTGCGAAAAAGAATAAACAAAAATGCTATACCAAATGTAAATGCATAATAATATAGTCATATAAACATATGGTTATACCAGAATACATTAAATAACTACCTATTGGGATGATAACATATACAAGATAAATAAAAGAAAAAAAATACACATGATTATCTACTACCATTCTCAATCCTCACCTCATCACAGTCAACAGAATCCAACTGAGATATCCCACTCAATAATGCACACTAGACCTCTGCCCTATCTGAACATGAAAATAGTGAAGTCATCTCAGGTACCCAAGTGACATGGCCACTTGGGAAGGGTGTAAGTACAACTCAGTAGGGCGCCCGAGTGACATGGACATAAGGGGTGGGTACTTGTGTAAGGGTAAAATATGTTAGCCTTATGCAGACCACCTACGTAAGGGTAAGAATGACCTTACCCTTATGCAGCCCCCCCTACATAAGGATAAATGATATCTCACCCTTATGAAGGCCCCTGCATAAGGGTAAGTAGAACCTTACCCTTTCACAAAACCTAACATAAGGGTATGTAAAACCTTACCCTTTAACATGCCCCTCTATAATGGTAAGCTAAAATCTAGAATAAAAACCTATTTTTTTTATTTTTTTTTTATTATTTTACCTCATCCTTATTCTCATTCCCTGAACCTAAAAAACCTTCAAAATATTTATAATTCATCAAAATAAAAATAGAAACTAAAATTTATAAACTGACAACCCCCATTTCACTTGAATATCACCCTATAATGGCCCTCTTCCAACTAAAATATCCTAAATACCACATAGAAAAAATAAAACAACAAAACCAATGTAAAGTGGTAAAAAATCTAGGTAATCTCCTACCTCATGGTTAATCATCAAGGCTTTGAGCTTAGACCCACGATCCAAAACTGTTGCACCTCAATTTGACTCTGATCAAGCTTCCCTGTGAAATTACTATCCCTTTTCCCTCCTCCACTCTCTTGGATAAATGGATTCTAAGGGAAGATTATTTTCCCCTCACATGAATAATGGGGTAGAGAAAGGGAGACAAGGTAGTGATAAAATAAACAAAATATTTGTTTAATTAAAATGGAACCTGTTTAAAAGCTCCACTCGAGTCTTGGAACCCAAGTAAATATTACACCTCAAATAGGTAAAATTTTCCATTCTAGACTCAACCGTAGAGTTATAATTTCAATATAGTATTCCATTTAGGTGATATTAGCATTTATATATGCAGAATAATTAATATTTATTTAATGAGTATTAATATATTCTGAAAAATTCCACCATCTAAAAATCTCACCATATTTCAACCCTAGGGTATCACCCCATTCCAAGATAAACTGTACCATCAAAAAAATATTTAGAGATCATTTTATAGGGTAAATTACCATTTTACCCCCATAAGAACTCAAAACTAAAAATTTAAATTTCCCCTCATTTTCAAAAACTAGAAATATGTGGGCCTTTACAATATCCCTATAATAATAATTATTATATATAAGAAGCCTTAGTGATTTCTTAACCATTGCAACTAAATCCATCCTAATAATCAGTTAATCATTAACTTTTTGCATCCTAATTTGGAATGAGAATCAGGCTTCCATTGTGTGACTCCAAAATCAAAGGACACAATTCATCAAAACTCGATACTCCCACTCATCATTATCACTAATAACAAGATGATACTCAATGGATCTCATATATATCAAAATAATAAGGTATCATCAATCAATTCATCCTTATGTTCATGATGCTCCTCACCATAAGTCTCAACTCATAAGGGGGATGATTCCAATCCATGATGCTTTCCACCATCATTATAACCGATTAAAATACATCTCTAGTGGTCCATAAAAATGATCGAAGTAGTTTCTTTCTCACTACACCCAATATCATGAAAAAACACCATTAAAATATCCTTTAGATGAAATTTCTCAAAAATGATCAACCTCACCCATCAATTCAATATCTCAATGTCTGTTCACTGATTGTAACCTAAAGGCATATTTAATTCCAATGGGGTTAATCAAATTTAGAAATTAATGAAATACTTGAACAAAAATAATAATTTCTAAATGAATATAGTATGTGGTGAGTTTGATATTGAACCCATGAGATAGTTTAGTATAATTTCGGAAATTAATTGGTTTGAGTGAGAACAAGAGAAAATATTTTTGGAAACAATCAATTAGAGAAGATGTGCCAAGTTTTGTAATTTTGGGTTTTTATGCTGGTAAAGTGAGAATTTAAATTGATTTATCCATGATTTTTGTAAGAGTTGAGCCTAAGAGAACCCTTTTTCTTGGTATCCCATCATTAATCCAATAATAACCCATTAATATGATCAACTTCTTGGGATAATTAAAGGATTCACTAACTCAATACCATATTTAAACATAATTATCCAAAAATAACTAATACAAAACAATGTTTATCCAGTGATAGGGATTTAATAGAGCTATCTAAAATTGATGTTAAAGACCCCCTTTGTCACTGCTAGAAAAAGCGTTGATAAAGAGACCCCTTTAATAGCTCTAAAAAAGTGCTGATAAAAGGGGGTCTTTATGAGCATTTTTTAGAAGTGCTGATAAAGACCCCCCTTTATGAGAACTTTTTTACTAGTGCTGATATAGGTTAAATTTCAAAAAAAAAATTATATTACATTAAAAATAATATATTAATACATAAATATATTTTTATTGATATAAATATAATATATATTTTTAAAATATGTTTTAGATAAGTTAAATAGGAATTTACAGTTAATATAAATGATATTTAGTGAAAATGGATTATAAAATAATTTAATTTTTTTAATAAATAATTTTCTAATTATTAATGATTAATAATCATTTAATATTAATTAGAAGATAAAAAAAATTATTAAAAGATCTAAAATAAGTTGTAAATGTAACTTAAACTTCAAATAACCATAAATTTTGATTTTGGTATCCGTTTAGGCTCTACCACATATCAAATCGAAGCCCACAATGAGTTCTACGCCCTTAATAACACAAGTAAACCTATTTCACATTTTTTGAGGCTCAAAAGGCCTATAAGGCCTAAAAAAATGAGTTTTTAGTCAGGGTGACCTAATTTTTTAACATTCGATGGAATTTCATCCTTGTTTAAGGGGGTATTTTTGCCTGTTTTCAATGGGGAATGGATTTATTTATAGGGATACATTCTTATTGATATTATAGTTTTGAAATTTTATCATTTTTTATACTTTAGTTTTATTTATAATTAAATATATGCATGCTTTTTTATATTTAGTTATAATAATTACTTGTATAAATTCATATATTAACATATTTATGTAGAAATATATTTTTAAATATATGAAATAAATATTTATTATTCATTTTATTTAATGTAAAAAACTATCCATTTTATTTACCTTATTAAAATGCATTCATATGTACATATAAATTTTATATATACATATTTGTGTGTATTAATAAACACACACACACATATATTTATACTCTAATATATATAAATGAATATTAGTATATAATATATTTAAATAAATATAATTATATATATATATCACACATTTCAAAATATATACAAATAAATAGAAAATTCGTTAAATATATAACAAAATATGCATGACATAGTGGTAAAGAGCATTCATTCGCATAAGGGAGGTCCTAGGATCGAATCCAGGCATGAAAAATTATTCGGTGTAATATTATAACATTGAGAAAGGGAGGTGGGGTGTGTGATGGAGGATGGGTAGTGGAAAGTACTGAGAAAGGGGGATGTAAGTGCTGATAAAGGGGGTCGAGGGTCCATGAAAAATTAATTTCTTCTATATTTTTTAACAATGTTTTTAGTGCTGTTAAAAACCACCCTTTAACTGCGCTAAAAAAGGTTTGTTAAAGGAAACCTTTAACAACACTTAAAAACAACAATGTTAAAGGCACCCTTTAATAGTTCTAAATAAATCACTGATAAAGGGTGCCTTTAAAAACATTTTTTAGAATTACTAAAGACCCCCCATTTTAACATCTATCTCAATATTAGCGCTTTTTAAGCATTGATAAAACCCTTTAATAGTGCTGTTAAATCCTTGATTCACAGTAGTAAATAATTCAATGGTAATGAAAAATCTATAGATTATTAGTTTATGTATTTAATTTTGACTTTTAATTCATGTATGTAATGTTCATTCCATGAGTAAGAAAAAGGTAAAGAAATTGGATGCAAATACATCGACCCAAAACATGGAATAACATAATAAGTAAATCCCACTATGCACATTCCCCCTTCATTGATCACTTGGAACATAATAGAACTTACTGCTCATTTTATTCATGATAGAGTATTAAAAATAAAGGAACCTAATTACAGTAACATAATATTATCCTCAAACAACATATTCTCAAACCTCTAGATACAAAATAAAAGGTCCAACCTCCAAGTTCTATTACCCCTTCATCATCGAACAAACCCTTTATTTATAGGCATGAATGAATCCAAGGGTCAGTCTCAATCTTTGAAAAATATCCCTCTGAACTCTTACAAGTCATGACCAGAAGTCCATAGTCAAAGTACTTGAATTACTCCCAAAAACATTAGAGGATCACATATTATCATCTTCTATTAAATCAAGTTCATCATCTGAAAATAAATTTCATGGTGTGAAAAATGTGGACTGCTTTCCAAAATTTCTTTTCCTAAAAAATATCATGATGTAAATTTCAATTCACGATATGAAGTAACTCTTGTGTCTTCTAAAGTTAGGATATCCTTTGATTGGAACCCTAAACGGTATTCATGGGTTGGATGAATTTTACATAAAATAACTCATAGAGTGAATAAAGGATTTATAGCATGAATACCAATATTCTCTGACCCCTCTACCTCTTCTCAACTAAATCTTCCAGTATTTCACTATGACACTTCATGCAGTGGTGTGAAGTGTTTGTGGATTTCCAATTTTCCATACTTCTTCTCTTAAAATATTTTTAGTCAAAATTTAAATATATATTCCTTATAAAAATAAATGAGAAAAATAATGAATATTTATGCCAAAATATTTTTAATATTAACCAAATAAATCCATTTTAATTCAAAATAATCATGTATGATATATAAGTATCAAATATCCCAGACTTAGAATATTATTTTTCCTCAAGAATATAATCTCAATATCATCACAAAGAAATATAATTTTACAAATATTAAAATTTAAAATCCATAAAATAAAATTATTCTCAATTGAAAACAAAATTTCAAGTTCCACACAAGAGAAATTATCTAAATACTCATTTTCCAAGGGAAAAAAAATTTAATCATGCATTTTAATCTTCCTCTTTTTAGATGAAAATTCCTCTACTCTATTTCATTAATATTTGTTAATTAGTCATTAATATGTATTCCCATAAGGATCTAACTCAATTTAATTATTTTCCCACACCACTCAAGGTAAAAAAATTATCATTATTCCCATGCCTCAAGTATATGTCCCTTAACATAGGTTTCAAGAAATCTACCACCTCCACCCCATAAATAAAAAGTTAAAAAAATAATGAGAAATTTGAAATTATGTTAAAATTATTATAAGGATTTGGGTTGGTGGGTAATGATGTGAAAAAAATATAAATATCAAAAGAAGGGTTTAACTATAAAGTAAATTGTATGATAATCAATGTAAATCCCAATAAAAAGTCCCTTTAAAATTGAAATCTCCCCCCTTTACCATGATCAAAGTAAAGGTCCATGAAGTAGAGAATATAATGAAAGAATAAAAATATTTTTTTTATTTTATTTTCTTTTTTTATAAGTTTCACTTGGGAAAAATCTCAGATCCACCACCCAACCCCATATGATCAAGATTATTGATCAAATAATGGTAATTTTTGATCCTCTCAAGGAACAACCCATTTTTTTTGTTTTTTTCAAGAGAGTTAACATTTTAATATAATGTAATATATCATAAACTATTACTTAATCCCAAGGAATCACACCCCAATACTTTATTAAATTAAAACCATTCATTTTTACCATGAACTCCCTCTCATACCATAAAAAATCAGTGAATATCATGTAAAATACAAAGAGTAAGTGTAAAAAGGGAATTATTGGCTTGTAATGCATCTATTCCTAACAAAGTTCATACAAGAATTAAAAGGGATAAAATAAGGATTAAAATATAAGGTGATCCAAGTATAAAAGTATAATCAATAAAATACCACAATAATATTTAAATTAACTTTGTACAATCATAATTTCAATAAGATGATAAGAAATTTCTAGATGAAAACTTGTCCCGAGTATCAACTAAGAAATTTTCTCAAGAAAGAATGGGAAATATTAGTTTAAAAGTATCTTGAGAATTAAAATATGTGATAAAGAGTCAATAATTTAGATGAATTCACAATAAAAACAAACTAATCAACCCAAATTTCATAAATTCAGAAAATGATAAATACAATAAAAAGTTAATTTACATAAACCAATCTATTCCCTTAAATAATTATTTATCAAATTCACCCCTATTATTAACTCAACTCACCCATTACCCATTTTTATCATCCAATAATATTAAAAATGAACCTTAAAATATGTAATAATGATTATACTAAGTGAATGTTGAATCTTAGATCAAAAATGAAAAGACAATTCTAAGGTGGGCATGCATTGTCTTGTTTAAACACTTTAGATTTTTTTTCATAAAATATGGGAGTAAAAGAAATGATTAATTTAAAGTGTTACCCCCTATCAACATAAAACACTTAGGTCCAAAAACACAAACTATGAATATATCTTCTATAGGTTCTATTATAAAATTGTTTACAGTGTGAACCAACATTTCTCAATGTGAATTATTCCTACAACCTCTTCAGTTTTTTCCATGATTCCTTGAACTACCTCATTCCTTCGCAATGTAGTTAAAAATAAGAACAAAAAAAGTTCATACCCTTTTAAATTAAACTCAAAAAGGGCATGGTGAGTGATCATATACCTAAAATTATAAAATTAAAAATCCCAAAAAACTATTTTTCCTATCGAAAATGATTTTGTAATGGACGTTTAGCTTGAACTTACCTCTTTTAAGTTCAAGTGACAGAATATTAGAATGAATTTATCTAGTCTGGATCAATTAATGGTTGTAGTTGTCTATTCTCTACATAGGTGTGGCCTTTTTCTTTTCTCCAAAGTTAGCTTCACTCTCCCTATGGGAATCACCTTTTCCAACTACATCAGGCTAGCCCACCAGTTCTTGGTTATCCCTATAAATTTGGAAGTTAAATCATATACTAACCAAAATTGACAACCCTCCTCAATTTTTTCTAAATATTTTTCTCTATTATCTGTAATATCATCACATGGTATTATTTATTTCTTATTTTATTTTTCATCTTTTTATTGACTTTAGACATTAGTTACCTTAACTTTTCCTGCAATTAAAGTAGTATCCTTAGCTTCCATATTACTTTATTATTCTAGATCATCATCCCTGACATCATAATTATTCATTTCAGGGTAAATATTAAAATTGATTACTCACCATCAACTCTCAAACATAGCTCACCACTTTGGAAATAAATTATTTCTCTTCCCATAACTATGAATTTTCTCCCCAAGATGATGGGTTCCCTCTCTTAATCTATGTCAAAAACTAGGAAATCCATTAGGAAATATATTTTTTCCACATTTAATGGGATGTATTCAATTATCCTCCATATGTACTTCACTATTGAATCTTCTAGTTAAAGTGAAAATCTCATTATTTTCATGCCCTTAAGTATTAAAATTTTAAATGTGGTGCATGAAATTATGTTTATAATGGAACCTAAATCACATAAAAATTTCCCAAATTTATAAGACACAATATTAGTTAGACTTGAAAAGATACCTGGGTCTTGTTACTTCTTTAGTAACTCACTTAAAATATCAACTGATCACTCCCCTATAAGTTAGATGGTTTCTATATCCTATAAAATTTTCTTATTCAAAAAAATCTCTTTTATGAATTTATCATAGGTTGGAATTATGGATAGAGATTATGAGAAGGTAATGTTAATATGTAATTTATTAAAATTTTCAAAAAAACATTTTTTATTCTCTAAATTTACCTTAATTTAGTCTTTCTAAAAAGGGAAGTATTAGTTTGTATGACAGTGTGGGTTCTTATCTTTCTTATTTATTATCAACTTTATTATTTTCTTTTTTTCCTGATCTTACTTATATTTTTCATTTTGTTGTTCATGATATTTTATGCTCACTTTAGACTTTTTGTAGTGGTTTTACCACTTTTAAGGGTTATACAATTCAATTATTATCATGGATGAACCTCTATATCACATGGTAATATTCATCTAGGTCTTTATTCAAGTTGGTTGGTAATTTATCCAACCTGGAATTCTAATTCCTTAATATTTCCTTTTGATCCATTGAACCATCTTTCATCTCTTTGACGTATTACCATTTATCATTTTAATAATCCATTAATTCCTTGATGATATCCCTTGTTTTATTCATGAATGTGCTGAAAGTAACCTATAAGGAGTGAATTTGGTTTGTGAGTGAGGGTCCTTAGGGTTCTTATTGAAATATTGATGACTATTATTGATATCCTTGACCTTTTTGCTATTATGTCTAACAACCTTAAAATTTATTACCATGACTATAATAATCATAATCCACTTATTCAGTATATATACCTTATGGTCAGTGTTTATCCATCATGGTACCCATTTTTTGATTAATTATTCCATCCGTTCCACCATCTAGCCATTTTTTTGAATCTCTCCTCTAGTGAATTCTTCATTAGTGATCCACTAGAAATAAATTTATTTATAGACCCATTTACCTTTGATAAAAACTTATATAATTTTTTAATTAAAATCCACATTTCAATTCTACGAGGAGGTAATTTTCTATTAAAGTATTTAAATTATCCCATGTATTGTAAATTTAATCTTCATAAAATTGATTAAAATTTAGAATATTTATGTGAATGTCTATAGATTTTGAGGGAGGGAAGAAATGAGTTAAGAAGTTTCTAGCCAACTCATCCCATGTTGTGATGGAATGAGGTAGAAATACTTATATTCAATATATCTCTCTATCTATATATTAAAGAAAACTAAAATCATATTAGCCATACCACATCACTAAATACATTTTGACATTGAAAAGTATCACAAAACTCAAGAAAAATACCTATAAGTGAATTTGTATCCTTGGGTGGAAACCCATATAATTTGATTGAATTTGATATCATTTGGATTATGGATGTATATATATATATATAAATGGATGGACAACACTTAGTGTATGATTATTCTAGGTTATAGAACCACATTGGAAGGTTTTCTATAATCCATGAGATCTCATTGACCCATATATTTTGGTTTCAAACCTCCTATAACTTGTTTTTGTTCAACACTAACCATTGTTTCAACCTCTTATTTTATTATATTCCTCAAAATTTGTTCTAGATCAAGGTCATAGTTGAATATTTCCTTGAATTTTTCTCAAATAGAAAGATTATGTATGAATATTTAAACCTAAAGTTTATAACATGAACACACCCATTTAAATTTTTTTTGAAAAAATTAAAAGAAAGACACCTAAAAATAAGAAATATACCTGGTCATCATCCTCATCAATGGTGCCAAAAATTTTCTCACTTCCTAAATGAAACTTTAATTTCAGTGGGGTTAATCAAAATTTTAAATATATAAAAGACTCAAACAAAAATAATACTAGCTAAATGAATATAGTATATGGTGATTTCGAGGTCAAACCCATGAGAAGGTTTAGTGGAATTTTGGAAATTAATTGGTTTGAGTGATAATGGAAGAAAATGGTTTTGGAAACAATCAAATAGATAAGATGTAACAAGTTTTGTAATTCTGGGTTTTTGTGATAGTGAAGTGATAAGTTAAATTGATTTATCCATTCTTATTGTTAGAGTTGAGTCTAGAAAAACCCCTGGTCTTGGAATCCTATATCTAATATAATAATTCCTTATTCGTATGGTTAAATACTTAGGGTAATTAAAGGATTAAGTACTCAATACCATGTTTAAAAATAATTTTTTAAAAATCATGCAATGGTCATGCATAATCCATAGATAATTAGTTCATGTATTTAATTGTTCCTTTTAATTTAGGTTTGCAATAGTCATGCCATGAGTAAGAAAAATGTAAAATAAATAGGATGCAAATAATCAACCTAAAATATGGTCTAACAGAAGAAATAGACTCCACTATAAACACAATCACTTAATTACACTACTTGAAACTTGAGATAACTTACCCCCTCATGCCGTTCATGAGGGAGTATTAAAAATAAAGGAACCTAATTGGAGTAACACAACAACAACCAAGAGTATTAGATTCTCTAACCTCCAAATGCAGTACAACAGGTCCAGCCTATAAGTTCCAGTACCCCTTTAGTATTGGACAAACTATTTATTTATAGGCATAAATTCATCAAAGGTTTAGCCTCATTCTTCATAAATATCCCTTCAAAATCATCTGATCCATGTTTGTAAGTCCATAGTCAAATTCCATGAATTACTCTAAAAAACTACATTGGATCATGTATTAAAATATATTTTCGACTTGGGTTCATGGTGTGAAAATATGTTTCATGGAATGAAAAATTTGGACAACTCTCCATAATTCATTTTCCTTGAAAATATAATGGTGTGAATTATAATTTTTGATGTGAATAAAATACCATGTCTTTCAATGTTAAGATCTATTTTGATTTGAAACATGAATAGGATTTATGTGATGGATGAATTTTACTTAACATAACTCATAGTGTGAATAGAGGATTCATGATGTGAATACCAATTATATTTACCTAATCTAACTCTTCTTAGCTCAATCTTACATTTTCGTGTCGTAACACTTTGTGCAGTGGTGTGAAGTGTCTGTGACTTTCCAATTTTCCATCCTTCTTCTCTTCTACTCATTTTAGTCAAAAGTTAACTCCAATTTAATTTAATAAATAAATGAGTAAACCAATGAATATTTTCCAAAATAATTATATTATTAACCAAATAAATCCATTTCAACTAAAAATGATTATACAAAAAATGTAAGTATCGATCACGATGCCTAAATTTATGGAGGCATTTTGAGATTATCCAAACACGCACACCATAATCCAAACCTGAATTATGGTGTAATTCCATTGTAGAATCACCAACCAGCCACATCGTCCATCATTATCTTACCTAGAGCACCGACACATCCCTGATCTCTATCACCCTCAAATCACATCAAATCCATCGCGATTTTGATGTAAATGCACCAAATCCATCCAACACTGTATCAAATACCCACTCACTAGTATACTGATTCCATATTAACCATTCAACGATCAATACTATCACGCCCATGACTATACCCATACTAGTTTCATTCTATAATGAATAATAAGTTTCTCCTCACTATAGGAGTATGCTCATTATCACTCCATTGAACCAAAATAACGATCCCAAAATCCTATGATTTTTACATTACTGCATGTAATGATTGGACATGTCCATCCCACTCATAATCAAGTGAAATCATAAAACATTAATCATCATCCATTCCTTGATCACTAAGAACATCATCCTCAATATATTTATAAATTCATCCACAGTGAGGGTTGCATCCCCCATGACCTCTAGTTCACTCCCCACCATATGGATTCCCTTATACTTCTCTATGAGTGAAACCTCATCAAGTTATAGTAACATGACTTCCTCATAATCCATTTCAAGGAACAACCTTTATTCGATCATACCACAACACCTTGATCTATCTCTGATGTCACCTCTCACTGCAGAGGGACATTTTCCATTTCATCAAAACTCTTAGGAAACCAAAACCATAATAATTTCATTGAATACATCAGTCCTTGGATCACACATGGCCACTCACTAATCCATAATCAATGGTAACCACACGTAACCAATGCGTACCACCTTGATCTCATTTCAGACCAATGGATGTACATCCCTACACCACCCAATAATATAATATGACTCACAATCCCATGAGCCTCATGCGATAAAATATAGGATAATATATCTAAACCACAAACCATGATCCTCATGCATGATAATATAATCTAACTAAGAGCATACTTGACTCTCCTCCTCAATATTGAGACATTTTACCCATGAAAAGGTCAATCAAAAGATCACCCAACAATCTAGGTGTCATCAATAAAATAAAAGCATATAACCACACTCTATCTATACTATATAGAACCATATAATATCATGATCCACAACTTTATAGGAAATTGTTCCTATATCAACAGGTTTAGACATCCTACTAATCCTGCTTTCTAAAACTAGACCTTGATAATAAAATCACCTCAAGTGATTTACATTATAAAATTATAAGGCATATCCATGCATATACCATATAATCGGAAGAACCTCCCACTTACTGATATATTAGTACAAATCATCTACTGATTCCCATATATAAGGCACTAAAAAACCTAGGAATACCCCATTTATCTGGTTACCTTCATACATATCACTCAACTAACTAGTATCTTGAGTTGTATCTCAAAAGAACTAGGATCTCCCAACTAGAATATAAACCATGTATCTCATAGGTCATAACTCATGGGGAACATCCCTACACCCATTTCAAATATCACATGGAAACTCACATTCCAACACCCACTCTAGGGTTATCACATATACATATCAGGAATCACATTCCAAGTCATTATCCTACTAGGGAACTAATTATTTCAGGTCATCTATATTTGATACTACCCCCTCAAGGACCATGATCTCATCCACACACACACACACACACACACATATATAAAATTCTACCATGATGATCCATGTCAAGAAATCCATAATCATATGATTTAGTTAAGTATAATTCCACCAAGAATCTATATGTTAAAACACCATATATTCTATTGTTGACACTTTAAATAACCGAACCCATTATCTCTCAGATTAGTATTAAGGCACCAAGTGACTTCATTAACCTACTAAGGGTCACTATACATACCTTACATAGAGGGATTGTATAGTTATCACCATAAATCATCCCTTTTTAAGATCCACATGACCTATCATTGGAAAAAATATACTATGATTTAGTTGAGTATAATTACACCAAGAATTTATATAAGAAAACACCATATAAGTTTTTTTGACACTTTAAATAACCGGACCCCACCATTAGTGATATTAATCACATGAAATCACATGAATTTCATGTGAGTCCTACATTCCAAGAATTATGTATATACACAAGATTCTTACCAATAGTCTAAGAGAAAAAACATGGTAAATCCTAAATCCACAAACACAGGTGTTTCACACTTAGTAAAATAATATAACTATAGAAGTGAAAACTAAGAATAAAAATACCATATCACTAGTAACTTGTACTTTTTTTAGAAATGTTTTTCATGATGAACCAGTATACGGTCCAAAAAAATCTTTGAAAAATTCCTATATCACTTTTCTACTATCTTCCCAAATAGTAAGACAAAATAAAATGACACTCTAATACCACTTTGTAACACCTCACCCTATTTAACAGTCTAGTAAACACACTAAGGTGTTACATGGACTTAGGCCTCCCAATATTCTAGAGGATTTCGAATAGAAGCTAGGGTATTTGGTGTTATCATGGGGAGACTATAACCTTATATCAAAGTAAAGTAAAAAAAAAACCAAACATTATCCATCATAAATAATCACAGTATATAGAATAATGAAAAAAATGATATAAAAAATGTAAATGTATAATTATACATTCATACAAAAACATTATCATATCAGTATACATCAACTAACTACCTACCATACCAATCACATATACAAGATAAATAAAAGAAACAAAATGCACATGAGTCTCTACTACTATCCCAGAGCCTCACCTCATCCCAATCATAAGAATATATTTTATCTATCCTGCTTGATCATACAACACCAGGAATCTACCTTACCAGAACCAAAAAATAATGAAGTATACTTGGGTACCCAAGTTCCATGGCCTCTCAAGAAGGTGTGAGTACAACTCAGCAGGCCACCACCAACTAGGTCCCAAACATGACCAATAAACACATTGTATTCACAAGTGATTCACTCAGAATAAATAAAAATGAACCATGGAACCATAAATAAAACAACCATAATAGATCATTAGGTTCTAATGTGACACTCAGGATCAATCATACCTGATTCCATTAGTTCCAAAGTGTTTATGAGCACATGGAAGAAACATTCCAATTAAAATCATTCTCAAAAACTCTATAGCAGAAGGTGAAATAATCGATTCCTTGGATTTAATCATATGAAATCCACTAGTTTTAGGCATAAAGATGATTAATAAGAGATAATCCTAGGAAATAAAATAGTACCATACATAAGTTTATTCCCATGAGTGAATACTAGGAAATATAGTTGCATCAAGTATAAAAGGGGTGAATCCTGGGTAATAACCTAGGAATTACATTATATCAGACATAAGGGTCCAAATCCTAGGTAATATTCTAGTAATTCAATAATATCAGGCATAAAGATCCAAATAATAGGTTTCTTGGACATTCCATAGCATTAGAAAAAGTGAAATCCTAGGTATCATAGGCATTCATCATATCAAACATTAAACCAAATCCTAGGAGTTAATCCCATGCATTCTATTTAGGAACAAAGGTTGAATCCTAGGTGTTAAGACTCAGTAATTCCATATAGTATCTGATGTAAAATCCAAACCCCACGTGACATGACTCAAGCTTTCCTAATATCCATAAAATTTAAATCCTAGGTAATATATTGGTAAATAATTCATAAATAATCAAGGGTAGTGCATCCCTTCCCTAATATCTCACATCATTACTATATCCACATCAGGCTCATGCCATTAAACTTTAGGTTCTAAGGTAACACCATAAGTCGAAAATATATACTCTCCTGCACATTCCCTCACTATGTTCAACATAACACTATGTCACCCTATAAGGTCCCCTAGGTCTTTCCATAACACAAACACACTACATGGGTTCCCTTTCCTCAATATAAACTCTCAGTTCAAATCCCGATACTCAGAGGGTATAATGTCCCTCATTGTCATATGATCACATTGTGGCCTCACTCACCACATAAGATTAGCCCCATTGGAATTACTCATAAGAGACGAAATAATTCCCATATCACTTCCCAATACATTCTAGGCTGGTCCACTCACTCAACCTATCCTAAACATATCTAAGGTATACCTACCTGAGTAGTCATATGCTAGTCAGGGAGGAACACTCACCCCACTCTCTAATCATATAGACCAAGGATTAAGACATCTCAAGTACACCATGACTTACCCCAGGGTTCTAAGGTGAAACTTGAGGGTTTCCATACTTTTTCACTCACTAGTCCTTATTCTAGGGAACTAAGGAACATATATCAAGTATTATTATGTTCATTTCATTTTATTTACACCCCTTGGGATCTATACATCCCAAGGTGTACATTTTATAAACAAGCTGTCTGCTATCAGTGACTGGGGAATCAAGCTAGTGCTCAAGGGTTCATTTTGGTCCTTAACATTTTTTTTTCATTTCATGGGAGGGGGAAATTAATAGAATAATTTATTTCATTTAATTGGAACCCTTATAGGGTGTACGTATCACATGGAATGCATTTATACATATGACCATCCATCAATTTCCATGGAAACAATTAATTTCCAAGGGTCCATCAGGACCTTGTCACATACATTTTATCCATAGGCATTTTATTTTAATGAAGCAATTATTTTAATTCAAAATGGTCAATTTTCAGTAATAGAGAGACCATATATCACATTCTGTATAAATAAAATGCATAAACCACAGGTAAAATCATAGTTACCAATGAACTCATTTATGGAGTTACCATCCTTTATTAATGAATCCCAATAACCTTGTCCAAATATCTTCCAAGTTCTAATTATTATTTTCCATAAATATGAGGCCCTAATTGGATTTATAGTTCTCCAATTAATTATAAAATAATTTCATAATTTACTTTATAATTAATTCTATAATTAATTATGAAATAGTTAATAATTAATCCCATAATTAATCCCATAATTAATTATATAATTAATTAATATATAATAAATAATAAATTACTCATCCCAAAATAACCTTTATAATTCTTAGAATAATCCCTAAGTCTCGAAAACTGAGAAAAGATTACACCTCTCTTAGGTAAAACCATCCATTCCAGACTCAATTGCGAAGTTTGGATTTCAATCCAAGACTCTGTTTAGGAGATATCTATGTTGATATATACAAAATTATTAATATTTATGTAATAAATATTAATATATTCTAAAAAATTTTACCATCTCAAAATCACACCAAATTTCAGACTTCTAGTAAACACCCCGTCCTGAGATCAATGATACCATTAGAAAAATATTCCAAGATCCTCTTTTAAGGTAAATTATCATTTTACCCATCATAATCACTTAGAAATGAAAATTAAAATTTCCTTTAATTTTTATAACCCATAAAGATGCAGGTATTTATAGTTTCACCTTTCAATACAACGGTTCCATGATAAAGTAAACCTATCTAAAATCTGAACCATTTAAGGACCACATTGTGGTGCAAGCCAAGGTGTCCCTTCAATGTATTAAAAAATTTATTTTGATAAATTTACTTATAATTTTTTTTATAAATTATAAGTGTCAAAAAATATAAAATGATATTTTACATGCCTAAATTAAATATGAAAATTTTATATTGCATCTCATGTTTTGGTAAGTAAATAAAATGTTTATTTGTTGGTTAAATTACATTAATATTCATGTTTAGTAAATTATTTATGAAATATGAATATTGTGTATGAAAAATTTATGTAATAAATTTCTTCTAGGATATATAGCCTCACATTATATACTAGGTACAACTCTATAAGATTTAGTTTTCATCTACCTTGACCTTATTTTGTAATTGGAGTAATTGTATTGAATTTAGTAGTTGGGAATGGTTTGTGCATATTTAGTGTTGGAATAATTATGAATTGGATTCATGTTTGAGTAAAGTATCCTTGGGTTTATGGAATTTGTGTTGGAATTGTCACTATCATAGATGCTTATACATTATTATATAAAGGTAAGGGTTTTCTATTTCTGGATCCAGGCTTACCCATATGGAGATTTTCAATCACATATAGTTACAAACCATTATATTAATAGTTTATTTACCTTATGAATAATATGTATATTGATACAAATGAATATTTTTAGATTCTATATTTTGGTGAGTAAAAATAAATATTAATTGTGTAAAGAGTTACACTTTAATGTGGTGTGAACAGATTAATTTGGTGTATATAATAAGGATTCCAAAACTAAATCATTATAAGCATGCATACATAATGTAATAAAACATGAGAAGATAAATATTTCCTAAGATAAAATATTTATGAATTTAATATGAATATTAAATGTATTTAATTGGAGATACTTTTAAATAAAACCCCTCAAATACCAAGCGTAAGATTAATTCTAAAGAAACACTTATTAAGACCTCAATCATCCAACTGAGTAGTGTCACACTAAAGCATGGTGACCCTGGATTATCTTGTGTAAGGAAACCAAGTATTTAGAAATCCTAGATTATATAAAAGGTTAGTTTCACACCAAATAGGTGTTCCCTTAAAATTTTCTTATATTGTATTATTTTTTATGTTTTATTTGGGTTACACTTCACTGAGAATCCATAAGGGTTGGGATACCAGAAGAATACAGTTTATTATTATCTATATGATGGATATGGAAAAATATTTGTCCACTAAACTATCTAAGGATAACAAATTTTATGATTGGGATGAATCCATACTTAAATAAATAATTTATAGAGTTTCTCTCCAAAAAAATGTCATTACTTAGTGAAATATAGATCTTAGATCACTAAATTGATATGATGTATGGGATCATAATTTTTAGTGGGATAAATTTCATTAAAATTCATTAATGAAAAGATATAAAATATGATACTCACCCACTAATATGTATTTGTTATAGATTATAGATTACTTTATGATGATAATATTGTGATCATTTATATGTATTATGTATAAAACAATTCATGATTGGTATCTAGATTTGATAAGTTTTCTTAAAGAGAATCATTTTGATATTTTTAATGTGAATGTTATAGAAATGAATTGTAACAAATCTGACTCATAGTTAATAGATATCAAGTGTGCATCACAAATCTGTACCAAAGAACACAGACTCATAGATAGAAGGGAATTGATAAAGGGTGAAGTAAATATTCATGAAGGTAATGGAGTAAGAGTTTTTGCATTAGAAGTTGAATAATATGATCCAAATTTACTAAGTAAAGTAGTTATATAATTATAAAATTTTTATTATGTTCCCACTATATTTTTTTTGTATATTATTTGGACAAGAAGGGTTTTCATTCACTATTAAAAACACAAGTTTCTATATATTAAAGAATAATTTTTTTTATGGAATTTGGAATATAGTAAATGTTTTATACAATAAAGACATGGATAATGATATTTATAACATTTATAATAAGAAGGAACAGTTTGATTCTAATCCCACCTACCTTTTTCATTATTACCTTGGACATATAAATGAGAAAAACATTAAAAGACTCTATAGAGATATATTGTTATACTCATTCGATTATGATTCATTTGAGAATTACAAATATTTTTCATTGGAAAAAATGACACAGACACATTTTGGGAGAAAAGGTGAAAGTGATAGTGGACTATTAGATCTCATAAAAAGTGATGTTTTTGGATCAATGATCACAAAAGTGAGTTGTGATTTTCAGTAATTCATTACCTTTATCGATGACTTAAGTCAGTACGGTTATTTGTATTTAATGAAACAAAATTATGACAATTTTGAAAAATATAAAGTGTTTCAAAAAAAATTATAGAATAAATTAGGTAAAATTATTAATATTCTTTAACCAGATCATTGTGTTAAATAATTTATCAAATAATTCATAGATCATTTGAGTGATTTTGGAATTGTTTCACAACTCAATCCTCCTAGAACACCATAATGGAATGATGTGTTTTAAAGGAGGAATCATATATTGTTAGACATGGTTCAATCATTGATGAGTCCATATAACATTACTATTACATTATGGGGTTATTCTATGGATACTTATACACTCTTACTAAACCGTATTCCATCTATAGTAGTTATAAAGACACCATATGATATATAGAATAGTAAACATCCCAATATGTATTTTATAAGATTTTGGGGCTGTGAAGCACCAATTTAATGATTATGTTATAACAAGGTAGGATCTAAGTCATAAATATAATTATTTGATTATCACAAGGAAACTAAGGGATATTATTTCTACAACCCTATTGAACATAAAGTGTCTGCAGATCAAGATGGTGTTTTAATTGAGAGACAACACATAGATAGAGTAGTAAGTGAGAGAAAAGTTTAACTTGGAGAAGTTAAATACCAAAAAATAAGAAGAGTTACTGAGATGGAAGTTGAGCAGGTTCTTAAAATATTTATAGAAGAAGAACTAACTCAAGTTACACAATAACCATGAAGGTATGGTAATATTTTTTTAGAACCCTAGTGATATCAATTTATCATGGATAATAATAATGATGAAACATTCATATAATATGAAATTAATACTTACTAAAATTCCATTGATATTTATGATTCATAGAAATAGTTAAAATCCATGTAATCTAAGATGGGCTCTACGTACACTAATCATGCTTAGAACTTGGTGAATTCAACTAAAGGGGTGAGACCCATATATTGAAAATAGGTTTTCCAAAATAAAACAAACACAGATAGTAGAGTGTATACATATAAATAATTCCTTGTGTAAAAGTGTTACAAATAAATTTATAGTATTGACTATGAATAAACCTTTTAACCTGTTGTGATGATAAAGTCTATTCAAATTTTTCTTTCCATAACAACTCCTTTTGATTATGAGATATATCAGATTAATGTCAAAACTATTTTATTTAATAATAATTTATTCAAGGATGTGTATATAATAAAATATAAAGGTTTTGAAGTGATAAATGAGTATGCTAAGGTATATAAGTTTCAATGATCCATTTATAGACTAAATTAAGCCTCCTAGAGTTGGAATATCTGATTTGATAATGCAATAAAATAGTTTAGATTCATCAATAATGTGGATTATTTCTATTTATATAGGATTATTAGTGTAAGTATAATAATTTTCATAATATTTTATATTGATAAAATACACCTTATTTAAAATGATATCTCAAATCTCTACTCTATGAATACGTGGATGGGTAAATGTTTCTTGATGAAATACATGAGTGAAGTATGCTACATACTAGGTGCAAAGATCTATAGAGATAGATCTAAAAGGTTACCTAGACTTTTTCAATACACATACATTGGTAATGTGATAAATCAGTTTAGTATGGAGAACTCTAAGAAAGCATCTTTACCAAATTTTTATGAATAAAATATTAGGAATATTGAGGATCCTTATAAAGTGTTATAAAGGATGGATAAAATTCCCAATGCATCCACTATAGGATATATCATGTATGTAATATTGTGTACTCAACCCAGTGTTTATTATTCTATTAGAATAAAAATTAGATACCAATCTAATCCCAGTGAGTGTCCCTATATTTCTATGAAGAACATACCAAAGTACTTAATGAGGACTAAGGATATATTCTTAGACTTTATAGGAGAGTACGAACTCTGTGTAAAAGGCTATACAGATGTGAGTTTTTAATCTAAAAAATATGATGTGAAATCTAAACCTAGATTAATTTTTCTTCTAAAAATTAGAGATATCATTTAAAAGATTTCCAAAAAATATAACATAGTGTACTCAACAACAGAGTTAAAGTACAATGCTACATTAGATGTTGTGAAGGAATCTATTTGGATCAATAAGTTCATCTCTAAACTTAAGGTTCTACCTAGAATTGAGGGAGAAATTGAGATTTAATATGATAAAAATGGAGTTATTACTCAGGATAAAGAACCTTGATCTCACCAAAAGATAAAACACATCAATTCAAATACCATATCATATGAAAGATCATTGAGAGAGATGATGTTAGGATATGTTAGCTGGATATAGAGAAAAATTTAGTAGATCTGTTGATGAATCCATTACTGAAACAACAACATGAGGGTCATGTTAGGTATATGGGTATTTAATACTTGATTTATTGATGTAATGGATATATAATGTATCATGATTTTATAATAAAATTAAATATCATTTTATCATTCATTTGTGTGTGATGTAATTTACTTTATAAGAATAACCAAATAAAAATATATCATAACAGAAAAACTTTTAGTTGTTTCTAATCAAATATCATCAAAGAGTAGTATGGTTTGGGATGATATGTTAAGGTTATCATGAATAGAATCTTATAATTTTTATAAATTTTTGTATATGGGATACTAAGAATAGACTCATGAAAAAATAAGTAGATACTTATTACTTGGACCGACCTGCTAAAGTATATCAAATGGAATTTCATATAGTCATAGATATAATTAGGGGTATATGATTATTTTCAATCCACATCACCCAATGTTATTGAGATACCTAGCATGAGAACCTTCATACTTTTAAACCTTTCTTACTTAGGTTAAAAAATAAATTCTCTAATTAGGGAGTGGATGGGTGTGTTTCTGATCATGTCATTGGTTGGAGTGAAACCAAGATAATATTTATCCACTTTTATGAAGAGTTAATATATCTGGGATTTGATTTAATTAGACTAATCAAATTAATGGGTATTGTTAGTTAAGTAACATATGATGTGTTCAGATACTTGTATGAGGGGAATGTGATGTATTCATTTATTAGATGAATGAAATGTTATTTATTCAGTAACCTTGTCAGTTCTTTTAAAATAACCATGAAAATATGAGATGTCCAATACTATATTTATGTGTTCCATTTCTAGAGTAACTTTATGTCATTAAAAAATGGATTATATAGGTGTATATATGATGTATATGATACATCTTACAGTGGATATGTTCATATAGAGATATGATTATATTGTTTTATAGAGGACACTCTTTGAGTACATATACAAAATTGGGATTTCATATATGTTTCAATACTACCATGACCTATAGGGTCATATAGTTAGGATTATAGATAAGGATTATGTTTTGGAAAAAGTACTTTTTCTAAAATGAAGAGTGTTTGATAAAACCATGTCTAAAATAGATTGAAGTTTTTTTATAAATTCCTTATGGTATTTTTCTATAAGTGGTATATTGTTGTATGTGAACTAAAAATAAGGAGGGAATCGAACTATGAGCCTCCAAATCTTAATCTTACCCATTAATTATATAGATGCTACAATTAAATCATTTTTGTTCATATTATACATGTATTTTCTATATCTTCTCCCACATGATTTTATTGGTTACAAATCCACTATAAATGGATTTTATATGGATTATGTATTAATTTAATAGGTTTAATTTAATTTATAATGATAATAAATGAATGTTGATACATTGCATATAGCTGATTCATTTTATTAAATTAAATGAATCAGGGATGGATATATAAAGGGATGAGACTCCTCCTATTGAAATGACCTTAGTTTCTTACCAAGCTTGCTAAAGCTCTCTTCATTATCAATTCTCTATTTATCGTTCATTAATATAGAACTAAAAACCCTTAAGATTATAGTGATTCAAAATAAACATTTAGGAATCCTAAGTTCTATGTAATACCTTAGAGGTAAGAATAATTTATTTACTTATTTGATGATGTTCATCAAACATACTCCATATAACAAGAAAAATATAGTGGCTACTGCACACATAATACAAGTATGTGCTGTTTTGATGTTCCTTGCATGTTTTGATTCCATGAAGATAGATCAAGATACATTTGGGTTTTATTCCACTTCTAAGGATCGTATTATGATTCAAAAAACCCATCAGTTGAGTTATATATCTAATAAGATTCTATAATTTTTATTCAAATACAAGAAATATTAAATCAATCATTTGAATATTCTCAATTTTTTCATAAAATAGTGAAATATTTATGTCATAATTTTATATATTTTATATTAAATTTTATACAATTTTAAATAATATATAGGGATGAAAAAAATTGGATCGAGTAGACTCTTAATGTGTTTTAAATATAATTTATTTTTCTAAATATAAGTCAACTAAACCAAAAATTGATTTTCATATTTATAAACTATAACATTGGCCTGAAATTACTAATTTCAATTTGTTTAGAGGCTCTAATATTGGTTTGAATATACTATTTATAGGCTCTAATACATGCCATTTATCTATTTTTTTTTATTTTTTCATTTATCATTTTCTTATTTAGTTATTCCGTCATTTGTACATTTGGTTATTTAGTCATTTAGTCATTTGGTCATTTTTTCATTCGGTCATTTTTTCATTTATTCATTTTTTAAAATTGAATGGACTATATAAAAATATAATTAAATTCATAAAAAACAAACAAAACTAAACAATCTCACCCTTCCAAACTAAAACCAATATGAAAAAATTTAAACCTTCCCATCCTAAATCAAACAAAAAAATTAAATCAATTTGAATAGTAACAAACTGAAAGAACCAAGTTGAGATAAACTCAATGGAATGAGACCACATATCACTGCTTCTATATATTACCCAAAACTTCTTATAGTTTATAGTCAAATATGTCAATTGAATTATCTGAGTCATCATATAAAACATATTTATCAATACTAATGGGGGGTTATGATGGTGTAAATTTCATCTCCAACATCATATAAAATATGTTTTGGGATCACTTTAGTATAGACATCAAATTTAGGGTTTATAGGATCTTTTACATAAAACACTTAGTTTAACATTCATGCTAAAATATATGGATCATCAGTATATAAGAAGTGAATCATTTTAATTACTCTAAATCTAAAGTCATCAATAAATGATCACTGTAACATAATTGAATCAAACCACTTTTATTTAATCATATTGACTTGACCACAAGGAAAATAATCCAATATTAATATTTTCTCAAAAACTCCATAATAAGATACATTTTCCTATCGAGTATGGTTATATGACACACATAAATATCAATATATCATTACAATTAATATAACACCATCATGGTGTGTTATCATGTACATTTATCAGCTAGTTATAATAAATTTGTATCCGTTGATCACCATTTTTTTTGTATTAATGAACCAAATTATTGAGACATAAATCTAAAAAACACTCTTATTTCTTGAGATACAATGTCAGTCAGTAAAATAAATACCTGAAATATATATGAATATTAAAATTAAATGAATATTTATTATTTATTTTATAAAATTAATGGGTGTACCTTCAATTTAAACCAAGTAGGAAACTATTTGATATAAAAATCCTATCTCCTTCTCAAAGGTAAATAGTTATGAATTATATTTATAATTATTTTACATTCTCTATATAAAATAATAGTAAAAGTTTAAGACATTTGTACAATTATATAGGATGGGATAACATATATAGGTTCAAATTACTTACTTTATATAGTCATCAAATAGATCACAGTTAAAAAAGATTATGTGATGTTCTATCTCCCACTCTTCAAGGTTCAATGTATATAGTTTAAAAATTTCACCTATTTGGTAATTTAATGGAAAATTAGGATCAATATTACCACAACAATCATCTTTATTTCTCATTGGATAGTTACATATCATGCTCTCATCAACCAAATAAATTGAACAAAAATCCATACATTTTTATCCAAATAACCTCAAATAATGGAAACTTTTGGAAGATTCATGTTTTAGACATAATAATTCATTTCATACATATTTATTTTATTTGGATACATTAAATGATAATTAAAAAGTCACCAAATAGTTATTTCAATTAGAATATTGATAGTTAGATGAAACATTCAAGTGAAAAAACATGGGAGGGGGAATTTTCTCTAACTCACACATAATTAATGGCACATATTTATAAATTTTTTTAAGAAAAAATTAACAAATTTTTTTATCACAAATATCTATTTAAAAATTTCAAAAACATATCACCTTAATCCTTACATTATTGGATAGTAAATAGTGTACTCCTATTGGAATCATTTCATAAAGAAGAATGCGATAGTCATGAGTTTTTCAGAGATTTTAGTTTCAAATCTCTCTTATTAATCCATTTAGACATGTTTCTTGAATAAAAATTTGAAATATTGATAGTCTATAAAACTTATAGTAATATTTTTTCTCTAAAATTTTCATAATATAATAAGCATAGGGAACTTTCTAGTTATTTTGAATGATACACTCAGGATGCGGTTTTTGGTCTGATACCCTATTCACTAAGTCACACCAAAATCATAAAATATCTATAGTCTTCCACTTGAAATTTAAAATCATTGAAATAAATATTTCACAAATATATTTCTTAATTTTCATTATATCTAAATAATTATGTAACAAATTGGTTAAACTATAAGTCAAATCAAAGAGGAAACTTTTCTTCTCCCAATTATAATTGGATTCAGTGGGTACATTCTTACTCTTTCTATATTTCATCTGACCTTTCTGAAATAAAAATTTATATCTTATAATTCATTAATCACATATATTCTATACATACACCGAGGTGGATTCTTGGTCTTAATAGGATTTTCAAACCTTTCATTATTTTTCCTGTATGGATGATTCATTGGAAATAATTATTTATGTCCCATGAAATTGAAACTAGGATGATTTTTAATCCTTATGGATCATGTATTCTTCATTAAAATAGGAAAATATAGTTTAACCTTCATGATCCATTGAAAAATAATTACATAAGTAATAAAATAATTTATCATATATATAAGTAAAACATGCATATGAAATATGTATTTTGATGAATCATTTTATGTACACAAACCCATATTATAAATATTTTTTAACTCATTTATTAATGGTTTAATGTAAACATCTATATCATCACTAGAATTAGAAGGTATATATGTGAGTATAATTAATAAATTAAATGGTTTTTTCATATACATCCATGGAAGAAGGTTATAAATATGAATAAAAATTGGACACATGCTATGTGATTAATTATGTGACCAAATATATTAAAACCCTAACATGATATATCCAACCTAACATTAATCATCCCAAAAGAAAAAATATGATATCATGCATCAAATTTATACCATGATAATCCATCTTATGGATGAACCAATTTATAATTATCTAAATTCTCTTAGAATCATTCCATCATATATTTGCTGATATTTCATCAGATATAAAAATATTTTAGAGCATATGAATTAATTAAAGGTGCCACATTACCTTATGTGGCACACGATATGGTGTTCCATATATATTTGGATTCTATAAATACATACCATATTATTTTCAATCAATTAGGATCACAGTTTAATCCCAAAATAAGCTGTAATATTTTAGGAAAGAATTAATTTTATTAATTGAAAATCTAATCTGATCAACTAAATTCCATTCCATATAACTATTTAAGATAATATATACATCATCACTATGTAATTACTTCAAAAATGTAAGAAGAAAATCGATTCCCAAGGCACCCCAGACCCACACTCCCATATATGGTTCTAAAAAAACATTCTTTAAAAATTATATTTTATATAAAGTGAGATGAACCAAGATAAAAATATATTTATTTTACATAATTTTCATAATATAAATATTAATACTCAAAAATAATCTCATAATCCCAAGAAAAAAAGGTTTTTTGTCTTTAAGGATCAATTACATAAGAAACTTATTTTATGAAACTGGTGAAAATTTCTCCATAATTGAACCACACTAGATTCTCTTACAGTCTTAAAAATATCTTTATAATCTAAGGAAATGGAAACATAATAAAGGGTTGAGCTCAAATACTCCATAAGGGTAAATATAAGAAATAAAAATTAAATATCATAATCGAGCACAAGATGAGAATATGGGTATAATCAAGGTACATAGATATAACATAATAGAATCATACCCAAAAAATCATAAATCACAAATCACGAGTCATGGAATAAGTATTGGAACACATAATACATTAATAAAAATAGTGTGAGAACATTAGTCAATAAACATGATCTGTGAGAGTATAAAATTAGGATAACTTAGAAATATAGAACAAATATTAATAGAAGGAAACATCACCTTAGAGAGTAACACACTTGCACCGAAACTTATGATAAACTAAATTATGACCATATAAACATGTCTCATGGGATATAAAATTTTAACCAATGCATTAGAGGGTGATATAGAATCCCACACATCATTCGTCCATACTTATGTGACCCTCTTGAAATCAATCATTCATTATAATATAAATAACCCATGGAAATAAAATGAGTTTCATATCCTTTTCAAATGGAATCCAATAAAGAGATCATTAATAATTCTGTCAATAATCATAACATGATAAACCCATGGATAATAAACAGATATCCAAATATATCCAATAAATTTCTTGGTATATACCCTTAAATTAAGATGATGTGTTATATTTCATTTACACCATATAGATAAAAATGATATATTATTAATTCAATAATTTCCTAATCAATAAATGTATAGAATCTAGATGAACAATCTTCAATAAAATAATGGAAATATGTAGTGTTCATAGAATACAAGGATTGGACGAATAATCGTATTTATATACAGTGGATAATTAGACAAGACAAAAGCAGCAATGAATCATTCCTATGATTGAAAAGAAAATTTCACAATCCATACAGAGAAATATATGGATAGTATAATTTTAATAATATCCATGATCAAGAATAAAATATTTCAAATTATGCTGAATTATATGAAAATCATTTTTAGAAGCATTAATAAAATCATTTTGGAAATAAGAAACATTCTTAAACTTTTTAAAAATATTTATATAAATAAAAATATTTTTAAAAAAAATTAAACTAATAATTTATTTTATAAAATTTGAAAACATATATAGGAAGTTTAATATAAAAATAAAAATACAAAAAAAATATGTGTTCACATGGAAAACATTAAAAAGTGACGATTTTTACACTTTGATGAAAATGACTCATAAAAAATAGTTAAAATTTGTTTTAAACTTTTAAATATTTAAAATTAGTAGAATATAAAATCAATAAATTATTTAGGCTTAAATAAGGATATTCATAAAATAATACAACGAATACAGTCATAGAAGAGGATGATTCTTGGCAAAAAAGAAGAGGTATGGTCAGTTTCCTTACAATGGGTAAATAATTATCCAAGGGGGAAAATAAAATAGTGAAAGGAAATATGAAACCCTAAAAATAAAAATAGTTAAAGAAAATTATGAGGTATTTTATAAATAAATATCATTCAAATTCCCTATATGGATTATATTTAAAAAACAACCCCGTTTTGAAATTGCGATTGAAGAAGAAATCACTCTGGTAATGATAAAATAACAATCAAAAGAACATAAGAGGGTTACCATGAAATGGACATTAAAATATCATAAAATGAAATATATTCAATATAATTGAAGGAAATATGGTAGTGAATACACCATATAAAATAAATAATGGTTTCACAATATCTAACATGTCCCATGGATTTGAAAATAGAGAGAAATAACCCTTACATTGTTGTTATCTTTCAAATTAAAAACCCATGAAGTGAAGAACATGAGATAGATTTTTAAATATATTATATTTCATGAAAAATTATTATAAAATAAATCTATATCCAATATATACACCAAAAAAATGGAACAAGATGTGAATTCACATCATATCTCAATGAAGTAAGATTGAAATGAAAAAATACCTACCTTGTATTACTACTTACTTGATCACTGCCCTAACCTCATCTATAATGATCATAATATATTAATCAATTATTTAATAAAATTATTCTAATATATCACCTATTTATACACTTTATTTATAATAATATATTACAAATATATTATTTAATTATAGTTTATTTTCATCATTGGTTGTAAGAAGTTTTGATTGTTTGTTTCGTACAAGTACTATAATGATGAGGTTGATTATTACTTATTGGTTCAAATTTAATTATTACTAGATTATTCAAGATATAATAATCATTTTTTTCATATATTCCTTAATTATTATTTTTATTAGGTTAAAGACATGGATACATTTTTGTGAAAATAGAAATTGTGGTAAGCTAGTTTCAGCATGTTTAACGATCAAAAGGAGATATATCAATAAATTTGTTAAATATTAATAAAAAAATTACATAATAATTAAAAATATTAAATATATAATTATTACATGATATTATAATTATATAATATTCCTTAATAATTCGTAATATAAACATTATAACATCATTCATGTAGGTGGTAAAACTAACCCAAACGAGAGCGTGTTATAAAGATTTAATGAGTAAGGGATTGTTTTAATGTAATGAAAATATAAATTTTAAATATTATTAAACATTTCATAAATATAATACATACTCATTAAATTAATTCTTATAACCATCAATGAAGGGTGGTTATGACAAATAAAATTCACCATTTTTGGAGGCGGTAGTCCACACATACACACAATTAACATATCTAATTATCAATGAATGAGATATAATAAAGTCATATGATAAATTATCATTTTAAAATAATAATTTTGACATATTAAAAACATAAATTTATCAAATTTATCCCTTTTTTACGTACATTATAAGTGGTGATGAAAAATAAATAACATTGCTTCATGGTGGCGATAATTCACACATATGCACAATTGATGTTGTTTTTATTTTTATTAGTGGATGGAAATGTTGAATAATGGTTGATACACTAATATAATAATATTTAATTATATTAATAATAATTATTTAATTATATTAGGGTAGATAGAATAAGTTTTTAAGGGTAATATTAGGAAGAAAAGACTAAGGAATAAGAAATACTCATGTTGAGAACTTGGGATTTCACTTAGAAATATCCTTAGAAATCTAGGCATTAGGATAACTAATTGAGATAGGAGGATTATGAAATTAAGAGAGTATTATAGTAGGATAAAAATTTCATAGTTTTAGGATGAAATTTTAATGGATAGGTGTAACATGAAGTGGTGGGAGTGATATGCTTTTCTAAGTCATGAAAAGGGTAATTTTTAAAGTACCCATTACAATTCAATAATGGTATGTCACTATTCATGGTTAAAAGGATAAAAAAGTTTAAAATAATGTATGGTATGAGGTTTATCCTATAAAACTATCATACACACACTTGATGCATGTTTTTTAAATGTTTTATCTCTTTTAAACTTAATAAAACTCATTTTACTTTTTTCCTTTTACTGTAATAACTAATGTTTTTAACTACATAATTAATTTAAATAACTAAAATTAAAATTGGAATAATTAAATAATTTTAAAATTATGATTTAAAATATTAAAATAATTTTATCAAATAAAATCTCAGAGGTTTAGAAAATTTAATTTCATAATTAACACACGTAACACATAAAAACAGTTTTTAGAAAAAGTGTTTTTTTAAGATTAAAATTTATGCATAGTTTAAAATTATCAATGCTATTAATTTCCCTAAAATAAATTTATTTATTATAAAACAAATATATTTTATTATTTAAAAAAACCCAAATATAATTTTATCATGAATTTTTGTAATTAAAATAAAATTCCAAAAACTATTTTTAAATTAGAATAAAATGTTACCTAAGTTCTGTAAATTAAAAATAGGTTTTATAAGTTAAGAATAGTATTTAAAAAGCATAATTTTACCCCTTAAATACATATTTTATTAATTAAAGTATTTATTATATTTATAAGTCTTAATTATATAACGATAAAGTCATAAAATTTATAATTTTGGTAAAAACTATATTTTTAACTATTCACTTAAAAATCAATTATTTAAGAAAAATCACCCAAAATAACCCAATGATTGTTTTTTTCATTATAAATTAAAAAATTAAGTTTATTTTAAAAAATTCAAGTTCAAAAATTTATAAATTTATTTTTTAAATGAAAATACAAAATAGAAAGGAAAACCTTTTTAATTAAAAAATTTCCTTTTAAAACATTAAATGTTCATAACACTATTTCATACTAATTAATAACATAAATAAAATTAATATATTATTTAATATATTTAAATTTTATATATCATAAAAATAATTATTTAAAAGTGGTTTATTTAATATATTAGGATAAAATATAAAACAATTTAAAAACAATTATTTTAGAAAAAAAAATCTTTAATATTAATTGATATTAATTGTTTATCCTATAAATATAAGAATTTTTAGTTGATTAATGTATTTTTATTTACTATAGTTTTAGTATGATTATAATTTTATTAATAATATTCATCTAATGTTTCATGACTTTTTTAGTTCAATGTTTCATGTGAAGTAAGCTATCAAACATGATAATTATTTAAAGGAAAGATATATAGTAAAATCACGAGACATTACATCTCCAAATAGATAAATTATTTCCTCACAATTTTAATTATAATTCACTAATTATATAAGATAATGGATCTATAATAAACTCAATATATATTTTATACAAATATATCAAACACATAATCTTAGATAATAAGAGACTCATCATTTCTTGCATAATGGGAATGTGTTGAGTTTTTTTTCATTATATCAACAATTTATACCAAATATAATTACTTAGTTGGTTATAGGAGTTTTTAGGGACATACATTTCATGGATTAATTTTCATGATCCTATTTCTAATGAAATATTGAAACCAAAATGGATATGATAATATCTAATAAAATCAAAGTAAATGATCATATAAATATGAAAAATCAAACATAAGATGTCCTCTCTAATGACACATTAATTTCAACCTATTATAATTTTGGTTTTACTATAATATAATTGAATTAACCTATAAATCCTTTATTTTAACCTAGGTTGTCCATGGTCATTTTATTATTTGGTTTTTAATATATTCAAATCCCTCATAATGGTTCATAAAGTGCGAGTGAAATTATAAACCATATCCCTCAGAAGTGTTTAACTAGGTGTGTAGTATTAGGCCCACTCATCATGAATCAATTGAAGATAAATTTGATACTCAACTATCCTTTTTAAGGGTGATTAAACCTAGGTGTATCTATGACACAAATGTATCCACTTTCCAATTTCCAGACATGGATACAATTTTTAGGAGAACCACACAATATCTAGCTCAAATGGCCTGAAGGCCTTCTTTTTTATTTTATTATGGATAATACCCCTTTTAAAGGTTGAAGGGGAACTCGTACATGACTTGTAGGCCCAAGGCACAAGGCCCGACATGACCTGTAATACATGACCTGAAGGCCCAGAGGCATACCATGCCCAATACATGACCCATATGCCCAACCCACTAGAACTACCCCTCCCCATATTCTACATCATTTAATTCCTAGCTCCCCACATTGAATTACTGATCGGCTAGCATTTCCCCATACAAAGATTCACGGTGCCTGGTCTCAATGGCGGTTTCCATACCCTCTCATTCTTCCAATTCGGTTAGATCTGCTTCTGGTGACTGCTACTATTGTTGCTCTAATCCTCTTTTGGGGCCTGATCTATGTGAACTGGGATACTCCATGGTCTCTGTGGCCTGAAGGCCTTGTGGACCTAAGGCCTTTGATGGCCCGAAGGCCCTTGAGACCCGTAGGCCCAAACCGGTGGCCCAAAGGCCCAAATCGGGTGAATAGTTTCAGATGCTACAATACCTAACAATACTGCTACAATACTGCTATAATAATTTCTATAGTATTTCTAAAAATACTGCTATAGTCCGGAAATTCACCTCCACCCATTTTTGAACCTGGGTCTCTTGGATGCCAAGCAGGAGCCCTTACCACTCGGGTACATGCTCGTTGGCAACCACACAATATCTATATTACCAAAAATTTGGGATGTTATAATATACTTAAAATTATCCCTTATATTTATAATTATGGTTTTAACTAAATATCTCATATCCTAATCCCATAAAAATAACTAAACTAATCCTAAAAAATAACTAAACCTTACTTTGTTACCAACTAAGGCGCACCAACCCGCACTCCCGGATCTGATGCTAAATTTTTTTTATTTAAACACTAGATTTGATACAAAGTGAGATGAATCGAGATAAACATATATTTATTTGAAACCATTTTCATAAGATAAAAATTAAAAATCACAAATCATATCACAATCCCAAGAACATAAGGTTTAGTGTCTTTGAGGATCAGCTGCATAAGAAAATTATTTTATGACACCTGTAAACATTTCTCTATAATAAGACTACAATAGATTCCATTATAGTATTAAAATCATCTTTATAACCTAAGGAAATAGAAACATAATTAAGGGGTGATCTCAAAAACTTAGTATGGTTCAACATAATTGACAAAAATTAAAGATCATAAATGAGCATAAGATGAGAATATTGGTATAATCAAGGTATATAAACATAACATAAGATAATCATACCCAATGAATCATATATCACAAATCACGAGTTATGTAATAAGGACTAGGATAACATAATGAATGAATCAAAATAGTGTGGAAACATTAGTTAAAAAATATAATCCATGAGAGTATAACATTATGATACCTTATAAATGTAGCTCAAATATTAGTAGAAAGAAACATCACCTTCATGAGTCACACACTTTCACTCATGCTTACAAGAAACTAAATTATGGATGAGTATACATTTATCATGTGATATTAACTTTAACTAATGAATTTGAGGGATATAAATGACCCCAAACATCATTCATCTATACTTATATGTGCCACTTTAAATCAATCATTCATCATAACTTAAAGAACCCATAGAAATAAAATTGGTTTCATATCCTTTTTAAATGGAATCACATAAAGAGATCATTAATAATTCCAACAATAATAATAACATGATAAACCCATAGAAAATAAATGGGTATGAAAATATATTTAGTAACTTTATAGGTAAATAACCTTTAATTAAGATGATTAGGTATATAAAATCTACACCATATAGATAAAAAGGATATATGGTTAATTAAATAATTTTCCCAGTCGATCTATATATGTAATATATGTGAACACCCTTAAATCAAAGGAAATAAATATAGAGTGTTCATAGAGGAAATATATCATAAGAATAATATTATTTATATATAGTGGATGATCAGGAAAGAAAAATGAAATGATGGATAATTCCTCCACTAAAAATGAACATTTAATAAACCATCTAAATATATAAGGTGGATGGTATAATTTGAAAAATATTATTTAACAAGCATAAAATATTTCAAATTAAATTTAATTATATGATTTTCTTAAGATCACTAGAAAAATAAATTTTGAAGTAAAAAACATTGATAACCTTTTAAAAAACATTCATATAAATAATTTTTTTTTATAAAACTAGAAGAATAATAATTTATTTTAGAAAACATTAAAACTTAGATAGGAAGTTTCATTAAAAAATAAAATATGAAGGAAATATTTGTTCACATGGAAAATGTTAAAAAGTGATTATTTTCACACTTTAACAAAAACAAACCATACATAAAACATTAAAAATTCATTTAATTTTTTTAAATAAGGTCAAACTAGTAGATGAACGTAATCAGTTATTAATTCTTAATAAATAAATTTATAAAATAATCTAATGAATAAGGCCATAGAAGAGGATGATTCCCAACAAAAAATAAGAGGTAATGTTGATTTCCTTACAAATGGTAAATAATAATACAAGGTGAAAAATTGTGACAAACCATATCTTTTATATACCTTATTTCATGATTTATTACATAAACATACATATAATACAATCCCAGAATATCGATAGGTCTAGTGTATTTGAGAAACTAGATACACAGAACATTAACTTGAAACATGTATATAAATAAATTATTTAAAACTTCATAACATGCCCTTAAAATCCATTGACCTTATAATATTACATGGGATAACCTAGGGACTTTCATAAGAAATAGGTGAGCTATAAATTCTATTAAGGGAATAATTAAATAATAACATGGTGAAAGTATAACATGTGAGTCAATAGGCATATCAATGTGACATAAACAGGTGAGAATAATAAACATGAACATCAAAGAATGGTATGATACAATAACATCAAGTCAATATAGGTATTTGGTAACAATATAAAACATAAAATCATAAGAATAATTCATGGATAACCACTAAGAAATCATAATACAGTGTACTTAGGATAATATAACATGTATCATACATTCTATCTCAAGAGATAAAAACATTACCCAATGCATTGGAGGGCTATTTAATTCTATTCCCACCCAACACATTCATATCATGTACATGAATTTGTGTGACACATAGGTCATACAATATAATAATTTATTTCATAAAATTTAATACCATGATTAAGGAGTGTAGGTTATATACATATAATTCTACAATAAATGAGTGATAGGTATACCAAGGTGAATATCATTGAGTGTAAATGGGGATGGGTATTCACAATATAAAAGTTAGATGTGGGAAATCATGGGATAATTTTGGAAGCATAACATGTGTACATAAAGGTTCATGGAAGATTTTAATAAGAGTGAAAGGTGGTATATTATTACATGGTCATTATAATATCTATAAAGGTATGTGTAAAAACACATTAAAAAAATGAGAAATTGGAAATCAAAAGGCTTAATATGAATAAAGTACTTGAAAAAAATAAATAGGAAGAGAATCCCTTACCTTGAGAGAGTGCTTATAATATCTTGGGAGGAGATTACTAAGAGAATAGAAACACCTTGGGAGGGATTTAGAGAGTTATATGAAGATTAAATTCATGATAAATGGGTTTTTACTGAAGAGGAGTGGGAGGTTGGGTGGGTATTTATAGCAAAAGAGAGGAGAATTATTTATTAATTTCTAAACTTAGGTTTTTTGACTCTATATGATAAAATCATAAAAAAACCATACAAGGGTTTGTTCCCATTATTTCTACCAAAGAGTATGGTTTTAAATATTTTATAATTTCAATAACTAAAAATATTAAAATAATACCATTGGTGATGTGTAAGTGAGTCATGTTCATAAATAATTGATTTTAAAATATTAAAATATAATATAGGTATTGGAGGATTCATTAAAGGTTTATAAAATAAATAAAACAACTTAAAAAAAAATTATTTTAAAGGTAAATCTATATTTTTCATGTATTTATTTTATATCATTTATTACATTAATTTTGGTATATTATAATGTAATAATAATGACTGTATATTTATACTGTATTTAATATTTACTAAAAAACTAGACTGTCTCAAAAAATTATAAAAAATTCACCTTGTACTAACTTATATACGATGATTTCAAAAATAATATTTATTTTACCAAAATATTTTTTAAATATGATAATTTCCTTCTTTAAATAATAATCCTCATTTATTGAAAAATACTGTTTTTTATGATAATAAAAATTTTCTAACCCTTATAAAGATTATATTGGTATTCATTAAATTATACTATCATTTATATATAAATTAATTTTATTTAATAAGAATATTATATGAAAATTATTTAATTAATCAAAAAGAGTATTTTAAATAAAACCATATATTTTCAAAAAATACAATTTTGGTTTCTTCATATCAAAATATTTTTTCCATCAACTCATACATAATTGTATATATAAATTAATAATGAAAATAGATACATATAATAATTATTTAATTAAAAATAAAACATAAAAATTCATACTACTGGGGTATATATACATAACCCCTTATTACACCGACGTATGTCATAAGGGTAAGGTGTGTGATGGTGGTACTTTCGTAGGGTGGTTTGGAGAATATGCTTTGGTCCATGATCTTGATAAGCTTAAACTTCACCCACAAATGATTTAGTTCATGTTTCAATAGTTGAATTTTAGCTTGGGTTTGGTTAATTGAAAATCTTAGTGATGTAATCTCCCTAAAACACTTCGATAAATGGGATTTATAGGGTATGATACTACTGGTCTAGGCCATCACTTCTTCCATTTGTATCAATTAGACCTTATCATAAAACTTAATATATAATAATATTAATGGGTAGTGTACAATGACTATATTATCAATGGTTATGATTCTTAATATTATTTTAAATTTGATAGGCTATATTTTATAATGGTCCAAAATAAATAAAGTAGTGCATGTGTTTTCTATAACTAAATTACTTATTTATTCATTAAAAAAAAACGGAAATTTCATTTATAAAATTTAGGGTCATTACATTCTTTCCCCCTTATGAAATTTCACCCTCAAAATTTTATTTCATACACTAAAATGGATAAGGGTACTTTTGTTTCATCACCTCTTCTAGTTCCCATGTCACCCCTCAAACTTATGGTTTCACCATAACAATTTTACCATGTGAGTTATCTCGTTTCATATAATTTTTTATCCATGATTTAAGATCTTAATCAGATATTCCTCATATGAAATATAATTATCCAAAGGCACCACCTATAGATTTGGTACATGTGAGGGATCTAGTATATACTTCCTTAAGAGGGATAAATATAACACATCATATACTTGATATAAGTTAGGTGGGAGTGCTAGTCAACATGACACAACTATGATGCGATCAAGGATCTTAAAATGGATGATGTATCTAGGACTAAGATTTCACTTTTTCCCAAACCTCATGAATTTATTCCATGGTGATATATAAAGTAATACTTCATTTATGAACTCAAACTCAGTGTCTCATTGATGATTGTCTTTATAACTTTTCTATCAACTTTTTGTGGATTTTATATGATGTTTAATGGTTTTAACCTTCTTTAACAACTCTTGTATAAAATTAGGTCCCACAAGCTTCAACTCTCTAACTTCATCCCAACATGTTGGAGTTCGACACCTTTTCCTATACAAAGCCTCATAAGGTTGAATTTGAATACTATAATGGAAATTGTTGTTATATGAGAACTCCACTAGGAAAATGTGTTGATCCCAACATCCTTGTAAATACATTAAACATGATATCAACATATACTCTAGAGTTAGGATAGTTATTTCAGACTGACCATCCATTGAGGGTGATAAGAAGTACTGAAACTTAGTTCTATATCCAGTGCTTGCTAAAGGATTATCTATAACCTCAAGAGTGGTATTCTATGTTGTCTTAACAATTCCCTTATGTATATCTTAATGATTTGGTCAATATATAAATATTAAATTATATAAATTAAATGCGTTGAATTTGTAAGGTGATCGACTACCACCCCAATGGAGTTATTACCTTTAGATGTCTTGAGGATTCCTATTATTAAATCCGTGGTTATGATTTCTCATTTATTTACTAGTATGGGAAATAGTTTCATCATACCCTTAGAATTATTTTATTTAACCTTGAATTTTTGGTATACCAAGCATCAGGATAAAAATTATACAAACTCACTCTATATGTTATCACACAACAAGTTTTGCTTCATATCTCTATACATCTTAGTGATTCCTATATAAATAGATAAGGATGATCTATGTGCATCATCCAGAAGTTTCCTCTTCATATCTAGTTTTTATGGGACACATATTTGGGTTCCAAACCATATAACTCCATCTTTATTTAAGTTGAACTTCAGAATATTTACCACCTTTTTCTGTATATCCTTATCATCTTTTTGGGCCTCCTTGATCCTATCAAGAGTGCATGGTTGAGAAATTATTTGAGCTAGGTAGTATGGAGATCTTTTTATTATTACCATGTCCATACTTTTTATTTATAATAAGATTAGATCCCTTTTAATACTCATCATTGATAGGGTTTTAGTATCCTTTATACTTAGATCATTTCCCACTTTTTTCACCTTCCTAGGATGATAATGGATTGAAAAATCATAATCCTTGATTATCTCTAACCACATTAATTAGATTATATTGAGATAATTTTTTTTGAATATATACTTGAGGCTTTTTATGATCCATATATATTTAACAATTATCCCTATAGAGATAATTCTACTAAATCTTTAATAAAAATATTATTGAATACAATTATAGATCATGGGTTGAGTAGTTCTACTTTTTAATATTTAATTGGTGGGAGATATAAGTTATCACTTTTTTCATCTTTCTTGAGTAATAAACTTTATCTCTCTATGGAAACATCATTGTAGATCACATATTATTCCCCACTGGTGGGTAATGTGATCACATATGCAGTGATTAGCCTAATTTTAACTCTTTAAATATCACCTTGAATTCATCAATCCAGAAAAAATTCACTCCCTTCCAAGTTAGCGTGATTAGTGAGACTAAAAATCATGAAAATTTTATCACAAATCAGCAATAGTACCCAAATAATCCAATGAAAATGTAGATATCTATCATAGATGTTTTCCCGAGATATCCTTTAATTTCCTCTTTTTTTGAAGGATCCATAAATATCTTTTTTTTGGTGTTAAAATAACCCAAGAATGTTACTTTCTCTATAAAAAACTCACATTTAATATAAATTTCATATAAATTTTCCTTTCACAAGGTCTTTAGTACAATATTCAAATTCTCCTCACGCTCATCCTTACTTTTAGAGTAGATAAAAATATCTTCTATAAAGTCTACCTCAATTTTTTTTAGTTAATCCCTAAATAATTTATTCATTATGTCCTTGAAGATAGCTAGAGCATTAGTGATTATAAATAGAATCACTATGAACTCATAGTGATCATACCTTATACAAAAATATGTCTTTGGGATATCCTCATTATTCACCTATACTTAATAATATCATGATCGAATATCCACCTTAGAGAAGTAATAGGATCTGTATAGATGATAAAAAATTAATCAATCCATGGAAGATGATACTTTTTATTTATTGTTATCTTTTTGAGCACATGATAATCAATGAAACATTGCATCAACCCATACTTGTTCCTAATAAAGAGAACCGACATAACCCATAGTGAATAACTTGGACATATAAACACTTCATCTATATTATTCTGTTGTTTCTTATTTAGATCTTAAAGTTAAACAATGGAAATTCTATATGGATTCTTGGATATTGGGGAAGATCTAGGTATAGATTTGATTGAGAAATAAACCACTTGATTAGAAGAAATATCAAGAAATTATTTGAGAAATACATCAACATATTCTCTCACAATGGGCATGTCATCAAGGATGATATTTTCTATAGTCTCAATCATTTGAGATAGATGCAATTTATTATAAGAAAATAATATACATGATTGGGATAATGATTCCTAAGAAGATTCATCCTCCTCTTTAAATTTTTATAGAATTAGAGGTATATTCTTGATACAGAGGGTAACTTCCTTATCCTTGAAATTTATATTGGATATATAAAATGAAATATAATCCATATTAATAATAGAATAAAATTACAATAAAAGGATTATAATAAAAGATTTTGTAAAATTCATCCCACACATATTAATAGGGAAGAAGTTAAATACTTAGGATGTAATAATTCATCCATTTTCTATTTTCACCAATAGCTCCTCTTCTATGTTTCGAGGTGATGTTTGAATATTTCTACTAAACATGTGTGATATGAAAAAACTAGAATAAAATAGTAAATTATATATTATTGAATGAATGAATAGCATACTTATCACTATATAATTTTTTGTATCCACCTTAACAGTTGTGATGACATAAGCTCACCCTTTCTATCAAGGCCCTAGAGGTTGTTTTTGTTGGTTATTATTGACAACTCTTGGCTTAGTGCATTGATTCACATAGTATCACTGTTACATGTAGTCGAAACATTATAAAATAGGCTGAGGGTCGACTAGAGTATTCATTTATTTTATCATATTGGTATGTTTCTCCCAGCAGAACTGTCTATCTAGGTTCCCTTCCTCCCCAAACCTAAATCATTTCCTTAGCCCCCTTTAATTTTTTTTGTGATGATTTTTCCTATAATTTTGATAAGTGGGATACTGATATTTATTTATAGTGTGAGATTTCTCCATCATCCCCCCATAATTAAACTTCATTCTATGATTCCTATCTCCAGACCTATAAGATACTTGAGATTAATTGATCTTAATTTTGACATTAAGGGTAAATTGGATAATTTTCTCATAGCTTTAAAATTATTGAATCACTAAATATTTTCATAAATTTATCTTTATCCCACTAAATAAGTGGTCGGATTTACTTTCAGGGTCAATAAAAAATCCATAGGTGTATCATGAAAGTTTTTTGAAGTTATCTTCATATTCTCTGATGGATTCATCATCCTTTTTCTTGAGGATAAGGAAATCCCTCTCCATTTTAAGTCAAATAGTACAAGGAAAATATTTATAAAAAACATTTTTTTGAATTCTTCCCACTCCATTGCTTTGATCTCTTCCTCAGGCTTCATATTCTTTATCAACATCCAACATTGATTAGCTTCTACCTCCATATGATAAAAAACTAGTACAAACTTCTATTTTTTATATCATTGAAGTAAAAAGAAGATATTTTAAATGAAGTTGATATATCATTACACAATTAATGAATTGGAGATCCACTAAAAGTTAGAGTTTTTTTTCATAGAGGTCTCAATTGAAACTTTCTTTTTCTTAATGGGATGTGAGGTTTACCTAGAATTCAAGTATCTATTCATAACTTATGTTAATTGACTAAGTATTTTCATGAAGTTATTGATCCCATAGGATTAGGAATCTCATTTGGGAAGTCATTACATTTCCCATCACATTGGTTATTGATTTGGTTCCTCCTATTTGGATCCATTGACTAAAATAGAGGAAAAACCAGGGATGATAATTTTCTAACTATTAGACACATAAAAGGGAAACTATGAACATTTAAGGGATAACTCATAAATTACATACATTACTTAAACTATTAATTTATATATTTCAATCTAAGTTATCCATAGTCTATTTAATAAAATAAAATTTTATGGGAATTATCATTCCCTTAATAATGGTTTATAAAGAGATTTTTAATTTAACAAATCATATCCCATAGGAGTGTTAAACTATGTGTAAAAAATGATACATTTTCATGAACCATGTGATGATCAAGTTAATACCCAATGAACCCTTTTTGGGGTTATTAAACCCAGGTAAAACTATGTGAGAGCCACAAACACTTGTTGTATTTAGACATAGATTTTGTTTCTTAAAAACCATTTAATCTATAATTTACCGAAATTTAGGGATGTTTTACTATTTTTAGTCTTATATCTAAGGCTTTCACTAAGGTTTTATAATACCAATCCTCCAAAATAACTATACCTTCCTCTGATACCAACTATGACAACCCATATCTTTTATATTCCTTATTTCATGATTTATTACATTAATATACACATTATACAATCCCAAAAGATTGAGAGGACTAGTGTATTTGTGAAATTATATACATAGAATATTAACATGAAATATGGATATAAATACATTATTTAAAACTTCATAACATGCCCTTAAAACCCATTAATCTTCTAATACTACATAAGATAACCTGGGGACATACATAAGAAAGGGATGAAATATAAATAATAGTAAGAGAATAATCAAAGAATAACATGATAAAAGTAATGAACGTGAGTCAAGAGACATATAAAGGTGAAATAAAAGGGTGATAATCATAAAAATTAACATTTAATAATGATATAAGATGATAAAATCAAGGAAATATTGGAATGTGGTAACAATATAAAACATGAATTCATAAGAATAAGTTAAGGATAACTACTAATAAATCATAACATTGTGCTTATAATAATCTCCCATGAACCATAAATTGTATATCATGTGATAAAAATGTATCCCAATTCATTGGAGGGCTATATTATTTCAAGCTCACCCGTTAGATTCATATTATGTACATGCATTTATGTTCTACATAGATCATACAAAATAAGAATGAATCTCATCAAATACAATCACATGATTATGGAGTGTGGTTTAAATATATGGAAGTACCCAATAAATCAAATATAGTTACATATAGGTAAATACCATTGAGTGGAAATGGGGATGGGTATTCACAAAACAAATTTTGGGCATGGAAAATCACAAAATAATTTCGGCAACATAACAGGTATAAATAAAGGTTTATAGAAGGGTTTAATGAAAGTGAAAAGTGGTTTCTAATTATATGGTAATCATAATGGTAGCAAATATATATGTAAAAACACATTAAAATATGAAAAATTTGAAATCAAAAGGCTTAATATGAAGAAAGTACTTAAATAAAAAGAAGAGGAAGAGAACCCATTACATTGAGAGGGAGATTATAAAAGTTTGGGAGGGGTTTATTAAGAGTACAAGAATACCTCAGGAAGGATTTATATATGTATATGGAGATGAAATTAGTTATAAATGGGTTTTTAGTGTATAGAAGTGGGAGGTTTGGTGGGTATTTATAGAAAAACAAAGGGGAATTATTTAACTTAGGTTTTGGACTCTATATGATAAAATAACCAAAACCAAAATCCTTCCTATGGGGTTTTCTCATATTTTCTACCAAATAAAAGTGGTTTTAAATATTTTATAAGTCCAAAAATATAAAATATTAAAATAATTCCATTTGTGATGTGGAAGTGAGTCATGTTTATAAAGAATTTATTTTAAAATAACAAAATATAAAATAGGTTTTTGAGGATTAATTAAAGGTTTATAAAATCAATAAAATAACTTAAAAATAAAATTATTTTAGAGGAAAATATATAATTTTTCATGTATTTATTTTATATCATTTATTACATTATTTTTTGGATATTATGTTGTTATAATACAAACAAAATATTTACACCATATTAATTTTTTACCCAAAAAATGTGACTATCTCAGAAAATTTTGAAAAATAAACCATTGGAAAATTTATACATGATGACTTCAAAAAATAATATTTATTTTAGCAAAATAATTTTCTAAATATGAGAATTTTCTTTAAATAAAAATCATAATTTATTGAAAAGTACTATTTTTACAACAATAACAATTTTTTAACCCTTATAAAGATTACATTGTTGTTTATTAAATTATATTATCATTTGTATATAAATAAATATTATTTAATAATAATATTATATAAAAATAAAATTTATTTCAAAGTTCTTGAATTTATCAAAAAGATAATTTTAATTAAAACCATATATTTTTAAAAAATAAAATTCTGGTTTCTTCATGTCAAAATATAATTTTCATCAACTCATATATAATTTTATATACAAAGTAATAACTAAAAGGTATAAATATAATCATTATTTTAATAAATATAAAACATAAAAACTTATAATACTAGGTTTTAAATGCATAACCCTTTATTACACGAGTATACATCCCAAGGGTAAGGTGTGCGATGGTGGTACTTTCTTGGGGTGGTTATAATAACATGGTTTGGGGCATGATCTTGATATGATTGAACTTATCCCATAAGTAGTTTCATTTATGGTTCAATTGTTGAATTTTAGCTTAGTCTTGGTCAAGTTAAAAGCCTAGTGATTCCATCTCCCTTAGAATCTCTAATAAATTGGCTCCATAGGGCATGATCTCATTGGTTGAGGCCATTTCTTATTTTTTTTCAATTAGACATTATTATAACCCTTGATATATAATAATCTTAATAATCACTTTATAAAAACTATATTATCAATGGTTTTGATTTTGAATGATCTTTTAAATCTGATAAGATATATTTTATAATGGTATAAAATAACCAAAGTAGTGCATGTGTTTTCTATAACTACATTACTTATTTATTCATTAAAAATGGAATATCATTTATAAAATTTTGGGTCATTACAAAAATGAAATAGTGAGAAGACATATAAAACTGAAAAAATATTCATAGAAGAATAAAATTATATGAGGTTTTATAAATAAAGAGCATGAAAATTCCCCATATGTATTATCTTTAAAAAATAATCCTGATTTAAAATTGAGATTGAAGAAGAAACACTTATGATAATGGTAACATAATAATAAAAAAATAACATAAGAGGGTTACCATAAAATGGTTATTCAAATATCTTGAAATGAAAAATATTTACTACACTTGAAGGAAACATGGTAGTGAATACACCATATAAAATAAATGATGGTGGGAAATATCAAACATGTCCTGTGAAATTGAAAATAGAGAAAAATAACCCTTACATCGTCATTATATTTTTAATTGAAAACCCACAAAGGAAAAAATGAGATGGATTTGTAAATTTATTAAATTAAATGAAAAATTATGATAAAGGAAAACAATCTCCATTATGTACACCAAAAAAGGGAATAAGTTATGAATATGCATCACATCTCTATGAAGTAAAATTGAGATGAAAAAACCCTTAACTTGTATTCCCTATTAATTGATCGCTGCACAAAAATTATGTATAATGAATAATTTTTTTCAATAACTTATTTAAGAAAATTATTCAAATATACCACCCATTTATACACTTTATTTATAATTATTTATTAGATATAATATTTAGGTATAGTTTGTTTTCCTGATCAGGGGTTAGAACTTTTGATTGTTTGTTTTGTATAAGTACCACAGTGACAGGATTAATTATTAATTATTTTTTCAAAGTGAATTATTAATAGATTATTCAAGATAGAATAATAATTATTTTTTAATGATTCCCCAAGTCCCATTTTAATTAGGTGAAATACATAGATATAGTTTTGTGAAAAAGGAAATTACGGTGACCTAGTTTTGGCATGTTCAACAATCGAAATGGGATATATCAATAAATATTAATAAAAACTTTCCATAATGATTAAAATATATTAAATAAATCATTATTATATGATATTTTCATTATATAATATTCATTAATTATTCATAATCTAAACATTATAAAATCATTCACATAGGTGGTAAAACTGACCCAAACAAGAGCATGTTATAATGATTTAATGAGTAAGGAATTGTTTTTATGTAATGGTAATATAAATTTTAAATAAGCTTAAATTTTTTATAAATATAATATATATTCATTAAATTAATTTTGATAACCATACATGAAGGGTGGTGATGAGAAATGGAAATTTTCATCCCTTGAGGCAGTGGTCCTCACGCACACATGATTAACATTTCTATTTCTTAATGAATGGGATGGAATAAAGGTATATGAATAAATTATCATTTAAGAATAATAATTTTGACATATTATAGATATTATTTCATAAAATTAATCATTTTTTATATCCATTATAATATCCTATAATTTCAATATTTTTTTAAAATTATATTGAATTATTTTGAGACAAGACGCTTTGACAAAACATGATTTTGAGGCTCGGTGAGCTCAGAATGGAATTTTAAACTTTTTTTAAGTTCATTTAAGTAAACTTACAAGAGGTTTTTTTAACTTTTAAACTAGTGCTCAGATAAAAAAATACGAAGGAACCATTGAAATCGAAACATCGGGGTTTTCCTAGAAAGTACTTAACTTTGACCATTATGAGTCAGAAGGAAAAGTTAATTTTTGGACTTTTTAGAAAATAATAAAATAACTTAAAAAGTTATTTTATTTTTTTATTTTCTCACAATTGAGCGGCGGATGGTTGAGTTGTGGTGCGACGATGAGGTAAATTAAATGAAGCTCATTAATGGCTCATTTTTGTGTAGTGTAATGATGCATTAATTGAGGCATAATAGATATACTGTTTCATAAATGAAACAACAAAACGACGTGACATCACATCATAATAGAAACACTATGATGTGTTTTCTTTAAATAAGCTAATTCATTGGAGAAAATGATAATTAAATTGTGGAAATTCTTTGAAGGACCTATAGTAAGGATTCTCTCTAATTAAAAACAACAAACACTGGTAGGATCACTAGCAATGTTGACACTTTAGGAAGAACATGACCAATAAGCGACGAATACCAGCAGATATTGAATCCTCAAGGGTGGGATTCTTCAATGATGAATGTTGATCGAGGTAAGGGTTATTTGATTGAATTATTTTTCTCATTATTTTTGTTCTAAGGTGGAGAATTCAGGTCAACCCACAAACAGGTTGACCCATGGATCGTTCGTTGATGTAGGAGGGTGCCCTTTTTCTTAGGTTTTCTATTCGGGATTTAATTATTGTGTTTCATAAAATATCATCCTCAAATCTCCCCCTATTTTAAAACTCTAATGAGGAGAATGTGGGCCAAAAAAAACAAGGAATGATCCCCTTTTCTTGTGCATTATTCATGGACATGTATTTTAAAGGGACATAAAGGTGAATCCAAGGCCTTTGTGGGGTAGGCAACACCCCACAGAGGCCGAAGGTGCAGTTAGTGCGAAGAACGGACCACCGATGCAGATCTGGTGGCCCAAGGAAAGAAATGATGGTGTGACGACACCGGTGGGTGGTGATGGCAGGTGAGTGGTGTCTAAGAGTGGGTGGCAGATGTGGGCGAGTGGTGGCACACCATGACGATGTGCCGGAGTTGGCTGTCACGACCAGCTCGAACCGCGGCGTAGCGGGAGGTGCCGTCAGATGGGATGAAAACTAGTAGTAGGGATACAATCTGAAGCTATGGGCTTCACTTATTAGAAGATTGTGGTCCCCTAACTGGGTGTAGGATATCTGTCCAGCCGCGTAGCGGTGATCCCCAGATGCGCCGTGCATCCTGGCTAGTGGAAGTGGCCCCGCGGGGACCCGTGGGGCGAGGGGAAGCCGGACGTGGATTCCAGCTGCGTTCTATCCAGGTGGAACTGGTCCACCTATGGTGAACCGGACAGGGAACATGCATCCCCAACAAGCCAGACCCACGACCCAATGGGCTGGTCTGACCAGGTCAGACCGAACCCGAACCTAATTGGCCCCTTTTTGAAAAAATGCCAATATCTTTCAAACCGAACGTCCATTTGACAAGATGTTTGTGAAGTTGGAACCCTTGAGATGAGGAGGATATTTTGGAATAATCTATGTAGGATTTCACATAAGTTGAAATATGATGAATGGTTTGTGGATTAGTTCTCCTGAGATCAAGCATGCTACGTGTGGAAACCTTGCGGTTGGCTGAGACCTAAAGACTGCTGACAAGCGACCCTGTGTGGATCGAATAATATGGCCTAGTGGGAAGAATCTTCTATGTGACCCGGAAGGCCCATGGTGGGGATCCTCTTCTGTGTGACCCAACAGACCCATGGTACTTTACAGGAGGAATACCTTAGTATGGCCAAGGTGGGAAGCAGATTCTGTGTGACCCGACATGCCCATGGTGGGGAGCGACTTCTGTGTGACCCAGCATACCCATGATACACATTAGGAATGAGTATCACAACAGTCATAGGTTAGTAGGAAGTGGCTTATGTGTGATCTAGTAGGCCCACTGTACTCATTGAGGAGGAGTTCTCGAGCATGGTGTTCAACGATATGATCGTTGGTCTTACTTTTCTACTCTAGAATATACCTGGTGTGAGCTATCTTGTGTCGTGATCATGTTTCTTGGTTTTCTCCATGGATTTATTTTTAGTCTTTCCTTTTTTTAGGGTCCTTAATGAGTATATTTTTACTCACTCCTTCACAATATTCACCCGCACATGTTGTGTATAGTGAAAATGACTACCGCCTTGACGGAGGACTTGGTGGCCCAAGACCCAGTGGTTCCCGGTGAGACCAGTAAGGTAGGGAATACTTCTATGGCTTCTAGAAGATACTATATACTTACAAATTATGTGGGGTTTCCAGTGGATGAATTTCATAGTTTTCCTTATACTTTCATGTTTTCCAATTAGTCTTTTGTTGGGTTTGTATTCTGGCCCATTTGACATTCAGTTGTACTTGTACTCAGTGGTTATTTATAGTGGTCTGCTTGTTTTACTTTTACAGATTTGGGAGATGGTTGTGTGTGCATGTGTACATGTACTTAGGTAAATTCCTCCCACTTGTAGGTTGATGCCTTCAACGCTAGTCGCCAACCCCTGGCCTCCAGGAGGTGGGCTTGGGGTATGTCACAACACGGTCCCTGGGGGACGGGTTGTGAAAAAGTGGTATCAAAGGTGGTTGGTTCAACCTCAAAGACCAAGAGTCTATTGTTTTGTGTTTGGGAAATAGTGTTAAATGTTTCGAGTTTGACTTTCAGATTCAGGGAGTCCAGTGTTAGTGTGGTGGCCAATGTATCCATACACCAAGACCCTGAATTCTGCTTTTCGGATCTATGCATGAAAACACTGGTTGCATAAGTGTTTACTTATGTTCTTCTCGAATAAGAGACAGATCACCATGTATAATCTATTAACCACATTACATCTTGATCTATATCAGGATGCCTCTATGTAGATGGCTAGCTAGGCTTCCGATACTTTATCGTGTGGACAACCAGCCTAGCGATGAGGCTTTGGTTTAGGGACCAGTGCTAGAGATGGCCCCTATGGGTGGTGCACCGGTGTTTCCACCACCCTTTGATCAATAGTTACTACCGAAGTTACTAGTAGAGGACGTACACATACTCAGTGTCTTTCATGAGTTTCAGAGATAGATACCTCCTAGGTTTAGGTGAGAGACAGATCCTCAAGTCAATGAGGACTGGCTAGTGGCCATGATGTGGGTCTTCTGCTTAGTGAGGACATCGCTTGACCAGATTTATATCTTGGTCTTAATCCTTCTACAGATATCTACAGGGATATAGTGTAGCTTGACCATCTATACACATAATGAGGTGACCCTCACCTAGACAGACTTCGAGCATCTTTTCTAGGAGGAGTTTTTCCCCGCGACTTTTCACTCTGTACGCATACAGGAGCTGCTTCACCTGCAGCATGGCAACATGTCAGTGGATTAGTACTCTGAAAGGTTTACAGACCTCTCTCACTACTCCATAGACATGGTTCAAGAACCTTTATTTAGGTCATGGACCTTTTAGAAGAGACTCATATGGGAGATCAGGGAATCCATGGTGTCTCTCAGCATCCCCACTCAGGATGGAGTGTTGGAGCAGGCCCTTCTTGTGGAGAGATTCCTAGAAGAGAAGACACTGACAGCCGAAGCCACCAACAGACACCAGGCGGTAGAGTCTTAAATAGTGAGCAGCAGGAAATAGATGAGGGGACCCAAGTGGGTTAGGTATTTTAGAGGACAACCCTAGAACTCGAGGTCGATAGTACGGGGCTCCCAGAGTAGAGGGAGTCAGTAAGGAACTAGGTTGTGCTTCACATGTTTCGGGAAGGGACACATCAATCGTGACTTCCCGAACCACTACACAAATGATCAGCAGCCGGTCGAGGGACCGCCAAGGTAGAGTCAGATGTTTGATCAAGGAGGTCCTCAAGGCAATGGATGTGTAAGGAGAGAAGGCCGAGCGACAAACGATGGATGATGGTTTGAGGTGATACCACCACCACCCCCATGTGGTCCACCACGAGATTAGGGAGCCGGTGGATAGGGGAGAGGATAGATTCAGGAAATGGAGGCCTACGACCACAGTACTCCAAAGATGATTAGAGGTATGATATGTGTCTTCTCCACCTTAATTTCAATTCTTGTAGACATAGGTTCTAGTCACTCTTTCCTTTCCATGACTCTCATTTGGATCTCAGAGATTATGATGGAGCCATTAGCTCGATCCTTATGATTAGAGACTTATATGGGAGGGGATTAAATGATTACACACTGGTTCCGGTAGTGTGATATTACTCTAGGAGTAAATAGATTCAATTGGGATCTCCTAGTAGCAGCGTCAAGGCCTTAAGACACCATCCTGGGTATGGACTAGTTATCTATAGTCTATGCTCATATCTACTATATTAGGCGTAAAGTGCAGTGCATATGCGAGGATGGGAGCATGTTTTCCTTCACCGATGAGAAAAAAACTTTTTCAGTACATGACATACTTTCTCGAAGGAGGGTGCATCCAATCACTTACCAATTGGCTAGCCTCACCCTTGATGTGGTGGACGAGAGGAGTCCAATCTTTTATGTAGTGATGGATGAGTATGAGGACATCTTTACAGAGGATGTTTTAAGACTACCTCCTCATAGGGAGGTAGACTTCTGCATCGATCTGTACCTAGGGAAGGAACTGATATCCACACCGGAATATCAGATGAATCACATGGAGCTTCTTGAATTGAGGGTACAATTGGAGGACTTACAGGAGAAGGGCTTTGTGAGACCCAAAATTTAACCATGGGTATCCCTAATGTTGTTTTCCAATATGGAAGACATGATCTTGATGCTATGAATGGAATTTTGGTGCCTGAACCAGGTGAATATGAATAACGAGTGTCCACTACTAAGGATTGATGACCTCTTCGACCTGCTGAAGGGAGCAAGGTAGTTCTCAAAGATTGAACTCATATCAGCCTATCATCAGCTTAGGGTATGGGATAAGGACGTACAAAAGAAAACCTTTAGATGGCGATATGGACACTACGAGTTCTTGGTGATTCCCTTTAGCATGACCAATGACCCGGAAGTGTTCATGGGACTGATGAACAAGATATTATAGCCTTAACTCAATCATTTTGTGGTGATCTTCATTGATGATACCTTGGTGTACTCGGTGTTAGAGGAGGATCATGCTACACACCTGTAAATAGTCCTAGATACATTATGAGAGCACAAAATTTATGGTAATCTCTTGAAGTACCATTTCTGGATTTGGGAGGTCCACTTTTTGGGACATGTCATCTCAGAGGTTGGAGTTTCAGTTGATCCAGCGAAGATAGAGGCAATGATTTCTTGGGAGCCACCTAAGAGCGTGACTAAGGTGTGGAGTTACTTGGGGTTACCTGGATACTACTGGAGATTTGTTCCCAACTTTTCCAGAGTAGAATAACATTTATCAGCCTTGACATGGAAGGTATAACCCTTCGTGTGGATGGAGAAGTTCCAGAAGAGTTTCTAGGAGTTGAGGCGGAGACTGATGAGTGCCCCCATCTTGAGGCTACCAGAAGTGGGCGTTGGGTATGTAGTTTTCTACAACGCATCAGTGAACAGATGAGGTTGTGTCCTGATACAATAGGGAGTAGTGATTGCCTACATCTCACGATAGTTAAGGAAGCATGAGAAGAACTACATGAACCATGAACCGTAGTTATCATCAGTTGTGTTTTCCTTGAAGATGTGGCAACACTACTTGATGGGTGAATAGTTTACCATCTACTCTTACAAAAAGAGTCTTAGGTATATATTCTCACAAAAAGACATAAACTTGAGATAGCAGCGATGGATGGAGTTCCTCCAGTACTATGACTTTGAGATAACCTATACTCCTGGGAAGGGGAACATGGTGGTAGATGCACTCATTAGGAGGTCTGGTTTACAACTGCTGAGTGAGGTGACAGAGTAGCTAGCAACGATACAGATATCCTTCATGGATAGTGATGGAGAAGCTTACCTTCAGTCGATGACTATCACTCCCCCACTCTTACAATGAGTTAGAAAGGAATAACTTGTGGATATTGACTATGAGGCCCAACATTCTTAGTTATCCTCAAGAAAGGATCCTGATGGATTTTTGATAGTTGGGAAGCACGTCATAATTTTTAGAGGATTCACCATATTACCAATGACATTGTTGGAGGAGGTGTTGAGGGAGTTCCATACACCCCCCTTGGAATTACATCCTGGAGTGTAAAAGATGTACCAAGAACTCTGACGTCAGTACCGATGGCCAGGGATGAAGAAAGTTGTGGTCGAGTTTGTTTCACAATTCCTTACTTGTTAGTAAGTGAAGGCTGAGCATCAGGTTCTAGAAGTCTTGGCACAACCACTTGAGATACCAGAGTGGAAGTGGGATGGTATCTTGATGGACTTTGTGACAGGGTTACCACGCATGTCCATGGGCCGCAATTCTATTTGGGTGATTGTTGACCGACTCACTAAGTTGAATCACTTCCTAACCATCTAAGAGTAGGGATCGGTAGATGTCCTATGACACCTCTATGTCCAAGAGATAGTGTAGCTACATGGGGTGCCTTCGACGATTGTCTTAGACTATGATGCACACTTTACATTCGGGTTGTGTGGAGGATTGCAGGAGGAGTTCGGGACTCAGATTCACTTGAGCAAAACTTTTTACTCCCAGACAGATGGTTAGATGGAGCAGACCATACAGACCTTGGAGGACATGATTCATGCTTGTTTACTTGATTTTGTCCATAGTTGGGAGTACCACCTACCACTGGTGGAGTTTTCATACAACAACAACTATCAATCCACCATTATCATGACACCGTTTGAGGCTTTGTATGAACGAGCATGCAGATCAGCTCTATGTTAGACAGACCCAGGGGAATCAACACTCGTGGGTCCAGAGTTGGTATGGGATACCACTGAGAAGGTGAAAATCATCCAAGAGTGGATGAGGACTGCACATAGAATACATAAATTTTATTTTGATCGAAGATAAATACCCTTGGAGTTTGAGGAGGGAGACCATGTGTTCCTTTGTGTCACACCACAATGGGGATTGTGGAGATTTGGCCAGGGCGAAAAGTTTTCTCTGAGGTTCATAGAAACTTTTCAGATTCTCAGTAGAGTTGGAGAGCTGGCATACTTCTTAACTCTTCCCCCCCATAGATGCACTGGGTGAACGATGTTTTTCACATGTTGTAGTTGAGGAGGTACGTGCATGATCCATCATACATTATCGACTGTGGCGAGCTAGAAATTGATGATGGGGTGACATTTGCAAAGTTTTTGGTGGAGACAGAGGATCAACATAAGATAATCCTTCATGGATGGTCGATTCCTTTGGTTCATGTTTGGTGGTAGCATGGGAATCTCCAAGAGAGCACATGAGAGTGGGAGGATCAGATTCATGCTCAGTACCTCTATTTGTTTGATTATCATTTTTTTTGGATTTTGAGGACGTAAATCCCTAAGGTGGGGAGAATGTAATTTTATGAAATTTCCATGTATATATTTTTTAAATTATATGAAATTATTTTGAGACAATACACTTTGACGACATGTGATTCTGAGGCCCGATGATCCCGGAATAGAATTTTGATCCTTTTTAAGTTTATTTAATTAAACCTACAAGTGGGTTTTTATAACTTTTAAACCAGTGACTGGATAGAAAATATGAGGGCACGGTTGAACTCAGAATGATGGTATTCTCCTAGAAAGGAATTAACTTCAACCGGCATTGGTCGAATGGAAAAGATAATTTTTGAACTTTTTAGAAAATAATAAAATAACTTAAAAATTTATTTCATTTTTTTCTTTCCTCACAGTTGAGTGGTGGACGGTGGTGCTGTGGTGCGACTACGAGACACATTAAATGAATCTCATTAATGGATCATTTTTGTGCATCATAACAACACTTTAATTGAGGTATAATAGATACACTGTTTCATAAATAAAATAGCGTAACGACACGACGTCACAGTGTAATAGAAATGCTCCGACATGTTTTATTTTAATAAGATAACGTGTTGGAGAAAATGAGAATTAAACCATGGAAATTCTCTGAAAAACCTACAACAAGGATTCACTCTAATGATGAACAACGAACACCGGGATGATTGCTAGAAACGTCGATACTTTATGAAGAACGATACTGGGAAGTGGAGAACACCAAAAAATATTGAATCCTCAAGGTTAGAACACTTCAAAGACAAACGTCGATTGAGGTAGGAGTTGTTTGATTGAATTCCTCTCCCCATTCTTTTTTTCTAAGGTGACGAATGCAGGTTAGCACACAAACAGGTTGACCCACAGATTGTTCGTTGATGTGGGAGGGTTCCATTTTTCTTGGGTTTTCTATTCATGATTTAATTATTTTGTTTGATAGAACATCATCCCCAAATCTCCCCCTAATTTAAAACTCTAACTTAGAGGGCGTGGGCTGACACGAACAAGGTTCGAGCCCCTCCGATTGTGCATTCTTCATGGCTGGGAATTTGAAAGGGGAGGGAAGGGGGATCTAAGGACTTCGAAGAGAAAAAGACACCCCACAGAGGCTGAAGGTGTAGTTAGTGAGAATAACAGACCACAGGTGCAGACCCGGTGGCCCACAGAAGCGGTCACGGGCAGGTGTAAGCGCACTATGATGGCGTGCCAGAGTTGGTTTCTGTGGATGGATCAGGCCGCAGCGTAGCGGGAGGAGCCACCAGCTGGGCTGATGGCTAGCAGCAAGGATGTGACCCCTTGGGCACGTCAGTTGAGTGGCCCGCAGCCGCGTACCACACTTCTCGGGAGCACACGGTCCCTTGACCGCATACAAGAGATCTGACCAACCAGACTGGATGACCGTGTAGTGGCGATCCCCGAGCATTCCGTGCATCCAGGCTAGTGGAAGCGGCCCTGTGGAAACTCGTGGGGTGAGGGGGAGCTGGATGAGGCTTCTAGCCACGTCCCGTCCAGGCGGAACCAATCCACCTATGGCAGAATGGACAGGGCACGAGCCATCCCAGTTGGCCAGACCCACCCCATTAGGTCGGTCCAGACCCATGGCCCAACAAGACAAACTAGGCCGGACCTAGGATAGGATGGGTAAGTCTGACAAGGTCGGACTGAACCCGAACAGAACCAACCTCTTTTTGAAAAAACACCAATATCTTTCAAACCAGGAATTCATTTGATGATTTGTTTATAGCATTGGAACCCTTGAAATGAGGAGGATATTTTAGAATAATATATGGAAGCTTTAGAGGAGGTTGAAATATGAATAATGGCTTGGGGATTGGTTCTCATGAGATCAAGCGTGCTACATGCAGAAACCCTATAGTAGGCTGAGACCTAAAGACTGCTGACAAGAAATCCTATGTGGATCAGTTACTATGGCCCAGTGGGAATCAGATTCTGTGTGACCCAACATGCCCACGGTGGGTAGAATCTTCTATGTGACTCGACAGACCCACAATAATCGATAGGAGGAGTACCTCAGTATGACTCAGATGGGAAGAAGCTTCTGTGTGACCCAACATGCCCATGGTGGGGAGAGGATTCTGTGTGACCCAACATACCCATGATAATCATCAAGGATGAGTACCACAACAGTCCTAGGTTAGTGGGAAGTAGCTTCTGTGTGACCCGGTAGGCCCACTGTACTCATTAAGGAGGATTTATCTAGTAGACCATGGTGTTCGATGATATTACTAATGATATTACTTTCCTGATCTAGAATATACCTGGTGTGATATGTCTTGAGTTGTGATCATGATTTGTGATCATGTTTCATGGTTTTCTCTCTACATTACTTTGTGATCTTTTCTTTGTGTTTTGGGATACCTACTGAGTATATTGTTACTCACCCCTACATAGGATTCACCTATATGTGTTGTTTCTAGTGCAGACGACCGCCGCCTTAACAGAAGACTTGGTGGGCTAGGACTAAGTGGTGCCCAGTGAGATCAGGCAGGTGGGGAATACTTATATGGATTTCATTAGCTACTCTGTACTTACCCATCAGGTGGGTTTTCCAGTGAACGAATTTTAGAGTTTTCCTTGTAATTTTCTGTTTTCCAGTTAGTCTTTTGTTGGGTTTGTATTCTGGACCATTTGACTTTCAGTTTTACTTGTACTCAGTGGTTATTTATAGTGGTATTCTTATTTTACTTTTCCAGCTTTGGGACGTGGTTGTGCATGCGTGCATACAGGTACTCAGGAAAATGCCTCACACTTAAAGGGTGACACCTTCAGTGCTAGTTGCCAACCCCTGACCTTTGGGAGGTGGTCTTGGGGTATTTCATGACACGAGCCCTGGGGGATGGGTTATAAAATCCATGATAGGCAGAGATGAAAAGAAACCACATCACTTCATGGAGGCGGTAGTCTACATGTATGCACGATCAATGCTATTTTTCTTTTCTAAGTTAATGGAAAGTATTAAATAATGGTTTCAAAAATAATATAATAACATTTAATTATATCAATAATACTAATTTAATTATATTAGTGTGACTATAAGAATTTTTTAAGAGGGATAATAAAAATAAAATACTAATGAGTAAGAAATACTCTTGTTGAGAACTTAGGATATCTCTTGGAAATATCCTTGAAAATAGAGGTCTTAGGATAAATAATTGAGAATAAAGGATTATGAAATTGGGATATAATTATATTAGGATAAAAATATTATATTTTTTAGGATGGTATTCAAAGGTATATGTGTATCATACAATGTTTGAATTGATCCCCTTTCATAAGTGAAGATAAGGGTAATTTTGGAAGTACCCATTACATTTCAATAATAGTGTGTCACTATTCAAGGGTCAAAGGCTCCAAAAGTTTAAAATAATGGAGGAGATGAGTTTTAGGTGAGGAAAATATCATCCATACACTTTTATGTACGTTTTTAAATGTTTTAGGTCATTTACATTTAGTAAAACACATTTTACCTTTTTTTACTTTTATTATGGTAACTAATGTTTTAACCTTAGTAATTAATTTTAACAACCAAAATTAAAATTAGAATTATTGAAAAATTATAACATGATTATTTATAATATTAAAATAATTTTATCAAATAAAATATCTAATTATTATAAAATTTAATTTTATAATTATTTCACATACTGTTTAAAAATAGTCTTTATAAAAAGTGTGTTTTACGTTGAAAATTTATATGTTGGTTAAAATTATCAATGTTATTAATTTACATGAAATAAATTAGTTTATTATAAAATAAATAATTTTTTTGGCTATAAAATAAATAAAAAATTGAATTTTACCATAAAAAATTTTAATTAAAAGAAAAGATGGAACACTATTTTTAAATTGGAATATAATTTTATCGAAGTTATAAAAATTAAACATCAGGTTTCTAAGTTTAGAATAATTTTATCCCTTAATATATATTTTATTATTTTAAAATTTTAATATATTTATATGTATTTAATATATAATGATAAACTCATGAAATTTATAAGTTTGAAAAAAACATTATTTTTCACTATTCACTTGAAAATAAATTATTTAAGAAAAATACAAAATATTAACCCTAAGATAATTTTTACGTGATGAAATCAAAAAATAAGTTTCACTTTATAAAATTAAAGTTCTAAAATTTATAAATTTATCATTTAAATGAAAATTCAAAATACCAAAGAAAACAACTTTTATTAAAAAATGCATGTTCAAAACATTAAGTGTTCTTAGTACTATTTCATACCACTTCCCAACTTAAAAAGTGTTAATATATTATTTAATATATTTAAATATTATATATTATCAAAATAATCATTTAAATGTGGTTGATTTAATATACTAGGATAAAATAAAAAACACTTAAAAAAAAATTAGTTGAGATAGAACAATATTTAATATTAGATAATATTAATTGTTTTTCCTCTAAATGTATGCATTTTAGTTGATTAATATATTTTTATTTACTATTGGATTTATTATTCTTATAATTTTCTTAATAATATTCATATAATGTGTATAACTCATTTTAGTTCAGTGTTGTGTGCGGAACAAGCTATTGAAAATAATATTTATTTAACAGAAAGATGTATTGTAAAATATTAGGGAATTATAATGCCAGTATTAGAAATTTTATACATGATTATCCCATGATACAGTCACATTAAAAATTATATATTTTTTTTCATTTTACCACATGCTCGATATACTTGAGTCCTTTTATCATCCATCATTTTTTACACTCTCTCAAAATCATTATTTTTATTAGTTGCATCATGTGTACTTGTACCATTGTCATCTTGCATTTAAATAATTTATTTTTTGTGATTATTAATAAATATAAACTAATAAAATATCAAAATTTCCACTCCACTCCTTTCATTTATATCATGACCTGTCTATGATTTTATTTTTATAGTAATTATGATACTAAACATAATAATTTTTTGAAAACCAACTTTTTTATAAGGTAGCTTACTTATTCCAAACTTAACCAAGGTATTTTGATATAATCATAATAAGGGTAGCATTTAAGTCCTCCATTTTAAGCATTATTAATTAAAAAATATAAAAAATCAACTTATTTAAAAACTATATTGAGATTCAATTTGTATCATATATCCAACTTTCATCCATTCTATTACAAACACATCTTTTTATTAAAATCAACATAGAAGAATTATTATTATAAAATTCATAAAAAACATGAATCTTTTGAATATATATTAAGATAATAAAATAATTCCACAACTAAATACATATATTTTTATCATGAAAAGTGTTTATTAAAGAAGAACATTTTTCCACACAGCATAAAAGGTATAGTATGTGATATATATATTTTTATCAAAGAAAAAATTCATAATAGATACATAAAATATTTAAATATCATATATTTTTAGAAAATATCCAATAATATAATCTAAATAACATTTTTAATATGAAATTCATTAAATAATTCTAGTAGTAATCCACACAAATCATATGAGATGGAATATACTATAATCGATGCATATTAGTAGTGTCCCAGACAATGTATAAGACATAGAATGAAAAAAAACTAATAGATACTAGTAACATAATAATAAAATCACAAGTATTGTATTAAGAAATAATAAATACATCCAAATTACCAATGTATCTATATGTGACATCCCATAACCAACTCAGAATTATTTCTAATCCTTAGTTTTGATTATCATCAATTTGATGTTTTTGTGGAAATTTATTCTAGAAAATTTTGGTTTTTATTCAGGGTATTGTGGAATGGAGGGGTCAACTATGAAATAAGATTTTTAGTCAGTTAATTATTGATATATGGGGGCTTAGGCTATGGTACAGAGTCCTGAAGGGTGGTTTTGACACCACTGAATTTTTTAGTAAAACTGTACTGTAAAGTAGGGAATGTAGTTTGGATCCTCTATTTGGTTGATCTATGCAATGTGGAGGTAGATGGTGCAGTTTAGTGGCCTTGAGGTAGATTTTGGTTGGTTTTTACAAAATAGACACCCCCGCGGCATGGAGTTACGCTGTACTGTAGCCTACTTCTCGATTGGTAGGGTTTTACAGTGTGATGGATTCAGTTCTTCCAAAACTTTTCCTTGGGGGAATATGATTTGGTGAGGTCCTCATCATGGGAAAGTTGTCTAGGGATGTTTATAGCATGGATAAATGGGTTGAACCATAGTCTTAGGTAAAAACCTAATGATTGTGGCATGAATAGGGGTTATGTACCATGTTCTGGAGGTTCTTCAGCATGGTGTTAAGGGATGAACTATGGTCTTATATTTTTTAGCCTAGCTATAAATACCCAAACAACCCTCCAAACCACCTCTTATTGCATCTCACCCCTTTAATATTAGGTTTCCAATAGATATATTTAAATTAATTTGAAACCCTTCTTGATTAGACTTAACCTCAGGCTTCAAGAGATCAATCCTTGGTGTTTTCATTCCATTATTGAGTTACGTGTCTCTATACAAAGGTCATAATTCCTGAATAATTTTATTTTATTATTCAATTCCTTGGTTTGTGTTATGAAAAGGTTTTATTTGATATCAATGTGTATTTTCTTCATGAAATATATGTTTTAAATGTATTTTATTTATTTTTTTGGATACAAAATGTATGGATGAAATTACTTAAGGGTGGATTTTTATTATAAATGAAATTTTAATATTTTAAGTAGAGATGATTCACAATGAAAAATGATTTATAAATTTTTATCAAGGTTTTAAAATGGTTTTTTCAAGCATGACACATTGGGGACCTTGGGTGCATCAAAAAATAGACATGTCACTTTAATGTGTGTAATTCCATTAGAGGGTTGTTAATATTGGAAGACTTTTATGGGACTCAATATCAGTTGGATCCACATTATTCATGGTTTGGGATTATTTTTTATTTCTAGTACACATTCACATAGGTTAGATACTAATATTGTTCTTTTTATTTTATGCTTGTTTTTTCACATGATGGTATATTTCATGGTTGGATTTCTCAATTGTTGGATGGTTTTTCTTATGATCACATGATTTCTTATATACACTTTTCATATTCCTTGTTGTGATAATTTGAAAAGATTTTATAAATAACCAAAGGATGCTTTGTTTTACAAAATGTTTTATCTTATTGATATTCTTTATAATTATTTTTTTAAAAGTTAGAAATAATGTTTTCTTGATATTAGACTTTGTATAGATTCTATAGTAAAATACTACTGGGCTTTGTTCTCACAACCTAGTTTTTACTTTGTACATTTTTAGATATGGGTTTTTAGGACTCAGGTAAAGGTAAGGTCGTCATTTAGTTCACTAGATTATATTTATTGTCGATTCCTTCAAGGTGGGACAATTTGGTGGTGATGGATGGTCATATAGAGATTTTTTCTTTGGCGTGTCTTGTTTCACTTTCAATTTTATCCATTTGGGCTTTAATTTGTATGTCTCATGGATATGTACTCTGTCTTTTTAAACATACTCTATTGGTTTTCCTTATTCCAGTTATACATGAGACATTTTTGGCTACTTTGATGATGGTCACATTGTAGCAGATCTTCTTAGGTGACTTGTTTAGTTATCCTGGGTTGGTTCACTACAAAATAGAATCAGATCCATTACCTGGCTGTAAGTGTGATAAAACTACCTAGGTTTGTTTCAAGGTATTTGGTAGATTAGAGTTATAAATTTTTAGGGATCAAATAATATATGGAGATTAGGTTCTTGATCACCACCTTTTATAATTCCACTTGAGTTACCATGGATATTCAAGATTAATTTTATTTGTTTTATGTTTCCTTGTGTTATAGTTTGGTGCAATGACTTATGATATTAATTGGTATGTGTTGGTTACCTTTGGGGTTATCCTAGATTTGGGGTGTATTATAAAAAGGAATTAAGTGGTGAAGTTCATCCGGATAACATGAAAAACCATTTAGTTGCTAGGAACTTGGTTTTGAAAGTGTTAATGGGCTATGAAACACTTAGCACATGTCCTTCAACCACGTTTCTAGGTCAAGAATGACTAAAAATCCCTTCAATTGTTTTTTAAGACCAATTATTCTTGGATTCTTTGAGTGAATATCATTTAAGGGAAGTAAATCAAGGTGGTTATTAGGATATTTTGATATCAAGAGTTAGTTTGATTAACAATTATTACATGTTTTTTTTGTAGGGAAAGCATAACTGGTTTATTGTGTAAAAATAGATTTCATAAAAAATAAATTTTGTTTGAAATGTGAAGCTTTATTTATTTTCTATGATGAGATGCTTGGTTTATAGCTCATTTGTTTGGAAATGGTGGTTTTTTCATAAAATATAAATTTTTTTGGTTTCAAAACTTGTTAAATATTTGGAATGAAATAATTTTACATTCTTGGAGAATTTTTTCAATACTATTTAAATATTCTTAAAACAATGGTTTTTTTTCAAATTTTAATCTAGAAGGGTGAATGGTTTTTGAAATAGGAATGCTAAATTTAAATAAATATTCCAACTTTAAGGGAAAATGGTTTTATAAATTGTTCAGTTCATGAAAAGTTTTGGGTGTTTGAATGGTAGTTTCATTTAAAGGATTTCAAACATAAAAAAATAACCCAAGAGTAAAATGATACCCATATAATTATTTTTTTTGAAAGGTAATAGGTTTCACTTTGGGATTGAAAAGTTGTGAAATTTTTCTCCTTTTGATTATTTTTTGAAGTGATGAAAATAATTTTATTTTTAAACCAATTATTTTAAAAAATCGTTTTCAAGTGATTTTTATATGTTTTCAAAATGAATAGTTTTTGAAAATAGGTTTTTTCTACTATAGTGGGTTCTCTTTGATACCATTATGAAAGTTTTTAGTTACTTTATTGACTTGTATGTTCATCCCAACCCTTTATTCTATTTAGGGGTTATATAATGTTCTCTAAAGAAGATGACTGGATGGATATTTCCTATTATGTGGTTTGAGTGATTATTTTGGATATGTCTTGAGTTGAGTGTAATTCCTTCCTTGAGAGTATTATTTTTCCACATCTATTTAGTCTTTCCCAGACTCTGAATGGAGTGGTGAGCGTTGTGATTTCTCTATTAGCGTTTTAGTAAGGGAAGATTTTGATATGAATCTAGAAAATGTTCTTCTGTGACCTGATAACAGAAGCGTATAGGTTCGATTGAGTATATAGGTCTTTAAGGACCAATTTTCCTAGTTTCTTGTATTATTTAGGAAGAGTGGAATATCAGGTTTATCCTTATTTTTTTGCACTGATCACTTTGAGTTTATAGTCACAATTTTAGAGTGGTTGTGGTTATAGGATATCCTTGTTTGTATGCGATCTTAATATACTCCTTGGGATGCTTCATTAAGGGAAATGACATCTCGAGTTTCTTTTATCTCAGTATTTTTCTACTATGTGAACTATATTATACATGATAAACTTATGCAGAATCTATTACATAGGATTAAGATTAGTTATTTAAACTTGGTGAACCCTGGGTATGTTTATGGGTAACAAGATTTAGTTTCATGACTGGTTAGATGAGATATCCATTCTTGATAGGTTTTTATCAGTTGGATAGTGGGGAACACTAGGTTGATATTTCTAGAGCTAAGTTACCATAGATGAAACTTCATAACTTAATACTAGATCCTTGTCTTTTCTCATTAAGGTACATCTTATTTGGAACCATCTCTAGGTTATGTGAGATATGGTGGATTGGGTGATCTGAGTTATATCTTTCCAAATATCATTTAGGTAGTTTGAATTAATGATCTTTTGGATGTTTCTTGGGGATTGTGAATTTTAATAGTCATGACCAAGCTTTACATTAGTTGGTTTTATCCTATGGGAACATATTTGTTTCTCTTGGTTAGGGGTGGAGATATATGAGGTTTCCCTTCTGTTAAACGTGGAACCTCAATTTCCTTGTTGATTATCTCTTTCATCAATATAGTTTCTTGGAATTGCACCATTTTAGATTAAATATAAATAGCATGGGGAACTATACAAACTATCTATTTCTTTAGAGGCATATTGAAAAATTATAGAACTTAGGATTCCTTTGAAAATTTTAATTTGAGGATAGATTTATCTCTAATGTTAGTTTATGATAAGCCTGGTTGGGTTTTGTCTATGTCTCTATGAGTTCTCAGACTGGAATTTGGGGTGTATCTTGATTTCAAAATATGGCTGATGACTTAATGCTTTTTCAAATCCTACTATTGTTTATGATTTTGTGGATGTGATGTGAAATTCATTTTTGTAGGTGAAAAATAAGTTTTATGAGGTTTTTTTGGTTTTAAATCAAGCATTTATGACTTCTTAGTAAAGTGGGATTGGTTTCATTTAATTTTTTGGAAACAATTGATTTTATTTGGGGATTTGGAATTTTTTTATATGTGATTGATTTTATAATAAAGTTAACACAATGGTATAAAATATGGGTTTACTAACTTAAGTAAAAACAATGATGTCCATTTTTTTTTCATGTTTGGAATTTACCCTTGGTGAGGGTATTTTAAAATTTTAAGTGATTTGGAAACTGTTTAAAAAAGGAAATCATTTGATTTATTTTGAAATATAAAATGGTGTTTTGGTTTTTAAAACCAGTGGTATTTGTTATGAAATTATTTTTGAAATCATTTTAAAATTGATCAAAGTTTAGTAAGGGATTGGGTTTTTAATTTTTAAAATGGGTTTTTTGGTGTTGAATGAAGGAAGGACCAATTATAATGGTGCTTTGGTTTGAAATTATGATTTTGTGTAAAATATTTCTTGTTTTAGTGTTGTATATGTTTTGTTTCCTTTTTAGAGTACTATTCCTTGGATTGTTCTGAGATAGTTCTTCTCTGGTAAATCCTTTAGATATTTTTTGGGACCAATGGTTTAAACCCGTGCACTTTGGTTTTATGGTTAGATCTATTGGGATCATCTTTTCTTCAACACTTTTGTGTGAGATTGAGTTGATAATGTTTACTTGGTTATTTTTGGAGATATTTTAGGCTTTATAGATGATATACCATTTTAGGTTTTGTAATCATTAAGTTTTTAATATTTTTGTCTTGGGAAATACATGGAACAATTATTCTGGGGTTCTTATTTATTTTTCTATTGTAGTCAGTGTTCCTTTTTGGGAATTTTCTTTTAGCCTAATTTCTTGTTATTGTTTTTAACCTTGTGTGGTGTAGACCATGGGACAACTTGTACTAGTTTCTTTGGATACAAAAGGAACCTAGAGGGAATTATTGGGTTTTGGGGGTGTATTTTTGTTATCAGTTTAGCTATGAATGTGACCAGGCTATGTTTCCCTTTAGATTTACTGTGGATAGTTCTTTGGGGAGTTCGATCTAAACACCCTCATATTCCAGTTGTGACCCTTAGGTCAGAACCTTGTAATTTCTTATTAAGGAAAATTTTTCATTGTGATATCCTTGTGAAGATTACTTATTTTGGTGATCTAGTTTTGGGATCCTTTGGGATGTTACTAGGATTAGTGCTCTCCAGGTGGTTTTGAACATACTATGAATGATTGGATTTGTTTGGTGAATTTTTTTGATTTCCATTTGAAGATCTTTTGAATGTGGTTTCTCTGAGACTTTATCTTGTTTGTGGTAATAATTTTAAAATTATTATACCATTTTAGTTAATTTATAAATGATGGGGAGTCTGATGCTCAGTATCTTTCTCTTTTATACAGTACTTTGACGTAAGATTTTCTGGGGGTAGAAAAATTTTATGGTGGGGAGATTGTGACATATCTTCACGAGCTCATAGGTATTCCTAATACTTAGTTTTGAGCATCCTTTTTTGTTGATTTTTTGGTAATTTATAGAGTTTTTTAAAATTTATAAGTTCTCTTCATGGGATTTCACTGTGGAGGGGTAGGTTGTGGTGCAAGAATTGTTTTTAGTTAAGTATTGTATCATAGAGGATAAGGCTACTATGTGGATTCATGTAGGGTGGTTTTGGTGACACTAACTTTTTTAGTATATATACACCATGGATTAGGGTCTATGGAGTGGCCCATTTTTTTAGTTGATATCTATGGAATGGAGGAAGAGGGTGAGGTGTAGTGACATCCGGGTAGATTTTGGTCAGTTTAACTAAAATCGGCACCCTTATGGGGTAGAACTATGCTGCACCATATACCACTTCTTGGGTGGAAGGGTTCTACGATATGGTGGATTTAGCTGTGCAGATGATTTAACCTAGGATAATTAGATCTAGAAAGGTATATACCATGGTTTTTAGATTCCATTTGGATGGGGATGGTTGTATCATGGATAAATGAGTTGTTTTGTAGTATTGGGTAAAAACCTAATGACTGCAACATGGATGGGGGTTATGCACCATGATCTAGAGGTTCTGTGGCATGGTGATAAGGGTTACACTATGGTCTTATATTTTCTATCCTAGCTATAAATAACCAGACACCCATCTGAACCATCTCTTGTCTCATTTTCCTCCCATGGATATTAGGATCCCAAGATATTTCTTTAAAGTCCTTTGAATTCATTCTTGTTTGGATTCAACCTTGGGATTCAGGAGATCAATCCATGGTGTTTTAACTCTATTCATTAGGTAAGTGTCTCTATACGAAGTTTATAATTTATGAATAACTTTATGTTATTGTTCAATTCCTTGTTTTGTGTTATGAAAATTTTGTATTTTATTTTGAGGTGTATCTTCTTTATGAAATATATGTTTTAAAGGGATTTAATTTAAAAATATTTTTTGACACACTTTGTGTGGATTAAATTTGTTAAGGGTAGTTTTTGATTACAAGTGGGTTTTCAAGATTGGAAGAAGATATTCTTTTATATAAAAAATGATTTATAAATTGTGATCAAGGTTTTTAAATGGTTTTTGACAAGCATGGAACATTGGGGACCTTGGGTGCATTGAGAAATAGACATGTCACTTTAGTGTGTGTAATGCCACTAGAGGTTTTGTGACATAGATAGACTATTATGGGATTACATATAATTTGGATACATGTTATGACTAGTTTAGGATTATTTTTATGTGTAGTACATATTCCCATATGGTTGAGCCCAATATTGTGATTTGTTTTTTATTCTATTTTTTTTCACATGATGGTATATTTATTTGTTAGATTGCTCAATTATTGGATGATTTTTCTTATGATCAAATGAATTATTATATACACTTTTCATATTCTTTATTATGAGAATATAAAAGGATTTTATGAAAAACCAAAGGTTTTTTTGTTTCCCAAATGTTTTATCTTCTTGAAATTCTTTATAAAATAGTTTTTTAAAGTTATAAGTGATATTAAACATTGTATAGATTATTTGTTGAAATCCAACTAATATTTGTGATCACACCCTACTTTTACCTTTAGGAAATTTTTGATGTGGTTTTTCAGAAATTAAGTAAATGGAAGGGAATCATGTAGTTTTATGGATTCTCTTGGTTGTCAATTCCTTCAATGAGGGCTAGTTTGATGGTGAAAAATGGTCACATGGAACATTGGTATTTGGATTTACTATTTCACTTTAAGTTTAATCCATTTGGGAATGAATCTATATGTATAATGGATATGTAATATAAATAACCTGACCCTAGTAGTCCAAAGTTAGTGGTTACTTTATTAAATTGGTGCTAAATACAAGAAATCACATCCCAAAGGACTGAATAGTTTAGTAGACTTGTAAAACTAGATACATACTTGAATCTCACATTAAATTTTAAAAAATAAAATACAACATAGTATTTTGTTTGATAAAAAAATTATTACCTTCATCATATACCTATATATCAATCATAATAAACTTCCTGGAATCCTATGAAAAGGAAACATAAAAATTTGAGAGCTCATATTCTAATTAAGTGTATGCGTAAAACAGAAGATAATAAGGAAATAATAATATTTAAAGAATAAATGATGATAAAATAATTCTATCTAAATAATCACATGATATATAAAATTATCTATAGATATCATAAAAATTAAAATAATCACATGGACATTAATAATTTATTTTGATAATGATCAAATGCATAATGATGGATATCTGAAACTTACCATCGAGGCCTCATGCCATGACATCCTACATAAATTGATAAGGACTTGACTAAATACCTAATATAGTTTGTCTTATGATACCTACCAATGCATTTAGGGTCTATTTAATTTTGGGACACACCTGTCACTTAATAAGTCCAATGCATTCATTATATGAATAAATGGTACAACTTAATCAATATGCCTTAAAAGTCAATAAAAGTCCATATTAGAAGATCTACCATATATAATATCAATAATTTCCCCAGTAAAAATGATCATAATATATCTAGAGAAGTATAGTGGATGTTATATTTAGTGTATATCCTAAATATAATATTCAAAAAATTATGTTGTCATAGATGAAAATAATTTAATAATATCATCAAAAAATTTCTTGAGGAAAATACCCTTTTCACTTTGAAATCACTTATTTAAAGTATAGAATATTTTCTAAATATAAAATATAAAATTTTGTTTTAAAGGAACCATATAAAATTTTAAATTAATCTTAAAATTAATGAGTGTTCATGATGGAATAAAATTCCATTAAAGCCATATAATTTAAAAAAACATTCCTTTCAGACTTTTGTAAAAAAGTTCAAAAAATATCTTGTTCAAAAAATGACAAGAAGATTCATTTTAAATAATTTTTTAAAAGTAAAAAATGGGTAAAAATATATTTAATAAATCATTAGGGAATATTAAAAACATTATTTTAGGCACTTTAGGGAAAACATGAAAACAAAATATAAAGATTCCCAATCGAGTAAAAAAACAAGTTCAATTTTCCTTAAAAACATTATTTTGGTATCTTGAGTACTTAAAGAGAGTAAAATGTAATAAAAAATTTAAATTTATATAAAAAACTAAATTAAAATAAATTAAATTGGGTTTAAAATTTAAATATAAAATAATTCCCCCAATGGATACTTAAACACATATAATCTTGAATAATGATGATATTGTGAAATAAAACCTTACCCTAAGTTTGACTTCCTTCGTATATGTAAAAACCTCCTATATAATAAATTTAGATTTATTATAAATATATTAAATAAAAATAATCATATATATTATATCATATATTATTTAATTATAATATTTTTCACCTTTTTTAATAATTCTTTGTTAAAATCACTGTTCCGGGTAATAACTGCTTTGTTTTTCAACTATGTTTTGGTTCAATAGTTTCATTAATTATAATTTATAATGGTTTCATCATATAAATAATGTTAATAATGATATAAATAAAATATATATATATATATATATATATATATTTATAGTTATCCATAAAATTAGAGACAGAAAAATGAATTACTCCGTTCATAGAGATGAAAGGCCATACATACACATGAACGCTGTATCATTTTTTTGAAGAATGAAATAAAAGAAAGATAAATAGTAATTAAAAATTATAGGATAATTTTTATATCATATATATCCATTAAACCTACCCTTATTACAATCCACTTTAAAATAAAATAAAAAATGTATCACATCGCTTCGTGGATGTGGTAGTTCACACGTACGCACGAGCGACGTTATCATTTTCCAATGAATTAGAAGGTAAGAAGGTAGATTTGATATTATAATTAAATAATAATAATTATGTCATAAATATGATATATAAACTTTAAATTTATCAATATATAAAGTTGTGAGAGGCTATGATGTAAAATGAATTACATCAGTTCACGAGGCGGTATTCCATTGTACACATGAACAACAATTTCATTTCCTACTAAATAGAAGAGGAGAAAAATATAGTTTATTACATTAAAATGATAACATATTAGTATATGGTAAATACTATTGTTATTATATTTTAGTTATTAATAAATAATTTAAAGTGGTAAAAGAAAAAGTAAAAAAGAATGAGCTTGGTAAAGACAATTACCTTCGCTTAGAAAAACCTCTTTTGGATCACTTATTAAGGACCCTAGGGTTAGTATTTTGGGAATATAATAAGATATAGAACATGGATAAGGATTTTGGGAAGATATTGTTTCAGGTTTTGGTTAAGATAAATTTCTGAAGAGGTTTTAATAATTGAGGGGATGATACACCCTTTTATAATTGTGGTGAGTGGCGCACTTTTAATTTTTCAAAGTTTTAAAATAACGTCAACTCAATTTCTTAGAAAAATAGATCCAAAATAGACCATTTAAGAAACTTAGATGAGATAATGACAAAATATGGATATAAAATTGAAATTATATAAATTTTAGGTCATTTTAACCTCTTATATTTTTAGTTTAACCCCCAGTAAACCCATTTTAACTTTAACTACAATAACATATTTTTGTTATTTTTACTATTCAATATGAATAAAAATTAATTTGAACTTGTTAAATAATATTAAATATTGTGATTAAAAATATTTAATATATTTTATCAAATTCAATTAACATAATTAGTACAATTTAATTTATAATTAAACCCGTAATCTCGACAAAAAAGTAGTTTTCCAAAGAAAAGGCTTTCTAAAGTATAAAATAAAATTTATACAAAAAATAAATATAAAATTGATTACAATGATATAAATTGGATTATTAATAATATAATTTAATTAATTTTACTTTTAAAACCATTTTCAAATATAATTTAACTTTTTAAATTCTTTAAATGAAAAGAAATTTTTTAATAATAATAAGTATTTCTCACTATTCCTCAAAAAATTAATCTTTTCAGAAAATTATAATAAATTCACTTTATGATAATTTTTATTTGTTTATTTCAAAAACAAAGTTATTTTTTTCAAATAAATTTTCTAAAATTGGAAAAAAATTAATTTTAAAATAATCGTGAAAAATGTGGTAAAACCACTTTTTAGAAAAGTATAGTTTTTAAGCATAAAACTAGATTTATTATTATAACATGAATAGAAAAATATTAGATGAATGATAATTTTTCTTATTAAATATATACTATATAAATTTTATTAAAACCATTCAAAAATATTTATTAATTTTATTTATTTATATATAAACACATTGCGTGTATAAAAATAGTTTTTCAGAAAAAAAAATTTCTTTTACTTTCAAATGATTTTTATTTTCATTTATAATCAATTGATAACTAATGAATTTATTTTACACATTTGTAAACAATATAATTTTATTATTTATTTAGTTCTATTCGTACCTACCAATTTAATTAATAGGTTATAATTTCATACTATATTATGGTTCATTTAGACTCAAGATTGTGTGTATCACATGCTATCAAAATGATTAAATTTATTTAGAAAAAATATATATAATAAGATATTAGAATGTTACATGTACTATTTATTTCTCTATATAATTTTTTGGTTTTCCTTATTCTGATTATACAAGATATATGTTTGGATTTTTTGATGTTAGTCACTTTATGGCAGACCTTCTTGGGTGGCTTGGATAGTTATCCCCAGTTGGTTTTTGCACTATAAAAAAAATGAATAACACATAATTGATTATACATTTAAGGAATTTGAATTAATGGTTTACTTAAGAATAATTTTTTAAATTAATCTTCCTTTCAATTGGATATATCCAAAGATAATGTATGAGACCGTCTAATTTAGTTTCCTCAACCAAATGCACAGTTAAATTCACCATAATAGTAAAAAATGATGGGGGAAATATAATATCTATATGAAAAAGTGTTATTAAAATGATATCTTGAAACTTTTTAACATTTTTTTGTATATTTTTATCAATTTTTTTTGAAGAATGTGGAAAACTCAATTACAACTAAATTTACCATTCCAAGTAATAATATACACAATTCCAAAAGTAGTAACTTCTCTAAAAAAATAAATTAGTTATGACTTTTCAATAAATATTACCTAACATAATTTAAGTCAAAACATCCTTAAATTTTAATTGAATACCCATTAGGTAATTTTATATATTAAAATATTTAAAGGATTACATTTTCCTTCTATGTTTTCATTTGAAAACTACTACATCATACTTTCCATTATTATATGTCCATAGATCACACTTTATATTCATTGATTTTAAATCCTTCCAAGAATTAATATATTCCTTCAATTTTCTATGATTATTAAGTAATATTAAAATCAATTATTTACAAAAATTATTATCAATATGCATGATATTCATATTATGATGTAACAATTTAAACTTCTAATATGGAAGTTTGAAAAACATACTTTTCTTATTATAATATTTTTTTTAAATTCATCCGATGATGTATTTCAAACTCATTATCCTCTATTTTTTAAAAGATATAACTTCCAAAATTATCATTCAACATTTACTAATTATGTCAGTATTTCCAAACCAATGAGTAAAATTGATGGTAGTCTATGATCAATGACTCTATTGAATTTTGAATTGTTCAACCAAAATCTATAAGATACACTCAGACATCTATAGTGACATAAGAAATACCATTTATAATTATAAGGTAGTAGTTCAATATTAAACTCAATGTTACAAACTATACAATCCAAATTAGTGTATGTGTTTCAACTAGATAAGTTCCCAAGTCTAGGGAAGTCACTGATAGTTTATATTAGAGAAACATGCATTTTGAAAATTGATACATTATATTCATAATATATTTCAATACTATTGCTCCATGACTCTTGTAATTATTAAATTAGATGATAAAAGCATACATTAATTTAATTTATTGGAATTTATTTTCTAGTAATAATCATTCAAATGATGAAGGATGTTTTCTTCTTACACATCCATGGAGGTAGATTACAGGGGATCAAGATAATTGTAAAAATATTATAACTGGTACTCAAAGTCTTGAATGGTATGAATAAATCAGTATCTAATCCCAATTTCACATTCATATGATTAAATGAGAAATATGTATATAATGAATAAAATGTTTTCTATGCCTTTAAATATATTGTATATAACATTAACCCATCATTTTTACTTTCTATAGTAAGACACTGAATGTGATCAGTGGTTTTAGATAACATGAATAATCTTTGTAATTGGTGTTTTAAATGGAAGTAATGGAAAAACATTATAGGATTATTATTTTTTGTTTACTCACACTAGTATATTAATTCATACTTTTAACAGTACTCATTAACTTTTATCTATAAGTTGAACAACATTTTCAATATTATATACTCAGTTCATCTCCTTAATATAACATAATATTTTTGGGACAAACATGTAATTTTTTAAAATTGATCCCATACTTGTTAAAAAATTTATTCATGTCATTAAAGGACTTGGTTATCATAGTTTTAAGAAATACATCATATAATAATTAAAATATCACAAACATTTCTTTATTTATAATTATTCATAGGCACTAAAAATGGTATAACTTTAGTAGAAAATAATGTTTTGAATAATTGAGACATCCTCCATATAAATCTTAATTTCCATCATTAAATAATTCATGAAATTCATTTTTTTACTCAATAAAGATTTATATTTCATCAGTCTTTATAGCATTAGGAATATGATCTAATGATATATTAAAATCTTAATATGGTTGTCTTGAAGTTCCAAAAATATCAATATCAATTTAATATCTATAAAATACATGATTGGTTGTACTGATATGTTTTGATATTGATGATATTAACCTATAATGATGAAAAGAATGATTTATTAGGTTTTTAATTTCATTCTCCACTATTGGGGAGTAATGTGTTCATTCTACTAATTGACATCAATGTTTATACTTTTTTATAATTTTTGATTCTCCATACCAAATACAATGTACATATTGAGTAGGTAATTTATTTAATATAAAGTATTCATAAATTTCATATATATTTAATTATGTTCTAGATATACATTTAGGACATTGAAATTTTATTCTCCCATCCACATATCGACTAAAAATTAGAAAATCTAAAAACTCCACTAAACCCTTAGGATATTGATTTGTGTTCCTTAGTAATATGATCCAGATTTTATCCATATATCACTAACTTCTAACATTCCCAAAAACAAAATATAGATATATAAAAATATAAGAGTAAAATTAAACTATTAAATACTTGTATGTTTGAAAATGAGATATTAAATCATTAACAGTATAAGAAGGTGTTATTAATAAAATTAGTAAAGGTTATTCTAACAAATTTTTATTCTAGATATAATTAGATGTATTTATTAAGAATTTAAATGAACTTAAATAGAGGTCTAAATTCTATTGAATAAAGGTAGTTTTTAGACATTACATTCCATGTACCAATATAGAGGCACTAACATAAGTAAATGAAACAAGATGAAAATTCAAGGAACATTTGAAAAAATCGAAGTGAAAATTCAAAGCAACACTCAAATTGATATATATTTTGTGAAAGGTAATTTATGAGTTTATTTTTCATTAAAAAAATTTATTTAAGTTGAATGGCATTGTTTCTATACCCAAACCCAACAAGATCTTAAAGAGTATGAGAGAGAAGCAGTTTATTATGGCATAATTAATTGAATAACAACCATTTGGGTTCTAGGGAAGAAGATTAAACCATTATTTAAATCTTAGAACCTATATAGATAAATTTATTAATTAGATCTTGAGACTTCCTTGACACAAGATATGAAACCAGATAAGTAAATCAAGGAATTAACTTGATATCACCTAAGTAAATGATCCACTGTAACCAAACAAGATGAAATTGGAAGGAATGAATGAATTATGAAAGTGTTAGAATCTAAAAAGAAGCGATTACATTCAATGTCAAATATAAAGAGAAGAATAAGTAATATTATAAGTATTACATGGACCTACCTTTATTTATTTCAATATTTTTTATCCAAACAATGGAACTTGAAGTAAGGGAGGAGGTGAGGAATCTTGAGAGTGAATGTGAGGTTTGGGAAGGGAAGTACAACTTTAGATTAGGGAGGTAAGGCACAACTTAGGGAGTTTTTTTTTTCATTTTATATATATTTAGGAGTAGTTTTTCAAAAACCACCTCTAAATAAATATCAATTTTTAGAGGCGATTTAACAAACTTCCTTTAAAAACCTGTTATTAATTATTATATTTTTAGTGAATCATTGTTCAAAAAAATATTACCTTATAATATAATAAAAAATAATATGAAAATACACATAATTTATATAAATCCATTTAAACTCGAAATATTTATTTACACCCAACTCCATGAATTAAAAACTCTTTAAATATTCACTTGAATGAAAACTACAAGCTTTATCAATTATTACCTTGATTTTGAAAACCTTTACATTCAAAACATTTGTATTATATACATTTGGTATCATATACCCTTTAAAAATAAAATAATTGATTTCTATAACATTAATACTTGACATGGACTATACATTTAGTTTTTAAAAGTACTTAAAGTTTTTTTGAATAATTATATCTCATATGAAAACATTTTTAATCCTTTCTTACACATCTTTTAGATTCAAATGACTAAGGTTGACTATTATAACATTATATATTTTTCTTAATCTATCTGTTAATATTTAGTATTATCAGTATAACACCATTTCTTAGAAATCTCATGACCCATCCTTACAATTTTGAGAACATAAGGTAAAAATTTATTGAAGTCATTTATATTTATGGAACCATTTTAATTGAATTAATTTCATACCTAGTTTCTTTAATACAATCCTTTAATCTCTTCATTTCAATAACACACACAATAATATTGATCCATAAGAATAGACAAAAAATTAATTTGGTTATCTTGTATATAGTTTCTTTGAAACCTCAAGTGAATCCTTATATGATTTTTATAAGAATATATGTTCACTTATTAAAAAAATTTAATATTTAACTATTTAGGGATGGATTTCTCAATCAAATAATTTTCTTTTTTTGTATAATAATTATTCTTAAGTTTCCATACGAGTCTATAAATTTTATTCCATTATGATTTCCTTAAAAATATTGGACTCAAAGTCATGTTCAATAATAATGATGCCATTTTATCTAAAACTAAATCTTTTATCAATTGAGTTTCATGATTTAATATCATTTAATAATTAATTATATTAAATTTAATACCTTTAAAATATTGACCATTTTTAAATTACATCATATCTATTAGTGTTCCAAGATCCATATTTCACTATGTAATGAGTCCAATTTGGTATAACTCTCATAACTTAGCTATTTAGGTAGGCCATAATTCCAATCATATCATATATGACTCTTGGATAGTTGAAAATACAACTCTTTTCCCAATCTATCACTCATAATTTGTGATTAATTTATTTATTATTTAAAAAAATGTTTGAGACATTCAAAATCCTCTAATTTAACATCACATGATGATCTAACAAAGCATGATAGATTAAATCATGTGAAGATATCTTAACCATGTGATATTAAATATCACATATAATTCCATGTATAACACCATAGAATAGTGACCCTCACTATGTCATGGTTTACACCAATATAGACAATGACATATCCTAAACCATCACATTTTGGTGGTATCTTTAATGCACATTTCCAACAACCATATGATGTATGTTTTTCAAACTAAAACTAGGCATATTTGGCATCCAATTTTAGATGTATATTTTATGGTTATACCTTTTTTATTTTAAAATGGGGTCTTTCTTATTGATTGGTATTATATACTAAGGGTGAATAAATTCACATCTTATTACACGTTATCCCTTGGAATTCACACCAATCTTTGGTGACTAGAAAACATTCCTAAGGACTTATGGTGAATAGAGTTGGACAGTGTGATCTATAAAAATGGAATCAGAGTTATTCTAAGTAGTTACATCAAAGATAAATAAGATATTTACTTATAGAGACTAAATAAGTAACCTATAAATATTCATGGATAACATATATTTTATGTAATCATATGTTTCTTGGGTATTCTATAATTTGTTTTGATTTAACTTTTTGATTTATACTTATTATTTTAAAAATTCATGCATCATTTATAGGTTCTTAAAGTAAAAATAACATTATTTCTTGTGTGTGATTCTATATTTGATCATTGATATCACATATATATTTAAATTAATCAAAACATCAAAGATAATTATATTGTTTTTTCCTACTTATTTATTAGTGATGATTAGATTAATATCAATTTTAAGTTATTGATAAAGGTAATATATTCAATTTATTATTGTTAATTATATATTTTATAACTATACTTGGAATTATTATTTTTGAATTTATTAATTTATAATTTTAATTTGTAAAAGAATATGAATAGTGGTAATGTATGAGAGAGGGGTAGGGATTATTGACTAACTATGTTGTATTTAAATTGTGATATTTATCTATTATTTAACTATATATTTGATTTCATAATTTACTTTATTATCATGTTTTTATCTATAATGAACAACTATATCTATGAAAAAGGGTTGTAATGAGCATGCTTTACCTTCTATGTCACCTGTCAATCTATAGTTCCTTGAATAATTGGATCTCCAATTTCAAACAATAGGGAATGGATTTCCTTGTTGGGAATTCATCACTACTAATGTTATATGGTACCATTTTCTTAATCATCCCAAAACCTTTTTGGTTAATTTTATACTTTAAGAAGTGGAGTAATGATTAAAATTTATACATTACATCCTTTAAATTATCAAAATTTTTGAGTAGTCTATGGTGCAACTTATAGCTTTTATGCTTAAAGGTGATACTCACCTTTGGAACAATACCATAATAGAAGATAATAATTACCATGAGTTAACATGGAAGGAATTTTTAGAGATATTATATTAAAAATTTAACCATGATACTATTTTCCTAATTAATTATTTAAAATTCGTAGAGCTAATTTAATAAATAATAATAGTTATTGGTTATATTGTAAATTTCATCAATATGATTTTTTCCACCTTATTTGAGTGGTGATTAAGCTTCTAAACATTGAATATTTGATATGATATTAATAGAACCATTGTAGAATCAATTAATTTTTTATAGGTTATTAAGAAAGATATATTTTTATAGAGAGGTTCCATGGGAAGCCAAGAAACTTGTAGTTTACTTCTTGGTAGAAGCATTGGTGGGTTATCCTCCAATATAAAAAGGTGGATATATGGGATGAGTCAAGTTGAATCATTTTAATAAAGAAAGGGTATATGTGATACTATTCCTCATATTTATAATAGATATCTAGTTATATGTTATCATTATAGACTCCATTGTAATACCTAATCTAATTTAATCTTTATGGTAGTGCTATCCATGTGGCTAGTATGATCATCTCTAGAGATTTTGTTAGTAAAAACTTCAGAGTGTGTTAGTTAGTAACCTAATAAGACCCAGGCACATTATAATCAATCATTATGATCACCAACTAGTTATATTTTACTAACTATATGTATAATGGTAATGGGAAACAAGAGAGGTATATAGGGTTAGTGTTCAATGTCTTCACCTTTTTGGAAATGATCACTACCACATGGTTGTGGAATGGGAAGTTAATTCACTATAAATTAGTCCAAAAATGATACAAGTAAAGTTTATTCCATTATAACAGGTATTATTTTAGTATCATCTACTCATTACTATGATTTATTTGATACAAGGGATTATTATTCCATTATTTTCAAGTAATCAACTTATTTACACGGATTAAAGGTAGAAGTATCTTAGAGTTTTATGGATATTGATACTCCTTTGTGAAAAAAATAAAGAATTAAGAAATATTCATCCTATAATATTATGGTTGGTACTTATGAACATTTTAGGATTTATATACCCTTGATATGAAGATATTTGATGTTATCATGAGTCTGAACCAGTTGACCAAGTTTCAAGTCCATAACAATTATTATGGAAGGTGGGTTTATTTTCCCTATCCAGCTAATAAATAATATAATTTTATTAGAGTGTGGTAATTTTAAATAGAATGATATAGGGTAAAATAGGAGAATATTGGAAAAAATACATCTCAAATTAAAATTTTATTGATTGAAACATTTGATATCGAGGAATGAACAATATTACCTCAGGTAGTAAACCAATTTTTCTGATGTATTTTCAGAATATTGTTTAGTATTAAATTATGAGTCCAATATGAAATTTACTACTGAGTTCTTTATAAGAATGAAATAAATATAAATTATTCCATATCAAATAAACCCAACTGAGTCAAGGGAATTGAAAATTCAACTCATATAACATTAAAGAATGGAATCATGAGGAATAACACATCAACATGGGTTACCCATGCTCTTTTTTCTAAAAAAGTTGAATAAATATTATAGTTTTTCTTATGATATCATGAACTTAATCACATAAACCTAACGAATCATTATATATTTATTCATATTAATTATTTATTTAATTAATATAATGGGTAAATATTGTTTTCAAATATTGATATTCATTTTGATTATCATTAATTTTTGGGATAAATTAGTATATTCCAAGGTTAATTTTCTAAAGATGGCATGATAACATTAAATACTAGGTTATTCCATTTGAATTGAAATATAAACCTTCAATTTTAACATCATTAACATAAATAATCCTTTAATTATTTGTGTACTCCTTCATGGTTTTATTTATAGATAACATTATTTTATATTCAATATCTCAAGAAGATCATGGTAAGAATATATGGATTGTATTAAAGACATTAAACGATAACTGAATTTATACTGATCTTATAAAATGACTATTTTGGATCCATAAAGTCAAATTCCATAGGAATATGGTATTTGAGAATGAAATATTGTTAGATCCTAAAAAGACCGAGGCAGTTATTACTTGGAAAATATCTAAGAATTTCTTTGAGTTCCATAGTTTCTTAGGGATCACTAGATACTAGCATCACTTTATTCAAAATATTTATCATATAGTTACTCTTATGAATGCCTTGAAAACGAAAGGGTTTAATTTTTTTTGGTATGATAAGTGGGAATAATACTTTCAATAACTGAAGAATAGGCTTAGTACCACTCCTACCATAATTCTACAAATATATGGTAATGGTTTTGTTGTATATTTTGGTTAATATGGAGTTAATATTTGGTTTTAGACTTATATAGGAAAATTTTGTGGTGGTATATGGTTCTAAAAAACTTTAGTTAAATTAAAAGGATAATTTAAACCATAATTTGGGAATGGAAACCATGGTTCAATCCATGAAATGTTGGATGTATTATATTTTCAAAGAATATATTATAATATATTATGATCATAAGAGCCTAAAATATATATGTTCTTAATAGAGCTTAAATTTATAGTGATTATAATGAGTTAAATACCTATAATATGTTGTTATCAAGATTATTTATGCAATTAGGAAATACAATTTAGTTTCATAATATTTTAATATAAAATATCAGCCATAGAAGGTATGAAGGAAAATGGTAGAGTGGTGGATGGAGTCTTTACTTGATGAATTCCACTTGGATAACAACTAGGATCGTAATGATATTTTTTATTATATAGACTATGTATTATAAATTTTGAAGTGATTAAAGGAGTATAAAATCACATATCATGATTATATCATTATTTGAGAGAGACTCAATTGTGGGGAGATCCTTGAGGGATGAACTCAAAATTCCCAATCTTTCCTCTTTATCAATGTATGGATCACGTTTTTTAAAAAAAATGAGGGAAGAATATATGATAGAGTACCACTATTCTAAATGGGATATTCAAACTTATGTAACCAAGATGTTTAGAGACATTTACATGATTTTTTTTAAGTATTAAATATGAGATAACTATTTTTTTCTAGATGTCACACTTCCCAATAGGTGAAAGCTAGATATTAATGATATGTAGTGGAATTATAACCACTCCATATTCCATTATTTAATTGATAAAATAATTATGGATTTCATAACTAGTTTGTTGAGGTCCTTTATTTTCCAGAATCTAGTTTTGGTAATAGTGTATTTCTTATCCAAGAAAACCTAATTTTTTCCTATTAAAAAGGCTATTTATATAGATTAGATGATGAAATTATACATGTGGTAGGTGTTGAAAATTTATGGGGGTGATAACGAGTATTCTCTTAGACCATGAACCAAGGTTTACTTCTAATATTTTAAAGGGATATAGTGATATCTTGGTACTTAGGTAAAATTGAGCACTGATTATCAACCTCATACTAATGATTAATTAGAGTTAACCCATAATATTATAGAAGATAATATTTAGACCCATACCATTGATTTTGGTGGATCTTAGGAAGTTAATTTACTATTAATATAGTTTCTTTATAATAATAGATATTTTTTATCCATTAAAATTACTCTCTTTTAATACCTCTATAAAAAACCTTAATATTTCCCCTTATACTAGATAGATTTTGGAGAACCATATTTTATTATACCTATTATAGTACAAGTGATGACAGAGAAATTGAAATTGATTTAGAAATGATTAATTAGTTATTAAAGAATCTATAAATTATATATAAATCATGGGAAATAAATTTTTTAATTTTGGATCAATGTTCATGTTTTTCTCTTAGTTTCTCATAGGTTAGTTCATCGAAGAATAAGTAAAAAAGGAAAACTAACTCCTAAGTTCATTATAAAATTTGAAATTACAGAACATATTGGGGAGAAAGCATATAGATTATAACTACTTCCTTATTTAAGTTCCATGTATAATGTTTTATATGTTTCTTAAATTAGAAAAAACACAACTAATCTTGCTCATGTTATTCAACTTAAGGATATATAGTTAAAAGTTGTTGGTTCATATTTGTAATAACCATTTTATATAATCAAATAATGGGTTAAATCCTAATAAGGAATATTTATTCCACTAGTTTGGGTATTATTTTAGCATGAAAAACTTTGAGATGATACTTTTGAGCATGATATTAACATTAAATCTTAATGGAAAATATTGTACCTATTGATTCTTGATGTTTATTCTTGAGGTTGATATGATCGATGACGAGGAGCATGTAATGAAACACATAATTCATGTTGAAATTTTAGTAAAATATATGTTTAATGGTTATTAAATTACTTAATTTAATGTTTAATGAGGTTTAATGGAGAAAAGGATGGATTTTGGGAGGAAAGAAATGAATTTTTAGTGAAATAGGGGCACCAGGTACTTGGTGGTTTTTTGGTGGAATTATAGAATCTTATACACCTTTATTAATGGGTAACCAGTGTCTTATTTTAAGTACTTAGTGGACACAAAGTAGCTAGTATAATTTCATCTGGTACTTGGTAGACATAAGACTATTTTTTTTAAATGAAAAAATGTTATTATTACATTAAATAGATATGTATATTAAAATTGATTATTTGGGTTAAAAAAATATCATATAGAGCATTCCCAAACATCCTATTCTCTTTCTGCACTTTATCTTTGTGTATTTCCATATAAATCATTGTTTTATCCTTTTCTAAGTTACTATGGGACCATTCTTTTGAAGAGTATATGAAAATATATATGTATTTCTCCCAATTATTTTTATATTTTTATATAGGAAATAAAATACCTAAATCCCTATTCTATTAAGTTTTTGAAATATATTGAAGTGACGGAATAACACTTCTTCTAGATTCAATAATAGGAATACAATCATTATTTTTTATGTAACCCCACCTCTCTCACATATTATTGAAGTATTATTGTTAGTATCAATATGGGTTAGAGTGATAATTTACTAGAAAATGATTTTATTCTAAAACTTCTTTATTAAATAATTTTTTTAATATAATTTGATTATACTATTTATTATTCCCTTATTTTAAGTGTATCCTATTTTTATGTGATGACTTGGATTGTATCATGTTGTTTATTATTTTTCATTACATGCCTTAATGCTTAAATAATATGATTCATAGCATGTATAGAATTGATATTATTGTTTAGTGTTCATGTAAATTCCTACATCCTTGAATGAGGTGAATAATTACTTATAAATTGATTATATAACATGACTTAAGGTTAAAATTGATATGAGAACATGGTATATAAGTATATATATATTGGTTATTTTCTCTCTTAATATATTATATGTATATATGTATTTAGAAGGTTATTTAACTCATATATAGGATATCTAAGAGATATATTTTTTACTCTTGGTTTATCTAATGAGGATTTCCAGACATTTATTCTTTGATATAAATTTTTTCTCAGAGACAATTAGGTCAGTTTCCATGATGGGATGGTTAACATGTGGAAATAAACACTAAAGGTATAAATTTATTTTATTCTATAACTTCTATGATATAATAATTGTTTTTTATATCTATACTTTGTGATACTATAATATACACTTGAGTTTTATTATTGAGTGATAGAGATCAGGTGGTGACCTCCTAATAGGTATAAGTTACTCACATCATACACATAAACCTTGGTATATATTTATAGAAATAAAAAATAGATATTTTTCTTTAATTTTTTTTATAAAATTATAAATATATTATTTATATAATCATTTATATCACAATATTATTCATATGAGTAATTAAATCCTTGAAAAATTATCCATCCTTTTCAAAAAAATATCATTGAAATAAACAATGATGATGTGTCATTTCTATAAGTACCCATTTATATAAAGGTTATCATTAACTATTCATTTTCTAAATTCTAGTGACTTAAAACACACATTATGTTTCTATTACCATGATCTTGGGGTTGTATTAAAACCTTATAACTACTTCTATAGATTAATCAAATCTATTATATCTTCACCAAGTGAAAATACATTAGGTTGATCAATATAAGTCTCTTTTTTAATACCTCTATTAAAAAATGTGGACTTAAAATCTATATAAAATATCTTATAATTTTGATAAAAAATAAAAATAAATATTATAATGGTATAAATATTTGATAAGGATAAAATTTCTAGTTAAACTAAACCCATTCAAGTTAATAATATGCCTTGAAAACTAGTCCTACCTTATTCAATTCCACTTATCTATTTTTATTAAATTTTCTACAAAACACCTACTTTATTTCAATAAAATTATTATATATTTTACCCGAAAAAAACCCATATGCTATTCTTTTCAATTTGATATAAATTTTCATTCATTTACACAATACAATCTTGAAACTTTAATGATTTATTCACATACTTTAGTTAAACTTATGAAATCAAAGAGTTATGAAATGATATCCCCAAAGATCTCCTAATTTGAAGTGTTTCTTCTTCATCACTAATGATGTTTTAATTATGTACCTATTTTATCAATAAAGGATGAATTGAACTGTATCAATCCTCTTCACTTCAAGTATCTAATTCATATTTTTCAATTTCTATTCACTAGAAATTTCAATATCATCCAAAATTATATATTTACATATTATTGATTCTACACCTTATTCTTTATCTACTACTTGAATTTTACTCTTTCCACACTCATTAAAATAATTATCAAATATCTTCATGTTTATGGTATAAAAAATCTTACTTTATTCTTTCTTTTAATTGAAATTGAATCTTTTATTTGATAGAAATCCCATGAATATTCTATCAACTTATATATACTCAATTTTTACCAAGGTTTGGAATTTATACTCGATGAAACAAGGGCATATGAATACCCAAAAATAATTCAGACTAGGTTTCATCATGTAATATATTTCAAATTAATTTTTTTTATTTTGGATAAAACATACATCAATTTTGGATATGTATCACTATTATAATTACCTACCTCTAAAAATAATGAGAGGTTCCTTATTTAACCAATATGGCCCAAGATCTATACCAAAATTTTATTATTACTTTTAATAAAATAATTTCATTTTAGGATATATGATTTAATTATTTCATATATAATTTAATGATTCCCCAAATAATCTTGAAACTTATCACTCATATACAAATACTTATTATCTGATCTGAAATTCTTTACCAAATAAACACATTATTTCTCTCCACTACTTCTAAGACTCTTAAACCTCTTTAGAGAATCAAAATTATGTGATATGAATATAATGCATATGTTCTAAGTGTAATCATCATTTAATGAGATAAAATAATTATCTCCATGATTTTAGTTTTTCTTAATTGGTTTACATGTATCAGAGTGAATCAATTCTAAGTGTTGGATCATTTGAATTTGTACTTTATTATATAAATAATTAATAATTTTACCATTCTAAAACATAGAAAATATCAATTTATTTTTTCTTCTAAACATAATAACATCTTGAACCACCTTTTCATAAGCTAACTTTTTCAAGTTTCTTTAACTAATATGAACAAGTCATCAATGACATAATCCAATTTCATAATTTAAACTCAAATAACCTGAGTTTTTTACATCCCATACCTAAAATAAGTTTCCTCTAGTCTATTATACCATAGTTAAAATATGAATATATTTTAGATTACTTACCTATATTTTATCCTTATTAAATATTAATTTATTTTCTTTATAATTTATATGAGAAACATAATGTAATTTGTGACTCAAACCATAAAAAGAATAATTTTTTGATTTCATCCTTCATTCATAAACATCCACTAAGAAAATACCATTTATTTTGAGAGATACATTATCTTAAAAAGTAAAAAATACCCTCTTAAACTTCTAAAAACTTCTAAAAATATTTATATCTTCTATCATGTGAGAAACATAGTGACTATATAATATCCAAGGTTATTATTTTCATGAAGAATTTAGTAAAACTTCTGTAACACAAGTCATTTCTTTTCCATTATTATTCTTATAAAATTATTTAAATAATTTCTTTAAATTTAGTTTTTGAAATCTAATACTAAATAAATCCTCTATAAAATGACTCTATTGGTCACACCTTCTATAAATTTCTTTTATGGATTGAAATTTATTCACTACTTTCACATGTAAAGTTTAATTCTACTTCCAAACATGTTTCTCTAGAGTGGGTTATTTACCCCTAAACTCTAAACTTCTATATTTTCTAAAGTCACTAAAAAATATATTATCTAACCTGAAATTATTTTCCAAGTGACCAGATCAATCACCACACCAATAATTGCAAGAAATATTTATTCTAAATCTACTTTTATTATAGTCTAAAATATTTTTTATTCTCTAATATTTTTCCTAATATTAATGAATTTATTTATAAAATTAATATTATGAGATGTTATAAAACTTCCATACTTCTCTATAGATAATTTTCTTATAAATTTTTCCTTATCATTAATATAAAAGTTTGAATTAAAATTGACATTTATAGGTTTATTTACTTTTTATTTACACACCTCACACTTTATCTCTTTTCTACTTTACTTGATTTTTGACCTTATCCTTTTAAAGGTATTTCTTTAATCCATAGAATTATATTCTTGGTGATTAATACAATCATAATAATTACTATATGTTTTATAAGTCTTTTATAATCCCTTTAAACTCTCTCTAACTTCTTGAATTATTTTTTTAAAAAATCAAGTATGAACATATTTAATTGATTTTTTAGATTTTATTTTTTTGAAATCCTCCCATTATTTTTGTTTTCATTATTATTTTCCTTTGGTACATCATTCATTTTCCTCTCCTATTAAAGTGACACATAAAAACTTTTAACTTAGTTTATTAATAATAAGTATCTTTCTCCTTGGAATCTATCAACTATATCTGAAACTTGAGTTACCTTTACCAAAATATTATTATCTATGTATAGTTTAGATATATTCACCAGGAATTCATTTTATTTTTTATTTATAATGAATTCCATATTTATTTATCCTTTCACTCCTTTACTATAAAAATAATCTTAATTCATGTTAATAATAAAAAATTTCCTACCATGGATACTATGTACCGAACCATGATCACTTTCTCTATCACTGATTTTTTCTTCATCCATGTTCGTTATAAAAAAATAACTTTATTCTTTATGACCTTCTTTATTTTAATTTAAAATAAAACTTTAATTTTTTGTATATAAAAATTTTCTTCCTTGGAAAACTTATCAATGATTCACAATCATTATTATCTTTATCTTCTTTCATCTTAAGAAATTTTGTGACAAAGTGACCAAATAATTTTCAAATGTTATTTAAGAAAAGTTAAATGATTTTATCAAACCTAACATTAATATATTTATCTAAAATAGAAATCACATCATATTCCTTAAACTCATTTTTAGTTATTTCATTATTCAAGGATTTGAAATAAATTTATTTACCACCCTTCTCTTTTTTGAAAGAATCACCTTTAATCATATCATAATAAACTAACACACTGTGCAAGTCATATAATGGAAATAAATTAAATTCATGACCTTTAAGTGATTAATTTTCTTAATCAAACATGTCTAATAAGATAATAAGTAACATATTAATAATTATAAAATCTTTTATAGTTTCTCCAAACCCTTTTATGGATCTTATAATTTTATTCAATCTAAAAATAAATAACTCACTATTTCTCCTTCAAGGTTATGAAGATATTGAATTTGGAATGAAAAATTTTAAACTTTGATTCCTTCTCTCGAACATTAACTTTATAAATATTCTATATCTTTTCAAAAATACCTTTTATTATCTTGATCTACATAACCTTTATGAGTTCATTTTTTGAAAGTGAAGATAAGATGGGTTTTCTTGCATTATTACCAATATCATTATTCTATAAATTAAATTGAGTCATCTAAATTACTTATATAACATGACAGTATTGGGTTTGGAATATAGATTTAATTTACTCTATATCTACTAGGTGAAAATAGAGATAGATGATTAAATGGTCTTTGGGTACTGACAATGGTAGATAATAATATATAAATGAGGTAGGTTGTTATAATATGATCTATGTATGATGGATGTGTACTGGTTAGTGGTAAAAATAGTGTACACTACCACAAAACAAGATTTTATCAGTTCTAAAAAAGGCCTTTATTAGTGCTAAAAAAACACTGATAATAGAGACTCTGTTAAAGGGGGTCCTTTATCAGTGATATTTTTAGTGCTCATAAAGGACCCCCTTTATCATAGCTATTCAAAGAACTGATAAAGTCCCCATTTATCAGTATTTCAATTAACGCTGATAAAAGGGGGCCTTTATTAGTTCTATTTGAAGCACTGATAAAGGCTTCCTTGCATGGGTGTGCTGTTTATATAAGAGCACACCCAAAAACTTGAAAAAAATAAATAGCACCCAAAAAACACCCAAACAATAGACCAAAATAACCAAACTAGAAAAAATAACATGCAAAAACCAACAAAAACCTGCTAAAAAATAACCACCCATATTATATACAAAGGAACCACATACATGATGAAAATAATGAAAAAACAACCAGCACACACAAAGGTTTGGAAAAAAATTCTATATAAATTTAATTTACATCATGAATAAAAAAATATTCACTCATGGTATATACCAAAAAACACTTCTATATACATTTTGAACAATGTTTTATAACATTAAATTTAAAATTATCCAACAAACAGTTAAAAACATTATTGTTTTCTCTTTTGACATATATGGTCCCCTCTAAAAAATGTCCTCTAATGGTAATAGTTACCAAAAAAATCATCCCAACACGAGAAAAAGGTTCCACCTATATAAGAAAACAAATATCATGTTAATAATACTATAAAGAAATAAAATAAATATTAATATAAAGAATACTTTAAAAAATGTCAATTTTTAATAAAAATGAAACATTTGGAGTTATACTGGTCACACCGTGTATCGTATTGAGGTGGGGTTGATTACTATATGTCAAAAATGAATAATGGATAGTTTTCTTAAATTATCAAAACAACCTGAATGTGTTTTCTCAGTTTTCAGTATGTCAGTTGTGTTTTTTTACTAAAATATCATTTAAAACTGAAAAAACACAATTTGAGTCATTTTGGTTACATAGTACATGGGTTTGATAGAAGATTGCTTCATACATGTCACAAAGGAATTATAAATTTCTATCCTTAATTTTGAAGAAAATCAGAGTGCGTTTTATTAATTTTTAGAGAGTGACATGTTTTGAGCTAAAAAAGAGACCCGACCTGATCAATATGCTCAATCTACCCAATTTAGAAGGATTATGGAAAAACCTTTGATCCCTGTATGGTTGACATAGAATAACATCCTCCATTTTCATCATAGCTTTAGTCGACCCCATGAAGAACCAACTGTTTTATATTCAGGACCTATGAATGAATATATGATAATTGGTTCTTCACTCATTCAACTAAAGAGGGGAAATGGAAATGTTGTAGATTAAATCAATGTTTTTTTAGAGAAAAACCCCTCTCATTGTTGAAAATGAGAATATTGGAGTAAGATCCTATTCCCGTTATGTCTCAAGACGTCATAATAAGCTCAAGGGATGGGGAAAACCCTTCTGGATACTCGTTATATTTTGTGTTCTATCAACAACAAACATAACCTATAAATAAGGATCACTAATTTCTTTTCAAAAACCAACCAAAATAAAACTCATTTAGTATGGAAACAAGGACCAACAACTACCATGATTTTTAGCGGGGCATTTATCTTATAAAAATCACAATATTACTATCAAACATAGAGAAATATAAGGAAGAAAAGATTATTAAAGTTTAAATTATTTGAGAAGTTTACCAACTTTATGCTATTTTTGTAAATTCTTTAATCAGTTTTTCTTTCCATTAGTTTCTAATCATATCTATATTATCTTGTGAAAATTATTTTTTATGCAGTCATGGTATTAATGAAAAAATATAAATACAGAAAGGATTAATAAATATTTTAAATGAAATATCAATTATCTTCAAAAATACCTCTTCAGGGATGCTAGTTTTTTCATGGAATATGATCTGTCTCATAAATTTACAAACATAATAACCACTATCTTTTCCATTTTCTTGTGTTGGACACTATAGAAACATTGAAAAAAATAAGTAAATTTTTTATATGTGTTTGGATAGTGAAATATTATTATATATACCCTGATACTTATCCAGTCCTATTACTTGTGAGGTTGCTTGTCCTTTTCCCTTGGCCTTATTCCATGATGTAAATGATATTCAAGCACCACCCTATCATAATATAATATTCATTAAAAGATAATATAAATTATATAAATGGATGTTTAGTTATAAAATGTTGGATTTAGTGTATTAAAAATTGAAAAATTCCATCATGTGTGGTCAGTTTGTTGAATATCCATGCATTGAATCTAGGAAATAAATCTTCAGAGTATCCAAATTGACTGTAATGAGCATACAATGATGCTTAAAAACACAAAAAGGGATAATTAATGAAATAAATTAAAATATATTTGATATGATTAAATTTTATTGTTTTACCTCTATATCATTGGTATTAAGAAGATTCTACCATCTATAATTATTTTGTTAAATGATTTGAGAATGCCTGCCACTATTTCACCCTCTTTCTTGAAAGTTATGTCTTTTTATTCTATATAGGTGTTGTGAGGACTAATGAGTGAAAATATATGTTCATGGGGAAATCCATTCAATTGTTTTTCATATATACATCTTCAAAAAATATGAAATGTATTTAGTTATAATAAATATAATACATTAGATTTTGGAAAATAAAATCATGAAAACATACCTCATCTATACGTTTACAATTGAGCCACCTAACCATTCATAGTAAAGAATTTCAGTTTCACTCTCAACACCAATAAAGTCTGGATATTCCCCTCCATAAATATTTTCTTCAAAATAAATTATGTGAGTACCACCATCTTTCAATTTCGTATCCACATGAGCTTTCAATGATAATAAATGTTGATATAAAACTGGGGGGGGGGGTTAATGTGATTTTGGTAGATCTTTTTGATCGGTTGGTTGATCCTTGAGATAGTTTTGAACCGATATTTCATTTCACCCCCTTCCCTTTGTCTGTATATAATAACATGCATCAGTTCAAACCTTTTTTCATTAAATGTTTAAGGTTTAGCTTGAAAATTAAATTATAAATGAATACCTCTTTGTCAACGTGTTTTTTATAAGATGTGATGGCCATGAAATGAATGTTCCAAGATCTTGTTCGACCGTATGAATATATATATCATCAATTGGAACAGGTAGCTCATCGCTCAGCTCTAGGGCTATAATAATTGACACTCTGACATGAACTGTCCTAAGGGTTCAATTTTGTAGCATTTCATTCTGAATATTGAACACTATAGACCTTAATATAAGTCAATGAGTGGGTATTGATAGATATAAATCACAGTCATTTTCACCCTGTATAATATCAATACAGGAAATGTATTACTATCTAGTGTCTATATGATTCACATTTCACAGATAAAATTATCATAAAATTGACTACCTCAGTTAAGAATTGTTTTTAAGGGGAATGGCTCACCTCAAAACTGGTGGGGGGTGGGTCGGGATCTTTATGCACAGGTTGTTCTTTAGTTGTTTCTTCTCTTTTCCTCCCCCATAAAACTTTCTATTATCTCTCTTTGCAATTGGAATTGTTCTTCAAGTATATATAATCCTTCTATCATCTTTCTCATTTCTTCACTTTGATTCTACTCTTGTTTTTTTCTTAAAATATGTTTGGGGTGTCACCCCAAAACCCAAACCTTGGACACAACCATACTCTTCTAGCTTATTTAAGGACACTAAAAGTATGTTTTCATCCAATGTGGGTGTTGTTGATTCTTGTGACTATGTCATATAGAAAATATAGGAAAATAATTAATCATTGTTATGTAGAAACTATTTAAATGTTTTTTTATTATGTCATACTGACACATATTTCCCACACTTTTTGTATGTTTTCATCAATTAGTTTCCCATATTTAGTTACACGCTCGTCCTTCTATAGAACATGGTGTGGGATGGAAGTGGCTTTGGATTTTGACTCTTCAAGATGCATATAAACAAAAGAACAAATTTATTGTGTTTTTTTATTTCACATAAAAGTATTATGGTAGATTTAAAATACGTACCAATTTTTTTTCAAGTGATTTGTACCCCATTCTTGCTTTACGGTAGGGGTATGCTGGTTTTGATGCCCATTGTTTATTTTCATCACTTAGTTGTTGTTTCATAAATAAAAACTATCAATCAAAGTGATGAATACACATACCATCAAACAATGTATTACCAAACATAATATACTTTAAAATACTGCTTTGCACAATGACCGGTAAACACATACCACAATTCTTAGGTTATCAGGTCTGCATAAATAAGCTGTGGGTGCAGTTTTGTTTTCCCTTAAGCATATTTATGATTATATTTCGTTAAAAGTGTGTAAAAACCCCTGTGAATCCTTCAAAAAACCATTAAAACATAGTCTTTGTGCAAGTCATCTACTATAAATGCACTCTGCAAGAGTTGATTAAGTGTATGTCAATGTTTCATTATTTAATTTTTAGTCAATTAAAAAATTATATCATAATGTTACCATAATATATCCCTACATCATTATCTTAATCTCAACCACAACATGGTGCCATGAAGTTACATCAATCACCACACGTTGTCGAGTGATGATTCCAATGTAACTACTGAACATGGCCTTGTTGGGGTTAACATGTTGGCCCTGTTTATTCTATCCAATCTCATATTTAATGCCTTTCTCTTCAGCCTTAATGTTTTTTTCTAATATAGTCAAACTATGAAACTACTATTTTTTCACCACTAGTGTTTTGTCATGTTTCATTTCCTTAGATTCACCATCATCAATATGTTACTTCGACTCTGGAGGGATATCATCAGCATGTGCAGATGGTGGTTGTACCTCTGTACTGGGAGCGACAATAGGTTGAGAAACATGTTGTTTCTCTTTATTATGAGAAGCAACAGGTTGATAAACTTGTTATACCTGGGGATTGGGAGAATAATCATGTGGAGAAGTCATTATCTTCAAAAGTGATTTAACATTTAATTTAGATAACATAAAACCAGCAACGAAAAAATATTAACATAAGGAAATAAGTTGAGAAACCTATTATTCGTCTGCACTGTGAGAAACAATAGGATGAGAAACCTATTATTCATGGGGATTAGGAGAATCATCATGTGAAAAAGTCATTTTATATAAAATTGGTTTAACATTTAATTTAGATAACATAAAATTATAAGTAAACAGATATTAACATAAAGTAACATGATGTATATTAGAAAAAAATATAACTTGATTATTGAAATCTATTTTTTTAAAGGTTGAAGGGATTTGAACTCTCTATAAACTATCCAAATCCCTTAATTGTGGTCTCCTCTAACATAAAAAATCCCATCTACACTGGGACTTCTACGAAATCATTACGACATCCCAATGAAAGGGTCATCCTCTGTTGAATTTTCATCTGACTCTTCAGTGGTTTTGGTCGATAACAGAACAATTTACTAGTTTTGGTTTGTGGGATCTGGAACATAAAATACTTGTACTACCTGTGATTCCATTATAAATGGTTTTTCTTTGTACCCTTCTTTACTGAAATCAACTTTCAAAAATCCCAACTCATCTATTTTAATAGCACTTCTGTTATCAACCCACTTTCATTGAAAAATCAACACTCATAATGTTGTATAGTCCAACTCCAATATTTTTTAATGATACCAAAGTATGACACATTTGTATAAATTAGATTTATGTCTTTATCAATAGAAACATGCATCGCTTCAGCGAAAAGTGTAACTCCACTATTCTGTTTGGTGCTATCTTCATCATGTTCATTAGTATAGAATGTATAACCATTAATTAAATAATAATTTTAAGATAATATGTACACACTTGGTCCTCCGGCTAGCCATCGAAGTTGTTCTGAAATTGAGTTTGGATTTTCATCTGACTTCTTAAAAATATGGTCTTGAAACAATCCAATAAACTTTTTATTATTTTTATTTGATATCCATTTTTATGCCCTTTATGGATTCGAATGCCTATGAATTTCTTTGTGGGTTTAAACATATAGGTAAATGTCCAAACTGTTATGAAAAACATAAAGGTGGGCCTGTTTTTAATCTGTAATATTGATTATGACAACCTTATTTCTAGAAATTCCTTCACCCACAAGTCTCCTAGTGTGACAAGATTTTATTAGACCAATTATTTTCACACCAGACATGTATTCAGTACAGAATTCAATGATTTCCATAACAATATATCACTCCACAATACAACCCTATGGCCAAATTCAATTTTTTACATACCCTTTAAAAATATTCATATACCTTTCAATGGGATACATCCATCTATAGTGAATAAGACCATATAGAATAATCTCTCTCACTAAGTGAACCATCAAATGAACCATTATATCAAAGAATGTCAGTAGGAAAAACATTTCCAACTCACATAATATGATAACAATCTCTCTTTCTATAGTCATCAATTTTTCCAAGTCTATAAATTTTCTACATATATATTTGAAGAAGAAATAGAGCTTCGTTAATGTATGATAGGAATTTTTGGAAAAAATGAAACGTAAAGCTATAGGAATTAGATCTTTCATCAAAACATGGTAGTCATGCGATTTTAGAACTTTTAACTTTAAATTGTTTATTGAAATATTGTTTTTGATATTTGATGAATACCCATCTGGTACCTTTATGTAATTTAAGAAGTTACAAAACCAATATCTCTCATAGCTAGAAAGAGTGTAAATATATGGAGGAAGAAATGTTCATTTTTCACCCTTCACTGGTGTCAACTCTTCACATATTCCCATGTCAACCATGTCCAACCTAGCTTTAATTCCATCCTTTGTTTTATTAGGTGCATTTAGTAACATTCCGATGAAACTATCACATACATTTTTTTCAACATGCATAACATTAATAAAATTTCAGAGATACAGAAAATTCCAGTATGGTAATTAAAATAAATGATTTATTTTTTCAACCAGTTTTCTTAAGGTTTTACGAAAATTGTTTACCAAAAGTAGTGTCCACATATTTAACTTTCTCAAATAGTTGATCACCTATCAGTGAATACATTGATGTACATTCTTCTAAACTTCCATCGAATGATATTGCCCAATATCGGCACTTATTTCATTGGGGTAGAAATATGCGAGGTCTTAGAAAAACAATTTTTGATAAATGTTTAAACCTAATTGATTGTGTACCTTTTTCGTAGACATGACACCCAATATTTCCTTTAATGATATATCCTGAAAAATTTCCCTAAGCAGGAAATTCATTTATCGTTTCGTATAACATGGCTCTCAACATAAAATATTTATTTCTGTAAGCATTATAAATCATAACACCTGAATCCCACAATAATTTCAAATCCTAGATCAATGGAGACAAATAATAATCAATATCATTACTTAGTTATTTTGGTCTTGATATAAGCATAGATAACATGATGTGTTTTCATTTCATTCATAACCACAGTGAAAAGTTATAATTTACCCACATAACTGGCCATGTACTGTGAGTTCTACTTTAAAAACCAAAAGGATTCACTCCATCTGCAGATAATACAAGACAAAGGTTTCTCGGCTCGTTTCCAAATCCAGGATACTCATGATCAATTCTCTTCCATTGAGAAGATTCTACCGGGTGTCGTAGTTTTCCATCTTTATTTATTCTGTATGCATGCCACATCAATTGACCTATAGTCTCCTCACTTCTATATAGGAACCCAAACCATGGAATGATTGGAAAGTACCAAGAAACTTTCATAGGACCAGATTCATCTTTATTTTATCGAGAAGCACCACACTTTGGAAATTCTATAAGTGATTTTTGGTCCTTGAAAAATAGTATACAGTCATTCGGGCATGCATATATTCTTTCAGATATCATACCCATCGAGCGTAGCATTCGTTTGGCATCGTATGTTCAGCTCGTGAGCTCATTATCTTTTTGGAGCATGACATTCAAGAGAGAAATTAATTCTATAAAACTGGTTTCAATCCATCCATTTATTGCTTTTAAATTATAAAACTTTAGTACGAATGAAAATGTTGTATATTTCGTGAAACCATCATACAATGGCATCTTTTCACAACTATTTAACTGCTCAAATAATTTTGGGCAATCAAGAAGTTCATCTTTAACTATCCTTATCATTTCCTTAATACAATCTTCATCATCATGCACATCTGTAATCACATCATCAATGCATCCACACATGTAATCATATAAAATGATCCATAAAATGTTGTGTTATCCCAATCACTATCTACATTTTCCTTTTCCCCATTTTTATTCCAACATTTATAACTTCAATCTATTCTGTGAAAAATCAAGTGTTCTTCCAACTTCTCTAGACTAAATTATCTTTAATAACAACATAAAAATGGACAAAGGATTTGAGAAGGATTATATTCATGATATTTTTCAAACTTGGTGAACTCTTTCACTCCATCTTCATACTCTTTTTTCAGATGATTGGCATACACCCATTATTTATTCATATCCATCCTATTTGATTTAGTGATATTAATATTTAACAAAATAAATAAAAAAAATGTTGATATAAAAATTAACCAAGTTTAAAATAACACACTCTTTTTAAAACTATTTATAAAATAAAAAAGAGCTAATTTAGACAAACCATTTACATAGTTTAAATCCAATTAAAAAACTATTTATAAAAAGGAACACTCTTTGAAAATAATAGTTAAAATACCATTAAAAAATCACAATTGAAATACCATTAAAAACCAACCATTTACACATATTCATCTTTAAAATATCAGATTCTTTTTAAAATAAACCAATTAGTTCTAAACATCCATTCTTAAAACCCCAATTCCTTTTTAAACCATTTTAAATCTATTTAAAACCAAAAAGGGTATGTTGAACACATATTTTTTTTTAAGAAATATTTCAAAACACTTAAATCATTTTAAAAGAGACACTTAGGAATTTTCAAAAAGACATAAATCACAAGAGAGGCACTTTATACATTATTTTAAACTATAAAATCTTTAGTCCTATCTTCAAAACCATACCTGATACATTATGTTAGATCCCCCTTTATTGGGTTCCTTCCCCATGCTTAACACTCTCAGAGTGATCCTCTCTAAAGGTTTAAACCTAACTTATACTAATAAGCAACATGATGTTCCCAATTCACAATGGTATAATTTTTACACTCTCCTTATTCTACTAGAATTCAAATTCCCTCGGCCTTACCCCCTCAAGTAACTATATATACCAGTAAATCAAGTCATTCTTGTAGGGCCTTTCCCTAAGAAACCTCCCATTTTTTTGGGATTCCTCTATTGACCAATATGTCATTACAACCCCAACACATTTAATCATGTTGTGCACTCTTGTATAACATAGGTAATGTTCATATACTACCTATTTCCCACACCGAGCATGGATAACGTTGGCTTAAATTTCATTAGTGGATTATTTCCCAACATAATTGAGACATTCCATATTTATGAGAGGGTTTCTTCTAAATCTTCTTCTAATTCATATGTAGACCCTAGGTACCCTTACAAGACTCCAATGAAACCCTTACACATCATTTTTTATTCATGGATAACCCATATTAAGTATTTTCAATTAGAGTTTACCCTTATGTAGTTCCTACCATATCCTTATGCAGTAAATATAACCTTGGGTCAAAAAATTGAAGGAAAGGGGCGATCTAGGAAATCTCATCATGACAGAACTATCTCATAGTGAAGCCTAAAAGATAAAAAAAAATGAGTCATAAAACAATAAAGAATATTCACAACCTCTATAAACAAACCCTCATATAAGAGAAACCAAAAAACAACAAGGAATACATAAAATAAAATTTACCTCAAATCCTCAAGATATTCCAACTCAACAAGCATAGATTCCAAAATAAACAACCACCTCAGACAACTTTGGGTAATTTAACTCAAGGGATTATAGAAAATAACTTAAACACTTCACAACCCTAGGAGAACCTTAATCACCATGGAAGTAAGGATTTAAATTTAAGAAATCCTAAAGAAAAAGATGATCGAGATTAACCACGCTATATGAATTTTGGGTAAATCCCACAACCCAAATAGATATACCTATTCAAGAAAATAATTCACCTCAGGGGATGTTTATTCACATCTTATCAAGACCTTTATGAGAGGATCAAATAACACACAATAAATATAAATTTATCCCATTCATGTTTCACAATCTAAAACAAATAATCTTAATGCACAATAAGTAAATAAATAAAATACACAAAATTTATTAAGCCCAAAACATACAAACAAGTCTTTAAATATGTTCACTCTTCTTTAAAAAACACCCCTTATATAAAAGTTACATGTTAATTATTTTTAAAGACACACACTCTTTGAAAACAATACAACCCCTTGTAAAAATTCTTCACTAAAATTTGAACACTCACAAAATTCAATTTCCTTAATATTTACACATTTAAAAGGAGTCTAAGGAATCTTTTCACCCAAAGCACACACTTGATTTGAAAATATTTCATTTTATTTCAAAATAAAAACCCACTTTAACTTCTAATTATTTTAATAAATTTAAATCATTTAAAAAACATTTATATCAATTCTAATTTATTTTTAAATTTCCATAATGAAATCAAACACTTTTGATAAACTTTAAGATAATAAAAATTTCTCTTAAAAAGAAACCATTATTCCTAATTTTAAAAACAAGACACATTAAAAAATTTCTATTAAAAAAAACCACCCAATTCAAAATGAAGAGGAATACTAGCATTTCAAAACATTTTATGAACACCAAAATCAACTTTTTCATCCATAAAATAAAATTTTCTATAACATAAAACCAAAATTTCAAAACACAAGACCACAAAAAAAGGCTTGGATAATTAATTTAAACATCACCCAACAATGTAAAACCACTATAAAACTCCCTTAATCAACCACACACCAATGGTAGGAACCGTCGAGATTTATGAAAAATGCACGGGATCCAAAACTAAAAATCTAGGGGGAAGAGTAACTGTGCATGGTTTGACCACATCAGTTATATAACCATGTAATAACCATGAAAAAACCATCATAATGGTTATAGACCCAAATTAATGGGGTTTACATAGTTCTATAAACCATGAGAGTTAACCCTGAAACTTGGGATCTTTTCCAATTTTCACCCCGAAAGATAAAAGTGACCCCAAAATCACTTATACACTCAATATGGATCAAAATACTACAGTATCATATCAAAAAACATTGATAATAAATATGAAAAAAATCTTGAACAACCAAACCAAGAGAAAAACCAAAAAATGGAGGATATTATTATTTCAAGAAGAAGAATAAGAAATAAAGTTACTCTAAAAGGGAGAGTAACCTTATTGGTAGCATCAATGATGAAAGAGGTGATAGAGTCAGAGGCAGAGGCAGCTGTGGAGGCAGCGACAATAGAGGAGGAGAAGGTGGCGACATTGGTGGTGGAGGAGGATCATGAGGTGGAAATGGTAGTGGAGGAGTAGGAGGATGTTTTCGCAGTAGCAATGGCAGAGGAGGAGGAGGAGTTTTCAAAGGAGAAAGAGCATGAGTATGAGTCGATGGCCACAACGGTGTTGGTGGTGGAGGAGGAAGTAGCAGAGAAGGAGGAGGATCGGGCGGTACAAGGTTAAGCTTATGTGAGAGCTTGAGGGGTATAGAAGGAAGGGGACACTGTTAGAGTTCATTTATAAATCGGGGGACACATTTATCAGCACTAGTAAAAAGCACTGATAAATGTATGTTTTATCAATGCTAAATTTAAAAGCACTAATAAAACATACCATTTATTCATAATTATAAAATTATAACCAATATATTTATTACATTTATAATTTTATAAATATATATAATTAATATATTTATTATAATTTAATAATTATTTAAATATATATGTATTAATTATATGTTTTTTATAATTTCATGATATATTTAAATAAATATATATTTATATTTAAATAGTTATAAAATTATAATTAATATATTTATAATAAATATATTTATTATAATTTTATAATTTAAATTATAATTATAATTATATATATATATTTAAATACTATTGAAACTATAATAAATTAATATATTAATTTTAATTTTAATTTCATAAGTATTTAAATAAATAAATAAAGAAATATATGTCTGTTTATATATTCATTAGAGACATATATTTATAAATAAATATATTCAAAAGGTATTCATAAATATATATTTATCATTTTAAAAAATATTTTGTAATTTTATAATTATTTAAACATATTTATATTTAATTAGTTGTATATAATTATAATTATATATAATTTATTTAAAAACTATATAATTGTATATAACTAAATATTTATATTTTTAAATATAATAGATACATTTATTGTTTATTTAAATATATTTATCGTGATTTTAAGTATTTATGAGAACATAAAGCTTCATATATATAGGAAATGAATGAATACATCAAGTATTGTACTATAATATATATGGAAAACATTAGGGTAAATAATGAACATATTGATGAGATGAATATGAAAGTCCATTATGCATCAATTGACACATTTATTTGGAAACATAAATATATATATATATATATTTAATAAGTATTTGTATATATATATATATTAAAATGTATTTATATATAATATTATAAACATATAGTATAATAAATATATAATAAATATATAACTAAAACTAATAAACATAATAAAAATAAATAAAACATAAACATAATAAAGATAATAAACATGTGCTTTTTATTTAATGTATATATATAAACATTATTTTTGAATATGATTAAAATATTTTTATATAAATTAATAAAATTTTCTATTAAAAAAATTATCATCACTATTATTAGCACTGATAAAGTCTCATTTTTATCAGCGTTTTTTGTTAGTGCTGATAAAGGGGGGCCTTTATCAGTGCTAATAGTAGCATTGATAAATGATAGGTTTATCAAAGATTTTTTCTAGTGCGGATAAAACCCGAGTGCTTCCCTTACCTACATTTGTGGTAGTGGTATATAGAATGTTCACTGACTTTAGGAGCTAGGTGGATATTTCTATAGGGTATCAGTAATAATCAATTTCAAATGATGGGACATATAATAATTTTATATAGTAGTGTTACAAGCTAACTGGTTGGACCCCTCTATATATATAGTGTGTGAAAACTTTTACACGTGTGAATTAGAGCGTGATTATGATGAGAAAAAATAATCAATTATTGGAAAATATTTCTGATTATGATTTCAAACTTTGTATCATCCAAGTAATCAAATATGGCTGCAATGTTCTCCCATGGATATAAGACTTAATTTTCTGAACTATATAAAACTCAAGTTTTCAATTATTTTTATACTTTTCCACCAATATTGAATGCTTGTGTTGAGTTTTATTGATTTTTTATACCATTTTTATTTTGGTGTGGTAAGTATGATGATTTTAATTTCTATGGTTTAGTCCATTATATTCATGGGGTGATGTCCAATCGATGGAGCATCTGGAGCTGATCTGTATGATACAAATAACATCTAGAGGAAGATCATCCCATGGATTAGTATAATGTACCCAACCTTGAATAAGTGGTATCAAATCTTTTTTAAAATATTGGTATTTCACACTCAGTAAAAACTTAGGTACCCCACACCTTCTATTTTATGTTTTTTTTGATTTAGTGGGAGTTTTTCTAGTAGCTAAAAGGATAGAGTTGAATGATGGTAAGGTATGGGTTGATAATTTCTTGGGAAAATATATATATTTTTAAAAAATAAAGATAAAATATCATCTCATTCAAAGGGACCTAGAAATTATGATAACTATAATCAATCCCAAGAAGATAGATAAGGCATATTGGGAGAGGCTAGATAGAAAGTTTCTCATACTCATTCAAATATAATTAGCACTAAATATAGAATTTAACATTTTGAAGGTGGAGAAATCAGTAGATTTTATAAATACCCTGAAAGACACATATGATAATCCCTAATCTATGAAAAATGTGTTCATGAGGTGAAGAATATTCAACATGAGGTTATTGGAATAAAGGTCTATGAATGATCATATATATGATTTTTACATGATTCAATGTTACATTAATTATATTAATGTGAAATATAAAAAATATGTATGGGAATTACTGCAGTTATTATGACTTTCAGGGATTTTATAAGTGATGGTAACTTCCATGAGTAATTTTTGTGGGAAATTTAACAAATAACTCATATAGTTAGGGTTCAAGCATAGTATGGTAGTTCTATCAAAATATATTAAATAGGATAGTCACCTAATCAAAAGATAAGTAATATGAAGTCAAATTATAAGTCACATGGATGGAGTTGAGGTAAACTAGCTGACCCTTTAATAATATGGTGGAATTGTGGAAAGAGAGGTTATCTCAAGAAATACTATAGTTAAATAAGAGTAAACTTAAAATAATAATTGTATGGAAGCACAAGTTCCATGAATTCTAAAGAAGTTGAAAGAAGTAGTAAACTACTATTGAGTGGGTATGTTTTTATGGAATCCTTGATCATTGATTCTAAATAATTTTCCACTCTATGATAGAGATGGTATTCATGGAAAATAATGTGTATGAAATATTCAGGAAGGTATACTTGGAGGATGAGAAGATATGTAATTTTAGGGAAGGTCCATGTAAAGGCCCATATAAAGAATGGGAGCTACCTTGATTTCAAGGAAATGTGATACATACCAGGTCTATGGAAGTATTTGATTTCTCTGGGATAGCTAGATAAGTTAGGGCTTGTAAAAAACTTCTCTAATGAAGCGTGGAATATCACTTGAGGATATATGGTTGTGTATAGTGGAATAAATGATGGAACCATATATCTGACTAGATGATTAGATGGAGAGATAACTAATGAAACTATAAAGTTTTATAGTTTAACACTATGGAATTGTTAACTTGGGTATTTAAGTGAGAAGAACATAAAGGTTCTAGTGAAAAAAGTCACGTTGAATCAAGATCATATAGACTTTAGAAGTCGTGAGAATTTTATACTTGAAAATCAATGAAATGAGTCATTTAAAATGAATAAATTGACACCCAAGAGCCATAAGTTGGATCCTGATCACATGAATGTATGGGGAAAGACCCCTATCCAATCTCATGGAGGGTTATAATACTTTATGAAATTCATGGAAGATTTCACAAGGTATGGGTTATGTCATGAAACAAAAAATTGATATATTTGAAGTGTTTTTTACTTGAAAGGTAATGGTGGAGAATGAAACTGTAAGTAAGATGAAATGATTATGTCAGAAAAATAGTGGTGAGTATAGTGGAATCTATTTCTATAACTTCTATAATCATAAATGGATAAGAATATAATCAGAATTCCCGATCAAAATAGCATGACTAAGAAAATTAGCTAGTTATTAACGAAGAAGGCAAGGAGCATGAGGTTTTAATCAAGAATGTCCAAGTAATTTTGGGTTGAATCAGTCAATTGTGTAGATCACTTAGTTAATTAATGTCTATCAACACCGATGGAATATGAGATACCGAATGATTTATGCTATAAAATGAATGAATCCCAATAACCTCAAAACTTTTAAGGATTATTTCATATTTCCATGTGGATGATAAGGATTGAGATAAACTCAATGCAAGATCCAAGACATGTTTTTTATTGGATATTGAGTTGAGAACTTTGGATTTTGAATTTGGGATGATGATAAGAAAAAAGTCATTGGAATTATAAATATAATCTTCAATGAGTAGGTCCTATATAAGAACTAGAACATGAAGGATAAAGGAGTTGGAGGCAAAGTTTCAAATGGTAAAATTCAAGTGGATCTAAATGGGAGATCCAGACATTCAAAAGTTTTGGAAAATTCATATGGCAGCATTGAATGTACATACAATAGGACAATATAAGATATACTAGAGAGATCAAGATATACTGAGGCGTGAATGGTAGTATCAAAAAATGGGTCTCTGAACATCCGACCATTAGTATAAGTAGTTTCATATAGAAAAGAGATGCATGAACATTTATAGAGTTCTTTTAGAGTTAGATATCCAATTTATAGGTATGGTTATAACTTATATTATTTAACTGTAATATATGGCGGATAACCTAATACCCTAAAATAAGTGGTATAATTTAGCTATTATAGATAGTGGATATTAGATGTGAAGGAAAATTTATATTCATTTCACATGAATAAAACTTTGTAGATAATGGTTTTTCCATAAGAGAATAATTCTCTTGAGAAAAAATGGGGTTTTTATCTAAAGGAAGAAGTAGATAAAAATAAGTGGTACAAAGTGCAACTGGTAGTGAATGGGTTTTAGAAAAATGAAGGTATTTATTTTTTAAAAATATTTTCACTTTTTATAAAACATACAACTATCTAGACATTGTTGATCTTGATGAAATTTGAGGATTTTCAGTTAGAGAAAATGGATGTAAAGACATCATTTCTCCATGGATATTTGGAAGAATATATCTATATGAAAAAATCATAAGGTTTTTTGGATTATAAGAACAATGGAATGGTGTGTATGATGAATTAAAGTATTTATATCTTAAAAAAAGCACAAATACAATGGAATAGGTAGTTCTATGCATTCATGTTAAAAAAAGGTTTCATGTAGAGAAACATTAAGCATTGTTTACAAAAAAAGTATTTTAAAGATTAAAGATACATATTATTGCTCATGTATATGGATGAAATTATTTTGGTGGGTCTGAACATTAGTAGGATTCAAGAGATAAAGAAATATCTATATAGTAGATTTGAGATGAATGATCTTGGATCGGCTAGAAAAATCTTGGGGATGTTGATTGAGTGAGACAAGAAATTTGAAATCTTGGTTTTGTCTTAATGGGATAATGTCTGGAAGATTATTGAGAGGTTCAATATGACTAGATACATTCCGGTATCAACCAGAATTTTTAGACACTTCAAAATTTCAAAATTGAATAGGATGAAGATAGAATATGAAGAAACACACATGGAAATGGTGTCATTTTCATCAGCAGTTGTAATTCTAATGTACACCATGGTGTTCACTCATCTAGACATTGCAAAAACAGTGGGAGTCATCATCCATTTCATGTAAAATCTGAGGAAAGAACATTGGGAATCCATTAAATGGATCATAAGTTATCTCAAAGAAATGAAATATACAAAATTATGATTTACGATGAATAATACTTTATAAGAGTATGTTTATACAAACTTTAGGGGGGATTCAAACACTTCGAAGACTATAACTATTTTTATGTTCACATTTAGTGAAACAATAGTTAGCCGAATGCAAATATTAAAACTAGTAGAATATTTCTCTATGATGAAATTTGAATATTTGGAAGTAATTAAAATGGGGATAGAGATTATATGGTTGAGAAATATTTTATAGGAACTCTAAAGGGAGTAACAAAGTGGTTTTCTCTACTGTGATAGTTAGAGCATAATTTACTTATCTAGAAATCTAGTTTTCCATGAAAAGATGAATACAATCAATACAAAATATCATTTCATCAAGAATTTGTTTGATGAAAAGGATATTCATCTATAGAATATATATGTGAATCAAAACATATAAGACATGTTCACTAGGCCTTTAGAATAAGAAATTCTGAGCCAACACTATGCCTCAATGGGCCCTGGGTGAATAGATGGATGAGGAGACACTACTACAAGAGGTTTAGTGGTTTTTCCTAAGTGTTAGAGAGTCATAGTTGTTTTCCTTGAAGTAGTATTTAATTGTGAGATTATTGGGTTGTGAATCTAGCTTCAAGTATCACAACATCTACCAAACAAAGAGAGAACTAGATGATAAAAAAATATTGGGGTACTAACAACAGTAGATGGGATTATCTAATAGATGTAGGCTATTTAGATAGGGTTTATATCTAATGGATGTGTACCAGATAGTTTTCCTGATTGAGTGGATGGAATGTTCATTGGATTTAGTGGATAGGTGCCGATTTCTATTGGGAATCAGCAGCCATTAGGTTTAAATGATGGGTTATCTGAGAATCTTTGATGGTGGTACTATAGGCTAACCAGCTGGACCCCTCTATATATATGGGGTGGGACCACTTGTACATTAGTGAATCATAGAGTAATTTTTATGAGAAAATAATGTAATTAGTTATCAAACAATATTTATGATTGTGATTGTAAACCTTTTATCGTCCGAGTAATCAAAGATGGTAGTAGTGTTCTCCTGTGGATGTAGGACTTGATTGTACGAACTGTATAAAACTCAAGTATTATTTCTTTCTATATTTTTTTACTAATATTAAATGATTTCATTTATTTTTATACAATACATGTATTCTATCTTTATTTTATTGTGGTGAGTTGGGTGCTTTGAATTTCTATCTATTAGTACATCAAAGTCACAGGGTGACGAATAATCGATGAAGCATCTAGAGTTTATTTTATTGCTATGCATAATGTATAAAAGAAGAGATTCCTATGGATCGATGATTCATCCATAGTCCCAAACAGATAAAAACCATTAGTTATAATATATAGTAGATCAATATCCAATGATAATAAGTATGGAAATATTCTCTCCTTTTAGAAATTATAATTTTTTCCAATAAATATAAGAACAATTTTTCTATTCAGTAAACTAATATAATCCATTTTGGAAATTAAATTTAGAACTTTTAAATCAAATGAAAAACAATAATAATGGAATAAAAAATTCCAATAGTCCCCAATTCTACTTTGATATCAATTGAGCAGGCCCTAGTTGAATAGACTACCCAAGATTCACTAAGGGGTAAACCAGTGAATAAATTTTTCATTAATTTTCTTTTATAAACCTCTATTCAAACTTTTTTATTTAGTTAGATTAACTTTTCACTACAATTAACCTATTGATTGATGAAAAAAACGAAAATAAGGAAGACATAATCATTTACAAGGTTTACCAATCAAACCTGAACAATTTTATCCTTGGAATGATCAAGACACACCCATGGTCACATAAATCACTTGGAAAATCTAGTGAATATAATCAATCAATGTATTATCTTTCAATTGTTAAAATAAGTTCTCCTAAAATTTTAAAGTGCTCACCACATGTAAGAAATAAATAATAAATAAAGTTACCATGCATGATCCACTTTGATCACTTCTCATTGAAACTACTACCTTTTAACGAGTCCTCTCTTCTATAGTCTTAAACTATAAAATATATTTTTTATGACTACAAGACATGAATATTATATTCAAAATCTCTCCATACTACCAAATTATAAAAAATTATTCTTTAAAGTAGGATCACTTATATAAAACTAAAGTTTTCATCCACTATGGGAGAAATGGTAATTTGCGACGGGTCAGGGGCTTGTCGCAAATAACCCGTTAGAAGGGGTTATTTGCGACATTCTGATTTTCCCATCGCAAAGATGGGGGAGTAAGGACCTGTCACAAAAGGTTTGGCATGAAATGCGCACCAAACCGTGGGAAGGTGATTTGCGATGGGTTCCCTATTCCCGTTGCAAATGCCCGACAATAGTTTTTAGTATTTGCTGTAGGTTCGAAATATAGTATGAGATGCTCAATATACAATAGGGGGGGTGAATTGTATACTTTAAAAATTCCTTTGGAACCTTTAAAGTTAGTTATGAATAACTATAGTTTCCTTAAGAAAAGTAAAGGGCTAAGTTTAACAAAGATTAAACTAAGAAAATTCACAACACCTCTAACACCGAACTAAACTTGGAAAGAGATTCCAAAAGTAGGTTCCGGAAATATGGTTCCGGAAGTTGGATACTTAACAAAAGATTATAGTATGAGATTCTACCTTAAAGCGTATAGAATCTAAATGAATCAGAGTACAAGTAAGGAAGTATAAGAAAGTTATACTTTCCTTATAATACAAAATGCAGCGGAAATAAAACAAGTAGTTTAAACTACAAGTGACAAGATATAAGTCTTTTAACCCAAAGAGAAGGGTATCCAACAAACTTGGATAAAAGTACCTTGATTTATACTTTCAAGCAAGTCTGTCTTACCCACACCAGGGTAAGCCCTCGATACGAAGATCGGAGTCTCTGTCTTGCTATCCCCACAAGCCCTCAACTTCAAGGTAGTTGAAAACCTCTGTCTTCCTCAGCAAGAAAGCCCTCGAACTTTAAGGTAGTCGGCAACCTCTGTCTTCCTATCGCCGGAAGCCCTCGAATGTAATCACCAACATTCGAAGTCGGATGAAGCTATTGAGAGTTAATAAGAGCCTCTCTCTCTAGAAATTACTTCAATCAAATTAGTCAGCCTTTCAGCACTTTTTCAGCCATCAGCTCCGAGCTCTTTCAAATGAGATCCTATTTATAGGTAAGGTCGGCTCCTTCTCCAACGGTCATATTTTCCTTAAAGATCGGAGGGACCTGTACACGTGTCACTTAGACAACGGTTAGTTTATAACAAAACAGACGACATCATTTTATAACAAAACAAGTGTAACAGAATGTACGACATCGTTTTAAACTCTAACAAACAAGTTCGGAATGAAAACTTCGAAGTGAAGGTTCGGAGTGTAAGGAACAATAGTAAAGAGTAGACAAATTTTAGAAGTGTAAGCAATATAGAATTTCAGAGTCTAACAAAGATATTTTTCGGAGTCTGAATTAATTCAGAGTGTATATAACAAAGATACTCAAATTCTGTTTAATAGGTGAATTCAAAATCAGAATTCGGAATAGGAATTCGTCATCAGAAATCGTAATGAGAATTCATCATTAGAATTCATAATGAGAATTCATCATCAGAATTCGTAATGAGAATTCATCATCAGAATTCGTAATGAGAATTCGGAATGAGATTTCTTCATTAGAATTCGTAATGAGAATTCTTCATTAGAATTCGTAATGAGAATTCTTCTTCAGAATTCGTATCCTGAATCTGGAATAGAACTTAGTCAGAGTTCATATCCGGAATTCTGAATGAAACTTCCTTATAGTTCTTATCCAGAAACCGAATCCTAAAACAGAATGCTTTATAACAAAGTTTCAATGATTCCGTGAAAGTGAATCCGAATCTTATACTTATGAAAAATATGAATGAAAATGTGATAAGGATAATTTTTCTTATAAAAGCGATTTTCCTTAAGAAAACAATTTTCCTTATAAAAGCGATTTTCCTTAAGATAAGGTGTTTGTGATTTTCAAAACAAGAAGGAATGGAAAAGTCATAAGGAAAACCTTATTGACTCAACAATCTCCCCCTTTTTGGAAAGCACAAACATCCTTACGAAAAAAAATTCTAAAAAGAAAGAAACATATTAATGCTTATCTCCCTTGCTTTAAGGATATAGATGAATACGACTAACTCCCCCTTAGGCTTTGAAACTCTAAGAATCGTATTTATATTTTCGGGGTGATATTTCATAAGAAGGTCTTATTTAAGAAAAACTCCCCCTTAAACAAACTCTTATTAGAGTTCTTTTTCCTTGGGTATTTTTTCTTTCTCCCCCTTTGATAAACTCTTATTAGAGTTCCTCTTTTTCTTAAGGATCTTTTCCTTCTCCCCCTTTGTGATTTTCAAAAATAAATGGAGGGAATGGAAAAAAAATAACAAAGTACCTGAAAGATTAGTAATGACAAAAATGGAAATGAGATACACAATTTTCATTAGATTTGGAATGTCAGTAACAAAAAGAATACAACAAAAATATCAGATTTGGTTATTTCGGATCTTTCTCCTTCGACATGAGCCCCTTAAGAATAGTCTTGATTTTCTTCATGTCTTTATGATCTTCTTCAGCTTGCTTCTCTAGGATGACTATCTTTGCGGATTGAGCTTCAATTTTTTCTTCCTGGGCTTTCAGCTTTTCTTCCTGAGCTTGGATCTTTTCTTCCTGAGCCTTCATCCTTTCTTCAAAATCAATCCGATGATCTCTTTCAAATTTCCAGTTCTGAGAAACAGAATTTATCTTGCCATTCAGATCTCTCACTTCTTGGATCCGTAAGTTCTTTTCTTCTGTCAACTTCTCTTCAAAGGATGCAGTTAACTCATTAATCTTCTTGTCCTCGGTCTCAAAGGCATCTTTAACATTATCTTGAAATTCATCGAATAGCCTCATCTCTTCCACAGTCTTCTTAGACCAGCTTGTCATCCTCTTGCAAGATCTTTTATGAGCTTCGTAACCAACAAAGAAAGTTTTGAACTGAGCCTCAATCTCAACGCACTTGTCCATAACCATAGATACGGAGTCAGTTTTCTGATTCAGCGCATGTTGGAGCATCTGACATCTTGAGTCAATACTTGAGAAAGTCGGAATAGATCCCACCAACTTCTTTAAAGACTGGACAACAAAATCATGCCCCAACGAAGATGACTCCGAATCTGAAATCTTTCTTGGAGAGTTTTCTTCTTCAATAAGCTCCAACTTCTTTTTAGACGAATCACCATATTCTCTTTTCTTGCTATCCACTGATTTCGGAGTTTCAACAAGGAGTTGCTTCCCCTTGTCTTTTTTCGGAATTGATTCTTGATCAGGAGTTTTCTGCTCGCCAGTAGACACTTGAATAATCTCATCAACAACTTTTTGAACAACATCTTCCTCATCCTTATCCTTCTCTGGAGTTACTAACTTAGAGGATTCAGCCTCTGAATTTCAGAGCGATAGATGTTCCGAAGGTGATCCTTTATAATCATCCACTTGTTTCAAAAGATCTCCTGTCTCACCACTTGCTGAATCTGCTCAGTTTGCTCAACATTCTCAGCTGTAGTCTCTTCCGAAAAGTCAAGGTTTCTTCCTGGAGTCTCAGGTAGAGATTCTAGGGAGAAAGATCTCGGAACTGGGATGCTTCCGGATACTATTTCATTAAACTTTAACAACGGTTGGACTGCCTCAGCTTCTGTCATATTTTTCTTGAGCTTCTTCTCCTTTGCTTGTTTTTCAAGCTCATCAGCAGTTCTCTCCTTTAACGCCTTAGCTTCCGCAGGGTCCAATCCGAACTGCGGATCCCCTTCTTTCCTTTTCTCTTTGTCTGCTCTCCACTTCGCAACAACCTCATCAGGATAGGTCTTCTTCTTATTTGGTTTGGGAGGTGCGGTTTGAGCTTCCTTAGACTTAGGATTTTCGACTTCAGCTACAACTTCCTTCAACTTTCTTTTCTTTACTGGTTTGGATGATTCCGGTTCAGTAGCCTTCGGAACCGCTTCTTCTTGATTGGGAAAATCAACAAACTCACCAATATCCTTGTTGAAAGCTACATCCATCCTCTTAAGGGTTTCATCACTTAGCAGCAAAATTTTACAAACCCTTGGCTTAGATCTGCAAGCTTCCTTGAAAGATTCAAGGCACCGAACTATCAACTTCGACAATATTGCTGGGTACATTACGATTTGTGCTCTGAGATTTCCTTTCTTAAGATTCTCAATGGTTATAAGAATATGCCTCATGAAATTGAACTTCCTTAGATTTATCAGGAAATCTAGGATATAGATCTCACTCTTCTTCAAGCTGTCTTTATCTCCTTTCCTTGGTACGATAAGTCCTTGCACCCATAGCTCTAGAATCCGGAAGTTTGTAGGCAAACTAGCAATCTTCGGAGCCTTGTCATCAGCCAGTCCGAGAGTTCCTAATGCTTTTTCCTTGTCGAAACTACCTTTAGAGTCCGGCAATACATGAGAAATAAACTCAGCTTCTCCTTCATAATACATCCCTACCAAACTTGCTGCCTTGATATAAGAAAGTTTATAGGTCTTGCCATACGACTTGAAGGAAAACTTCTCCCTATTATCTTCCTGGAAGAAGGAAACAGTTTCATAGAACTCGACAAGTAACTCTGTAAAAACATCGTCTTGAGTCCCCAGTTTGGATACAGAAACATCTTCCCAGCCATTCAACTTAATGTTCTTTGAGATAAGAGAGTCATAGTTGTTGAAGAAATCCGAATGGACTAACCTTTCTCTGTAAACTAACCACTGAGAAATAGGCTTAGTGGAAGACATTTCTTGAGACGCTAACTCTATAGACATTCGGATCTGTAATCCTCTGGAAAGTACGAAACGAAGAAGACTGAAGTTCGGAGTGGAGAAAACTGAGGTTCGGAACGGCCTTAAAACAGAGGGGTAGAGCTTTGAGACGCGAGAGCTTGAAACCGATGTGGGACGAGAATTTGGGTACCCTTTATATAGGCAATGAGATGACGGTTCAACTTCCTCGGTTGATCTAACGGTTAGAATGTGCTGAGATTAGATCTGACGGTTGAAAACTTGAATCCGATCTTTTTGAGGTTTTTATTAAAGCAAAGAATTAAGAAAACTATAATCCGAAAACAAAATATAAGAAACTTCCAGCAAGTAAAATATGACTACGAAAACTCAGTAAGGAAATCATATCTTTTGGATTGGATGAGGAGTATTATTCGTAATGAAAAAAAATGACTATGAAAAACTCAATACGAAAAACTTAATACGAAAAATTTAGTACGAAAAATTTAATACGAAAAACTTAGTATGAAAAATAAACTATGAAGATTCGGTACGAAAATCCGATTATGAAAATACCAGTACAAAATCTTCAATTACGGATGTTTTCAATATGAATACTTCCATTCCAGAAATATTCTGTACGAAAATATCCATTCTGGAAAATTGTAGTTCCGGAAGTTCCATTCCGGAAATCTTCGTTCCGAAAAGTTTGAAAACAAATTTTGAAAAACTTTGTTAATCAAACAATCAAATGTACTCTCCCTATGAAAAAGAGTTTATTACTGTATGGAGACTTTTTTAACAGAAAGTTAATTAAGAAATATTACCTTACGGTTATCATTCCTAACTTCTGTTTAATGTATTCAAATCTATCAGAAGACAAAGATTTTGTGAAAATATCAGCAAGTTGATCTTGCGTTCCAATAAACTGAAGAATAATATCTCCTTTGAGTGTGTGATCCCTAAGAAAGTGATGTCTAATATCTATGTGTTTTGCACGGGAATGATGTGCAGGGTTCTTACTGAGGGCAATGGCACTTGTGTTATCACACAAAATTTGAGTTTTGGTAAAACTCAAGCCATAGTCTGTGAGTGTGTGTTGTATCCACAACACTTGTGCACAACAACTTCCAGCTGCTACATATTCAGCTTTAGCAGTGAAGAGTGCTACAGAATGTTGCTTCTTGTAGGACCAAGAAACTAACGAATCTCCTAAGAAATGACAAGTTCCGGATGTACTTTTTCTATCCATTCTACATCCACCAAAGTCAGTATCAGAAAATCTTTTTAGAACAAAATCATTTCCAGAAGTATAAAATAAACCTAGATCCATGGTTCCCTTAAGGTAGCGAAAAATTATTTTTACTGCCTTTAAGTGAGATTCCTTAGGATTGGATTGATATCTTGCACATAAGCATACTGAGAACATTAAGTCTGGTCGACTAGCTGTTAAGTATAGTAGAATTCCTATCATACATCTAAAAGATGTTTGATCTACTGGTTTCCCAGATTCGTCAAGATCTAAAGAGTTTGAGGTACCAATGGGAGTACTTATACTCTTAGTGTTGTCATAACCATACCTTTTAAGAAGATATTTAATATACTTATGTTGAGATATGTAGGTTCCTTCTGGTTTTTGAGAAATTTGAAAACCAAGGAAAAATGTTAACTCACCCATCATACTCATTTCAAACTCAGATTTCATTAGACTTGCAAAAGAGTCAGTCAAAGATTGCTGAGTTGAACCAAATATAATGTCATCAACATAAATTTGAACAATCAAAACATTTTTCTTATCTTTCTTTATAAAAAGGGTTGGATCTGCATTTCCCTTAACATAGTTATTTTGAAGCAAAAATCCAGTGAGTCTATCATACCATGCTCATGGGGCTTGTTTAAGGCCATACAAAGCTTTGGTAAGTCTAAAAACATGATCAGGATGTTTTGTATCTTCAAATCCAGGAGGTTGTTCAACAAAAACTTCCTCTTGAACATAACCGTTAAGAAAAGCACATTTCACATCCATTTGGAAAAGTTTGAAATTAAAGAATACTGCAAAGGCAAGTAGAATATGGATATATTCAAGTCTAGCTACTAGAGCATAGGTTTCTTCATAGTCTATTCCCTCTTGCTGATTATAGCCTTTAGCAACAAGTCTAGCTTTATTTCTAACAATGACTCCATTTTCATCACATTTATTTCTGAAAACCCATTTTACTCCAATAACAGAAGTTTCCTTAGGTCTTTCAACCAAGGTCCAGACTTTATTCATTTCGAATTCATTTAGTTCATCTTGCATTGCTTTGATCCAATCATCATCACCTAAAGCTTCATCTGTGCTTTTAGGTTCTAATTGGAAAAGAAATGCTAGATTTTCTAATTCATTTCTTAAGGAACTTCTAGTACTTACAGGTTGATTTACATCACCAATGATACTATCACTGGGATGATTCTTAAGAAACACCTGATTTGAGTTTTGTAAAACCTGTTCATCAACATAGGGTAGAAAGTCTTCTGGGGTAAATGTTTCAGAAGTATATTCTAGAACAATTTTCTTATCAGAAGGTTCTTCTATCAAAGGTTGATAATCAGTTTTTGAAAACACATCCGAAGATGTAAGTTGAGATGGTTTAAAAACAAAAGGATCAGACTCATCAAATTTCACATGTACTGTTTCCTCAATATTACAAGTATTTTTATTAAAAACTCTATAAGCCTTAGAGGTTGTGGAATATCCTAAGAAAATTCCTTCATCAGACTTTGGTGCGAATTTATGTAAGTTATCTTTAGTATTCAAAATTAATACTTTGCAACCAAACACCTTGAAGTAGGAAAGTCTTGGTTTTCTTCCATTCCATAACTCATAAGGAGTTTTATTAAGAAAAGGTCTAATCAAAACCCGATTTATAGTATAACAAGCAGTACTTACAGCTTCAGCCCAGAAATGTCTAGCAATAGAATATTCACTCAACATGGTTCTTGTTATCTCTTGAAGAATTCTATTTTTTCTTTCAACAACACCATTCTGTTGAGGAGTTCTAGGTGCTGAAAAATTGTGAGTAATACCTTTATTACTACAAAAAGTTTCAAAATCTGAATTTTGAAATTCTCCTCCATGATCACTATGAATAGTTCTCAATGGAAGATTTTTCTCATTTTTAACTTGAGCTCTAAAACTTTTGAAATAAGAAAAAGCTTCAGATTTCTTTGCTAGAAAATAGACCCAAGTAAATCTAGTGTAATCATCAACTAGAACAAACACATAGTATTTGCCTCCAATACTTCCAGTTTGTGTTGGACCAAAAAGATCTATGTGCACTAACTGTAATGCATCAGTTGTTGAGATTTCACCGATTGACTTAAAACTAGATTTATGTTGCTTGCCATATTGACAAGGATCACAAACTTTAGAAGAATCAAATCTAAGATCCGGTAGATCCTTAACTAGTTTCTTCTTAGAGAGTTTACATAGGTTCCTAAGGTTACAGTGTCCTAATCTTCTATGCCATAACCAGGAATGATATTCTATTGCACTTAGGCAAGGTAGATCTTGGCTTCTTAGGTCTTCTAAGTTTAAGGTGTAAACATTCTCTTGCCTGTTGGCTAAGAGAATAAATTCTTCCTTGGAATTGTGAACTAAACACTTATCATTCCTAAAATTCACAAGGTAACCTTCATCACATAACTGACTTATGCTAATGATGTTGTTCTTAAGCCCTTTAACAAAAAGAACATTTGAAATCAAGGTTTTACTAAGAAAAACAATATTACCAATACCAACAATCTCTCCCTTAGCATTGTCTCCGAAAGTTACCTTTCCTCCTTTTGTTTTGATAATCTTTTCAAAAAAGCTTTTGTTACCAGTCATGTGCTGGGAACATCCACTATCCATGTACCATGTATTGTTGCTGGTACTTTCTTTATTATCCTGAAATTAAGAAGAAAATTAGACTTTTGGAATCCAAACTTGTTTGGATCTGAGATTTCCAGACAATAAAATTTTAGGAACCCACATCTTCTTAGAAAAGTAAGCTTTATGAAAACCTAGAGATTGGGTTTTGTTTAAGGAACAACTTTTTGCCCAGTGACCTCCACATTGACATTTAGTAAAAAATGGGGTACTTTGAGGAACAAAATAATTGTTACTGAAAACTAGTTTTGCATGGGTATAACCAAATCCGGATTTATTTTTTAATGGTCGTATTTGGGAATACATCTTATCAAAATTTTCTTTACCATGGGTAAAGTTTGATAAACACTTCTTTAAGGAAAAAATTTCGGACTTGAGTTTTACAACCAAGTTTTTATCCCCAAAATCATTAGTTTTAGAACTAGAGTTAGGCTCAAAAACATTTTTATTAGAAATTAATTTTTCTAATTCTTTAGAAAGTTTATTCTTCTCAGAACTTACTTCTTCAAGATTTTTTGAAATTTTTTCAAAATCAACATTTTTCCTATCAAGATCTTTAGAAAGATATGATATCTCTTTTGTAAGAATAGAATTCCTAGAGTTTGCTTTGTCAAGTTTCTTATTGAGTTTGGAATTCTCAATCTCAAGAAGTTCAGCAAATCTAGAGACTTCTTCAAAAGTAGGTAAAGTATTTTCTTCATCAGAAGATGATTCTTCATCGGAAGAGTTATAATACTTACTATCATTAGAATTTAAGGAAACATTGGTCAAAGATTCAGCATTTCGTACCTTACCCATAAGACAATGATTATCAATAGGTAATCTGGCAATAAGACCAAGATTCTTCTATCCTGAAGATTCATAATCAGAAGATTCATCTGAAGAGTCACCACCACTGGCACTCCAGGTGTCATTAGCTTTCAGAACTTTCTTAGCTTTAGCTTTATAATATTTCTTTCTATTGCTATCTGAATGCCTTTCTTTTCTTTCTTTCTTTTTGAGCATAGGGCAATCTGGTCTAATATGTCCAGCTCTCTTACATTCATAACAAGTAACTTCTCCATCTTTCTTATCTTTCCTGTCCTTTTTCTTATACTTAGATTGAAAATTCCTCTGTCCAGCTATCTTGTTCATCCTTTGAGCAAGATTGGATAATTCATTTTCTGAGACTTCACTCTCACTAGATTCGGATTGGAAATTGACTTTCTTAGACTTGGATCTGGTTACTCTCTCAGGAGTCTTAGCTTTCATCTGATTTGAAGTTGTAGTAAAAGCAACAATACCATTTCCATTCTTCTTCTTGATGTTGTTAGCATCTCTCTTCATTCTGGTTTCATGTTGTAGAAGAGTTCCAAATAATTCATCAAGAGTAATTTGAGTGACCTTTCTGTTCTCATCTATAGCTGTTCTCTTGGATTCCCACTCATTGGGCATAATGTCAATTATCTTGTCCACAAGAGCTTCATCATCTAAACCTTTCTCACCCATAGATTGTAGACTGTTGACAATGGTCATAAATCTTTGTTGAACTTTACAGATAGGTTCTCCATAAGGAAAATTGAAGCCTTGATATTCAGCTCTAAGCATAGCTCTTCTAGTCTCAATCACTTTAGAAGTCCCAAAGTGTGTAACTTCTAACTTCTTCCATATACAATTAGCTGCTTCAAAAGAAGAAATTTGGCTATATATATTTCTAGTCATTGAACATAGTAAAGTGTTGCGTACCTTATAGTTTAGTTTATATTCTTGCTTTTCCTGATTAGTAAAATATCTGACTTCCTTGTCGGGAATTTTATAATCACCTGTAAGCATAACAAAGTTGTCTACTCCAGTGTTGATAACAAAAGTCTTCATACGGTCTCTCCAGTACTCATAGTCATTACCATCAAATATAGGTGGTCTTGTCAGATTTAGATTGTCAATTGAACCAACATTAATTCCTGCCATACTAGAAATAACTTTTCACACAAACTTGTTAGTAGCAAAGAATTGTAATAACAAAGTTCGGAATGGGAAAAGTTAGCAATGAAAAAAGTGAGCAAGAAAAACTTGTATGTGAGTACAAGTATTTCAGAGACCTGCTCTGATACCAATTGTAAGATTGGTATAGAGTAAGAGGTTCCAACCTCTGATACCAATTATAGGATCGAAATATAGTATGAGATGCTCAATATACAAGAGGGGGGGGGGGGTGAATTGTATACTTTAAAAATTCCTTTGGAACCTTTAAAGTTAGTTATGAATAACTATAGTTTCCTTAAGAAAAGGAAAGGGCTAAGTTTAACAAAGATTAAACTAAGAAAATTCACAACACCTCTAACACTGAACTAAACTTGGAAAGAGATTCCAAAAGTAGGTTCCAGAAATATGGTTCCGGAAGTTGAATACTTAACAAAAGATTATAGTATGAGATTCTACCTTAAAGCGTATAGAATATAAATGAATCAGAGTACAAGTAAGGAAGTATAAGAAAGTTATACTTTCCTTATAATACAAAATGCAACGGAAATAAAACAAGTAGTTTAAACTACAAGTGACAAGATATAAGTCTTTTAACCCAAAGAGAAGGGTATCCAACAACCTTGGATAAAGGTCCCTTGATTTATACTTTCAAGCAAGTCTGTCTTACCCACACCAGGGTAAGCCCTCGATACGAAGATCGGAGTCTCTGTCTTGCTATCCCCGCAAGCCCTCAACTTCAAGGTAGTTGGCAACCTCTGTCTTCCTCAGCAAGAAAGCCCTCTAACTTTAAGGTAGTCAGCAACCTCTGTCTTCCTATCCCCGGAAGCCCTCGAATGTAATCACCAACATTCGGAGTCGCACGAAGCTTTTGAGAGTTAATAAGAGCCTATCTCTCTAGAAATTACTTCAAGCAAATTAGTCAGCCTTTCAGCACTTTTTCAGCCATCAGCTCTGAGCTCTTTCAAATGAGCTCCTATTTATAGGTAAGGTCGGCTCCTTCTATAACGGTCATATTTTCCTTAAAGATCGGAGGAACCTGTACACGTGTCACTTAGACAACAGTTAGTTTATAACAAAACAGACGACATCGTTTTATAACAAAACAAGTGTAACAGAATGTACGATATCGTTTTAAACTCTAACAAAAAATTTCGGAATGAAAACTTCGGAGTGAAGGTTCGGAGTGTAAGGAACAGTAGTAAAGAGTAGACAAATTTTAGAAGTGTAAGCAATATAGAAGTTCGGAGTCTAACAAAGATATTTTTCGGAGTCTGAATTAATTCAGAGTGTATATAACAAAGATACTCAAATTCTGTTTGATAGGTGAATTCAGAATCAGAATTCGGAATTGGAATTCGTCATCAGAAATCGTAATGAGAATTCATCATTAGAATTCGTAATGAGAATTCGTCATCAGAATTCGTAATGAGAATTCATCATCAGAATTCGTAATGAGAATTCGGAATGAGATTTCTTCATTAGAATTCGTAATGAGAATTATTCATTAGAATTCGTAATAAAAATTCTTCTTCAGAATTCGTATCCTGAATCTGGAATAGAACTTAGTCAGAGTTCATATCCGGAATTTGGAATGAAACTTCCTTATAGTTCTTATCCAGAAACCAAATCCTAAAACAGAATGCTTTATAACAAAGTTTCAATGATTCCGTGAAAGTGAATCCGAATCTTATACTTAAGAAAAATATGAATGAAAATGTGATAAGGATAATTTTTCTTATAAAAGCGATTTTCCTTAAGAAAACAATTTTCCTTATAAAAGCGATTTTCCTTAAGAAAACAATTTTCCTTATAAAAGAGATTTTCCTTAAGATAAGGTGTTTGTGATTTTCAAAACAAGAAGGAATGGAAAAGTCATAAGGAAAACCTTATTGACTCAACATTTGCAACGGGATACTTGTCTCGTCGCAAATAGTATGTCGGTAGGTACCCAATTGTGATGGGGCTCGTCACAAATAACTGTTTATCGACCCACCGTAATTAATGTGGGAAGATTCTATTTACGACAGGTCACATTGCAAATAATCCCGTCACAAATAAGCTAACCTATATATAACCCCATCCATTTTCTCTCATTCTACTCCTTTCTCAACTTCTCTCTCTCTTTCTGCTGAAAAGTTTTCTTCTAAATTTTTTCATAGTTTAAACTTTTAAATCGAAGAACAATCCGCAGCTTTTATATTTCAAAAGATTTAGTTTCAAGGTATTTATCTATTTTTTTATTATTTAGTTAATTTATTTTATTTTGAATTATTTATAATTTTTGTTAATTTGATGATATTAAATTAAATTATAATTAAATATTTGTTTTTTATTAAATTAAATTATAATTAAATATTTGTTTTTTCAGTATTTAGTTTTATTAATAATTATGTGTAAGTGTTAATAAGAAATAATTAGAAATAATTAGTAATAATTATAAATAATTAGTAATAATTATAAATAATTTGTATTAAATTGTAATAATTAGTAATAAATTGTAATAATTAGTAATAAATTGTAATAATTAGTAATAAATTGTAATAATTAGTAATAATTAGTAATAAATTGTAATAACTAGTAATAAATATTAATAAATTGTAATAATTAGTAATAAATTGTAATAATTAGGATTAATTAGTAATAATTAGGATTAATTAGTAATAATTGGGATTAATTAGTAATAATTAGGATTAATTAGTAATAATTAGGATTAATTAGTAATAATTAGGATTAATTAGGATTAATTAGGTTTAATTAGGATTAATTTGTAATAATTATGATTAATTAGTAATAATTATGATTAATTAGTAATAATTAGGATTAATTATTATTAATTAGGATTAGTTAGTAATAAATATGATTAATTATTAATAAATTGTAATAATTAGTAATAAATAGTAATAAATAGTAATAATTAAGAATAATTAGTAATAATTAGAAATAATTAGTAATAATATGAATAATTAGTAGTAATTAGGATTAATTAGTAATAATTTGGATTAATTAGGATTAATTGGGAATAATTAGGATTAATTAGGAATAATTAGGAATAATTAGAAATAATTAGGAATAATTAGTAATAATTAAGAATAATTAGTAATAATGAGAAATAATTAGTTATAATTAGGAATAATTAGTAATAATTATTAATAATTAGTAATAATTATTAATAATTAGTAATAATTAGTAATAATTAGTAATAATTAGTAATAATTAGTAATAATTAGTATTAATTAGTAATAATTAGGAATAATTAGTAGCAACAGAAGCAGTAAGAGATGGAGGATGGGATGCATCAATGATGACATCAATAGAAGCTGGAGAAGTTAGAGTGCATGCAACATTTGACTTGTAGTTTAGGTATGGAGTTCCCTCCATCATCTCCTATATCTCCTCCAGCTCTTACAGACGACTCTCCCCCTCAGTGATGTATTTTTATTTTATAATGAAACATTTGAATTTAATTTTTTAAAGAAATAACATAGAGGATATCAAGGAGAGAGGCGCTCGGCTTTGGACGAGATCTCTCACATTTAGGTTTTCTCCCCTAGGGTTCTCTCTTAGTTCTCCTCGACTTCAATAGTGAGGTGAGCATGACTTGGATTGGTTGCTTTACGGCTGGCCTTGTTGGTATGGATCTGTTCCAAATCTGGAGGCTTTTCCAGATCTGTGGTGTGGATCTAGATCTGCACCGGCATGATGGTAGGTGGGCTCTATGATGGCAGGTGGTCTGGTCATGGTGGTGGGATTCCTGTGGCTTCAGAAATGGTGTGACAGGCCTTGACGGAGGAGCGATGTGCTGGATTTAGTGGCTTCAGATGGGGTCGACGACGTCGTGGATCATCGTCTTTGGTGGTCTGGTGGCCCTTGGATCTGCTGGATCTAGGGTTTTGCAGAAACTAGCTTCAGGGGGTGGAGGAGGAGGCCTCGTGGGGAGGACCTGCACTGGGACGTGGTCTCTAGGCGACGCGCTGACACCAACCGGGACAGATGGCAGGGCTGTTTGTGGCGATGTCGTAGGGTATTGTGGTGGAGTGTTTACTTTATAATGGGTTTTTCATTGGGTTTCTAGCCACTCCTAATTAAGGCTATCTGCCTTTGGACTTCGGGCATGCAATGGGTTTCCCTACCCAGTTAAAAGGGTTTCCTTTGGGCTTTTGGGTCACTGTAATGGGTTTATATTGGGTTCTCCTTTTTCCCACAAAAGGGGTTGTGTGTTTTTCTTTATTAATAAAGGGGCTTATGCCCCCAACTTTCTTAGTAAATCTGAATGTATTTTTGTGTGTAATATTAACAATTTAATGTTTTAAATAATGCGTTTTTTATATTATTTTGAATATTAAAATTATTATTATTATTCTATTTTTTATTTTATTTTTTATTTTATTAATTAATTATTTTTTATATTTTTGTGAATACTGAAGTTTTTAATATATTACTAATATTAATATTATTATTTTTATTAATATTAATATTAATAATATTATTATATTATTTAATTATTTTATAATTAATTTTAATTTACTTATATTAATATTATATTATTAATATTATTTTATAAATAATTTTATTGTACTAAAAATAATAATATTATTTCATTTATTTTAATATTATATTATTATTATTATTTTTTATTTTTTCCCATTATTTGCGAAAGGCCTATCGTAAATACTAATTGTGATGGTAAATCGCAAAAAGTTTTTTTTAAAAAAATGGGAAAAGTATTTGCGATGGGTAGTCGGCCTGTTGCAATAGATTTTTTTCAGAAAAACTCTGCAAACCTATTTACGATGATACCACTGCCCGTCGCAAATATACTATCGCAAATATCCCCTTTTCTAGTAGTGATCTTTCATGAATCAATACATGACACTCTAAATTTAAGAATATTCTTTTATATTCTTTACCACTTTCTTTTGGTAGAGTAACTTATTACTTAATATCTTCTAATGTTTGAAACACTTCATTAATACTTATCACCTTAAATTATAGTATATATATATATATACATTTAAAAATTCATGGTATTATACTATTCAATATAATATAATTCCATCAATTATAAAATAGTTAAATTAAACCACTTTGAAAATAACCATTCATTTCAATTTCATTACATCGCAACCAAATCCATTACAATACATCCACATTAATTATATATTGTAAATAATAATCTAATAATATTATTATATTGAAAATTTAATCTAAAATTTTCATTACACGAAGTGTTATAATGTAATACTAAGACATAAGGGTCATTAACTACCAATTTCAAATTAATGGCCATCAAACCATGGTGTATTTTCCTTGTGGTAACCTCCAGAGTGAATATAATATAATAAAAAAAATACCATTGTAACCTAATACTAAATTCATTATGACCAAACTAAAAATCCTCATCTTCATCAATGAATCATGGTATAATTAATAAACATTATAGAGTTATATTTAGAAGATCAAAACTAGCTGATTGTCCTTAAAAAAATTATGGAATAACACATATAATCCTGATGTGATTTATTTTGTAGCACTAAAACTTTATCAAACTCATATTTAATTCTTCAAATAGGTCACAACATTATATAAGGCCTTATTTTTTTTATCGACCAATTATACCATTTTAGTCATTATTTGAGTAAAAAAACAAAATAGTTAGGACATACTAAAAATTACTTGAACACACACCTTATTCCTTCCAACTATAACTTGTTTAAACATGATCAAACATGGTATTTAACTATATCAAACCTCCAAAAAGGTGAAAAATATTCATATCAATTCATCCTATCTAAAACAATATTCTTTTTCTATTTTCATTGGTTACTAAGTAGACTTTAAATAACATTTATTTTCTTGATGATAAAATCCTTGTTTTGAACTATATTGAATTAGAGTAAAAGTAAATATGTGATAGGTAATGGATAGTTTATGGAGTTGTGGTACTGATGATTCATAATGGATGTTACATCCAGTAATACCAAAAGGAGATGATAAAGTAGGTTTATAATTATCTCTATGAATAGGTGAGGAGGTTAAGATGGTGGAGTGGATGACTTTGAGAGTTAATGTAATTTTTAATTAGGAGAAAAAAATGAAGGTATTAAAAGTGAATTTATAAAAATTTAAATAAACATAAATAATATTGATAGTTTAACTTTTAGGAAGAAAGGTAAATTTAAATGAATGATTTTATAAATATTTTTTTGTGGTAATATTTGTTAGTGGATGGTGTAATATTATCATTTTTTAGATGTTATTAAATATATCTAAGAGTTACAATGCTAGAGTCTATAGAAGTTTGAGGGATCCATTTCATATCATGGTATAAATGTTTTGTTGGAAGAGGAAGTGATAGCCTTCAGTTTGAATCATTCTTGGAGAGAGAACCAAGTATTGTTGGTTGTGAAGATTTTGCATGGGTCAGCTCAAAAGTGACATTTCTTATTCCTTAGAGTTTATAATGAGTTTATTGAATTGCGGAGGATGTTATAAGATCATTTTTTCTAAGTTTATTTATTCATCTGTAAGGGGGTGGATTATCAGTCGGTGATGTTTTCCCTCCATTATGGGATTCCCAAGTTCTTCTCTTGATGTTTTGTAAGACACTTGAATTGACTTATTGACCCCATAACCCTTTGATTATTAGAATCTTGAAGTGAATGAACACGTTTATTATATTTCATTTATTTGTATACCTTCATAATAAGTATAGGTAAAAATCTTCATTTTCTTGACTAAACCCACCCAATAAATCCTTGAGCTGTGATTTTTTGTACCACTTAAATATTTTTGTTTCCAACCCACACCTAATTACCTTTAGAGACAATAAGAATATCTCATTCCTTATTCCAAGTGTTGATATAGAGATGTGTTATAGGGAAAGGGGTCCCATCACTTTATTTGTATCATTCTATTACTCTCTCCTCAAGACCTTTATCGGTTTAGGGGAGGGTTTATTATGATCATGTGTATCCCATTCTCTTCTATTGGGTCTAGAGTGGTGGATATTTAGTTTAGGGGAATGAGTTCTTGTATGCATTCCTCTATTTTAATATATATACACTTCACCCATTCTAGGTGATATGGTCACGGTTTAGGGAAAAGAGAATATTGTATTTTTTACTCTAATATATTTCTGTCTTGTTTTGGATTAATTACTCTCTCTGTTGTGAATTAAACTCTTGAATGATGTGGGTTGTACATGAGGATTTTCTTATGATATGGGTATGAATTGGTGTGAAAACATCCTTTTAAGGGATTTATCTCTTAATATTTATATATGTTATAGGCTTTAATAAATGGAGAGAGGGTACACTTCACATATCATGATGTGTTATATTACGATGCATTTTAAAACCATGTGGGAAAGTAAATACTATCCAAAGTCGATAATATCATGATATGGTGGATAAGTTTCTTCGATTTTTTTCTTGTGGAATCTTTATTGATATTGGTGCATGAGATGAATGTGGAATGTAATGTGATGTTACTTTAAAAATCCTAAAAGTGATTTCATTCACCTTTGATAAATGGTAAATGGAATGGTGAATCCTTATAGATTTTGTATGCATGTATACCTAGTAAATAGAGTTTTGATAACAAAATTGGGAAATAATTTTACAGATATAAAAAGTGTATTGTTCTAACCTCATGTATTTTTTATGATGTATCCCACATGTTAAATTTGATTTCTCTATGTTTTTATGTTATGTGTATTAATTTTAATTTGGTAAGAATAATGGTAGGAATGTGTTAGTTGAATGAAAATAATTTTATGAAATAATGATTAAAATTTCTCATAATTATCAATTGGTTAACATAAAAAACGTTTAAAACTATAGTGGTGGGTGGATAAATTAAATTATATATTGAAAAGAAATTGAATTAAATAAATTTTTTACTAGTTTGATTTGTTTGATTGGCAATAAAATGTTTTTTCAAAATTAAGTTTTTGTGGGAACAATATTTCTATGTTCCAAGTATATTGAGATCCTTTAGAGGTATCTCATGGGGTAGTTTATTTATCCTCCATTATATTCCTCTCCCTCCTAGTTTTGTTTTAATTCTTGAGGATGGGAATTTATTGAGATGTATCTAATATATGGATCTAGAATTTTCTGAGCCCTTCATTTGTTGTTCTAATGTGTCTGGTGGTTCAAGATTAATTTCATAAATTTTAGAAGTTTTTTTAAAATGATTTTATAATCTATAAAGTTTCTTTAAGTAATTTTACAAGTTAAGGATGTAATTTCAAAGTGTTAAAATTTTATTTGGAAAACAATTTAGAAGTTTTAAAATTATTCTATAATTTTCAAAAAGTGTTTTATAATTTTGGAAGTGATAGTAAACCCCTTTATTAATTATTTATATGTTATTTTAATTAAAAATGTTACATTTTTAACGAAACATTTACCTTTACCCATGAACTTGGAGTTGTGAAAGGGTAAGTCTTGTTTTTTAAATAGATGCATAAGTATACATGCTGAATTCTATGTGTTCAATAAGGGTACAAGCTGTTTTCTATGTGTTGCGTGAGGGTACAAGTTGTTTTATATAGGCTATGTAAGGGTAATATTAACCTCATATAAAGGTAATATAGTTTTATTAATGGTTGTGTAAGGGTACTACAAAACTTCCAATACGCACATAAGGGTATCCAACTACATATGGGTTAAATTATGTTACCCTTACACAGTGCTATATACCTATGTATGTGTAATTATAATTTCTCATAATTTCTATTTTTCTTATTCTTCAACATGTAAAATTCATTTTTAATAATTTAAAATACTAAAATAATGTTTGATTTATTTTGAATTGTTTAATTTATATATAACATTTTCAAAGGTTTTAAATAAGTAAAAATAAACTTTTGTATTAAAATAAATTTAAATGAGAGTAAATGAGAAAACTAGATGTTTTTGTTTGAGAATTATTATAAAACATTTTAAATATATTCCTATCCTTATTACACTTGATTTTGGAAATATATTTAAACTCGGTCATCCATAACTTCTTAATTTGAGTCTTGCTAGTCTTTTTAAGAATTATAATGAGCTCTTAATGTTTCTAGGTGTAGAAGAACTCTCTCTCTTCTACCTTTTTAGGTGTAGTGACTTGCATTGTAAATATCCAGGAAGGGGATTTGTGACTTCTATTTAACTTATACCATACTAGTATGAGATTAACATGATTTATATTCTTTGTTTAAATGAATGTGATTAACCATAATCATATAATAATATGAAAAATAATCACATGATGAAAGTTTGTGTGATAATATAGAATTCTAATTATTCAAGGTGAAATGAAAATAGAGAAATATTGATAACATATTATTAGATAATTATAATTATTATTAAAAGATATAATTATGTCATGATGAAATTATCTTGAAATATTTAAGTGATAAATTTATATTTACTGTTGTAGATAAATATTTCTTTTGAAAATATTATTGAATGTTGTAGAAGAATTATTATCTCTTTAAAATGATCATCACATGTTTTAGAATGTTAATTTTATTATAATAGGCATGTTAAAATAATTACCGTTGATATTTTGTTATATAAAAGAGAAGCTTAAGGATAAATACCAAATTAAATAAATATTATTTAGCCTTGTAAATTTATAAGGATATATCTTTTGGTATTAATTTTTAAGTTAATCAATTATTAAAGAGAGTTATGAAAAATGAATAATTTCTCAAATCATTATTTTGGGGATGACCGAGCCCAATATTGTTGATAAAGACTTAGAATTCCATGTTTTTTTGGCTATAGTTTCCTTGGATTTATATTTGAAATAAAAAATTTAATATGTATTTATGATCTATGGATTTATAGACTTGATATGATTGAATATTAACCTTGTGTTGTTGGAATAATGGGAAGGGATGACCAAGGATATGATGGTGGAACGAGGTTCCAGTGACTATGATGATGGTTGTATGAGGTGCCTATTATGATGATTATGATGTTTCCATGGGATTTTGGATGTATTATTATGTGAAGTGTTGTCTAGGATGACATTGGGATTGATATAATAGGTTGAATCTTGGATTTATTATTATTATTGTGCTAGAATCTAGGATGCTTGCTTGATAATGAATCTTCTGTTTAATGGAAAATGGTCGATTATTATTTATATTTTTAGTTTCCAACTTTGGTAATAAGTTTTATGCAATGTTCTATGAGTGAATCTTTTATTTGGAAGCTTAGTCCGAGTCCTAGAGTACCTAGAAGTTTATGAATGATAAATGAATTAATAAAATAATGGGCTGGTTCTTTATGCTTACTTTGATGATGAAATACTTAAGAATACAAAAAAATAATTAATATTACCATTGTCACTTATCTTAGAAGATTAAAATATTAATCTTGGAAGTGATAATGGAAATAATTAAATAATGTTTAATTAATTAATTAATTAAAAAGATTCTTGATTCTCATGTGCTTATTTAATACTTAGACCTTAGTAGTGGAAGTTAGGAGTCCTGTGAAACATTAGTGGTAGATAAATCTAAGGCTAGGTAGTTTCCCTTAGCATGTTTGTGAGACTTATATATAACATGCATGTTTTTTTATTTCATATGCTACCCCACTTGTATCAGTAGGGTGAATGACACTTAGTGAAATCTGTGAGGGTGTTTTAACCAACATCTAGGTTGGTGAGGAACAGATAGCTGACTACCACCTCTAACCTCGCTCTCTTCTTCTGGTAGTATTAAGTGCTAGTATGCATGGTGTATATTTACCCATATATTTTTATAGAGGGATGTAATGGATTTTGGTTATTTCACACACATATATCTCCAAATATAGTATCCCAATGGTTGTTATAGGTATGTTATGTATACATTGTAATGTGTTGAGTTATAATAATTGATGTACCGGTTGTGGTAGCTCCCAATAACTACTCAGTTACTATTTGGAGATGTGGATGGGATACTGGGATACTATGATGCACATGGTGCATGATATGATGTTTTAGTCCAGGTGCATTAGAGCTAGCTTTTATAGAGAGATGGATTAGGACATGCAATGTCTGGAAAGAGCATAAAAATCTTGGGAAAGTGGTAGCGTGGTACCCTATTTTGTTATTATATAATGTGATATCTTATATGTGATTCTTGGTGAGAGATAACCATGGTGAGGATGGTAAAAGAATAGTAAACCTATTTAGGTGAAGATTTGTTTTAACATGTTTACTCACTAGGATTTAGTATGTTTATTTTACATTTTTCATGAGAGATTGTAGATAGAATCCTAATGAGTATACATGTTATGCTCATACTATGTATATATAAAATATTTTTTAGGTGAATAATAACTGGATGGTGATCGAGCCTTACTTTTTTATTTCAAGGAGTTTTTAGGGGATTTTGTAGCATTGTGGTCACTATTGAGTATTTTTTAGTGTTTTTCTATTGTTACAGTTGTATATCATTGCATTAATATCATGTATTAAGATTTATTATTTTTTATGATCAATAGTTGTTTGGTGGTTATTCTCATCTTATATCTTACCCTCTACACTTTATACTCTAATTTTTCTTTCCACTTTCGGAGCTTGTTGATTATATTTATGACATGTTTATGACACCACCAATGTATCCTTAACATGACTTCTCATGCATAAGAGTTTATGACATGATAATAAATAAATTCACACACAAGTAACAAATCATACCGATCATTCATGTACTATCCAAGATGTCACAAAACCCAATTGTACCTAATTTATCTTCTTGATGGAATATATATGAATGATTTTTGATATATCACAAATGAAGGATCCAACATAGAAGCTACTCAATAGCCTTATAGGATCCACACCTTTAGGATGGACCACACTATGCCATTATACTTTATAACTATCTCTCAAGTCAGATCACACAGATTATCATGCCCCACCACTACTATATGGCTATGTGAATATATCCCTGATAAGAATGAATCACCTGATTCCTCATCATTTGGACCTACTTTCAAGGACCCCATTTTATCCCATGGCCCAATTCTTCAGTTTTTCTCAAACCCCCATGAGACCTTGATCATGATTCCTTTAATTAGAAACATTTTAGAAGCCCTGTATTTCCACACCAATGACAATTGATCCTAGGGATAAGGTAAAAATCTAATAATTCCCCTATCTTTCACATTTGTATCACCGGGGCCCCCCTTACCTAGAGGAATGTACTGAGAAGACCCTTCTAAACTTCATATTTCTTCCAATTCTTTTACATGATTCATATAACTTCCTATTCATAATGCTAGAAGAAAATTCTATAGAAGTGAGATAAATCTCAATCACTATCCCACTCTAGGATAGGATTAAACCTACTTACCTATCCTCATATAACCCTTCTCAAAGGTTAGGGCTTTGTTAAGCACCTAAGTACATGTCATTAGATCAAATCACCTAACCTAACATCATATCTCTAGTTGAAGGACTATATCAAAATTACTATCCTTATGCACCTCATCCTTAAAAAATGAAGTAGTAAAGCAAAGAAAATCCATAAACCAGGCATAATATGTAGAGATAGTCATAGAACCATACCGTAACTCTATGAACTTCTAATCATGGCCTGAATTCATTGTGTTAAGAAATTACTGCTTGGGAAATGACTCCTTGAAGATCACTCAAGTAAGACCATATCATCTCTTATATTAACTCATGTAAGTACACAATCTCCTATAGGATCCTTAGAATTTGAAGTTCACCAAACTCAATCATCCCATCTCGAGATTTTGGACTATCACGACCCCCTCCCCACAAAGTGTACCCCTCCTAGGCTGATAATGGGAGAAGAGAGATAATAACCCCTGAGTCCTACCTCCAATAGGCCCTAGGTTGGAGACTAACACCAAGGGTATAATAAGCACACATATGGGATAAATTAACCCCTAAGAGAAACTCATGTAGAAGAGAGAGATAAGATATAAATCGACAAAATCATGAATAGAATACAATATAGAAGAAAACCCAAGTACACAAATGTAATTTCATAAAATAACTACTAAAACTGAAAGGGAAATTGCAAGTTCCAAAAGAAATTAAAGATGATAGTGACCTTAAATCCCAAACAACTCCTAAAACCCACAAGCTAGTAGCAAAAAGCCAGATCTCCAACCCACTCTAACTGACCTGAAAAATAGTTTATATATACATAGGGTGAGTATAACAGTATACTCAGTAGGATCCTCATCAGAGCCTCTCATGAAAAAGTAAAGAAATCATGCTAAAGTACAATAAACAACAAGTGAAACTGACTCATCACCTAAACATGTATACTAAGTTCCTAACCTAACCATGGATACACTCACCAAATATCACATACAAGAGCATATAATATAATAAATAATATCAAGGGTACCCCACTACCTCTTCCCCACTAGCTTGACGCTCTACCCCAACATCGCACATCCTGAGCATCTCTCTCCAAAAATGATATCCCACAGACACCTAGCCAAAGCACCACAACATGCACCTCGTGAAACACACACAACATCCAAATAACCAAAAGTAACTTGTTAGTTTCTGGGAGCCACCATAGCTTTCATAACATGTATCATACATCATGTATTATACCTCAAGCCATCACAACCCATACAGTGAGTAAGGATCCTCAAGCCACCACATCCTATACATGTTATACCTATAGTATTCGTTAGGAAAATATATCCATAATATATGTGTGTGAAATAACCATAGGCCATTACATCCCTCTACACACATATTTTGGGAAAACTAACCACCATGCATACCAGTATAAGTAACTAACAAGATAAGAGAGAAGGGACAAAGGGGGTAGTCAGCCATCCATTGTCCCACCGGGGCATTGGGGAAAACACCCATAGGGCTCAGAAACCACGAGATATTAGTTTCCCTAACCCACAAGGTAGAGTAGCATTTAGAAACAAAAGAAGTAAAGGATATAATATAGTTCACAACCATACTATGGGAATAAGCTAGTATGATACTCAATTATAGATAACATATCTCAGACTCCCATATGTCTCTGCTAATACTAGATATCCTATAAGCACACAAACATTTAAAGAGATACATTAAATTACTTTATACCTTTTTTTAGTTTCACTTTATGTTAATTAATTATTTAACTATTAATTAACCATTATCATTTCTACATTACATTCATTATCATTTCAACAAAGATCTATGACCTCTAGGTATAACAAAACTGATTCCATTGGTTCTCATAATTTCAACCTCAACATTGCATCCCAACAAGCTCTAACCCCATGGGTTAAAAATTTATTAATTTATTAATAACATTACCACTTTCCATATTCCTAGGTATTCTATAAAAGAATTATAAACTCCCTAAATTCAAGGGGATCAACATGGTGAGTAGATGAATTACCCGTCGAGTCTTTTCCATCTATAGCAGGAGAGTAAACTCATCCAACCATGAGAAGATAAACAAAAAAAGAACGTTTCACACACCATATGTCTTTTAATCTATTGGAAATAGAGTATCCAAACATATATGTATACCTCAAGAAATGAGGAAATGAACTCAGATAAACAAACAACATATTCAGAAAGCATTTATCTTTCATAACAATAAGAAGACACATCTTCAACCCATTCTACCATCTTCGGTGTCCTCATCGAAACCACATGCATAAACCGATGTATATCACCACCCCATGCATCGACTACTTACAAAAAAACTGGTCCTCCGCACCCCACACCCCACAACAACCCTCTATGCTCAACTATATCAAAAGCATCAGGAAGCAAACATAGCAACTGAGCTATTGGCCCTAAAGTAAGGCATTCATCCTTTACAAAAAACAAGCTCTCACAACTCCAAATCATAAGGAACTTGGACTTTACAAGAAAGTGGGAAAATAAAGCCCTAAAAATCCATTATCATTTATCACACAACCATTTCTTATTCCATCTTGAATTAACTGATTTATTGTCCATAGGTTCCAACTATGGGAAACCTAAGCAACAAGATATCATAAGCTATCAAAAATTAATTAGACAATTAATTTAACATGCTTTTAATTATTTTATCAACAAGAATCGTCATGCTAACTCTATGATTTCATGTAATTAAATAGAGAAGCAATGAATCCCCTACCTCAAAAGGTCACTGACATTCTCCGCATGAGAACAAATCAATGCAATGAATCCCAATCACTTCTCTCGCAATAAATGAATCCACATGAGGATGCTGCGAAACAACCACACCAACAAAAAACCAATAAAAACACCATTAAAAACATGGAAGATCATTCTCCATAGCATTCCAATAATATAAGAGAGAAAATGGATCTAAGAACCACAAAAATTGAGGTAGAACCTACCTCAAATCAAAGACGGATCACTATAGATCAAAGGAGGGATCTAGGAATTGATCTTTGTTGAAGGAATTCCAAAAATTCTAAATAAAGGGGCACTGAGTCTTCTAGAGTCAAGATAGAGCCACTGTAGACATAGGGTTTAACAAACCCAAGAAAATGGAAATGTTTTAAAACATACAACATCATGGAATTACACGACATGTAATCCCCCTTCATGTCGTGTAATTATTTGAGGTCAGTTTTTTCCAAAAAAAACCATCACCTTTAAATTTTATTTTATTTTTTTAACTATTAAAAATTACATGGCATGAAACCCTCTTTCACATTGTGACATTCTTCTACACAACGTGAAACCCACTTTCACACTGTGAAAGCTCCCTGTTTCGAGATCTCAAAACCCAAACACCTCCAGACCTCCTTTGATCCTCTTCCGAGCTCCACATGCCTAAAAAACACGCAAAGGTTAAATCCATGTAGATATGGGCCCTTATGTGAACCATATTTAAAATGATCTCAATAAATTCCATATATTACTTTGTATCCTATAGGCCACTGGTACCCTAGAATTCCATTGGATGTTGGAGCTAGAAATCCCAAGCATGATTGGTCATGGTCTTCTAAACAATCTTGAATTGTATGGGAATAATCCAAAAGTGTCATGGATTAAAGAGATTAACATCCTGAATAAAATTTTATGGTACAATAGTGTGTTGAGGTACATCCTCCTACACCTCAAGTGATAGAATAAGAGCATGTTGAGAAATATCAGCCAACAGTCCTATTAAACTTGTTCTAAGAGGAATCTATAAAGTGAAAAAACATCTAAAACCTTTTAAGAGTGATCCTAACTAGTGTATGGGACCAAAAGAAGGTTCTCTTAATATTATTCCCTTAAATCATGGTATAACCCTCCTAGAACTAATAAAATCCTTATCCCTACACATTAGTCAAAATCATCATATCTATATTAAAACAAAAAAATATTCTTAATTCATGTAATTAATTCAAATAGGGACATATCATAAAAGAAAGATAACAAATATATCAAACAATAGAGAAACTATCCTGAATAGATAGAAAAAATCAAGGAATTTAATAAAATAACTAGTATACAACACACCGATAGTTATATATATGGAATGTGGTCCTACATGCCTAGTTATGATGCATGAATGCACCTGAAAATATCATAAAAATAGTAACAGAAATCCCATCCATGGTAACTTGGAGGCCATTTACACATGTGTTGTCCAGGCACATGGAAACACCCCTACTTGAGTCCCAACAAACTATTTACTTTTGACCATGTTACATGTTAGTCTAAAAATAAAAGAATAAAACTAGTGCTTTGATTCCATTTTGTAACATCCGGACCCAAACAATTGGGTTTGAGCTGAAGTGCCACATGAACTCATATATACCTCCCTGCATGCAAGAGTCTATCGATTAACATTGAGGGTATAAGTCTATCGATGGGGAGACTATACCCTCAATATCATGTCATAGAGAAAATAATAATAATAAAAAATATAATAAAAAATTTAGATTAATCATGTAGAACCTAAATAATCAAAAGAGTACACATGTCATACAGATAATCCATAGGATCCTAAAGTGGTGAACAAAAATAATGTATAATGTTGGGTAGGTTAAAAATTAAATAAAACCATGGTGATCCTTAGAGTATTTATTGATCCAACCTATATATCTATTCTCCACTGCTCAACTATCTACCACAATCCCCTTCCCCTTTATTGGACCCATATATATAAAATCTACACCCACATTAAGATGCCTTTGTATGGTGTGAGTATGAAACCCAATAAGACACCATCAATGCATCCTTAACATGAGTACTCATGTATAAGAGTGTATGACATGATAATTAATAAATTCACACACAAGTAACAAATCATATTGAGTGTTCTTGTGCTAACAAAGCCACCAAAAACCATGATTGTACTTGCTTTGGCCCCTTTCTGAAAGATATTAGAATGGATGAGGATACATCACAAACAAAGGAACCATCCTCAAAGATTATCAATAGACATAGAGTCCCTAGGCCTCTAGGTTATACCACACTATTTAATCACAACCTGTCACGTTCTCTTAAGGAGATGACCTTTAGAGTTCTCTATTGATGACTATATTTTCTTGTTAGTGACAAATCAGTTGGGGAATCTTAGTTTATGGAAGTAGGGGAACCTATCACCATAGTTTTTAGGACCCTTTGAGATTAATGAATTGGTTGGGATAGTTTTGTACTATCTATAACTTCCTCCATGTTATCAAGAAATGCATGATGTGTTTCACATTCCTCAACTTTGGAGGTATATGACCGATATTACCCATTTTATAGACTATGAGGATGTTTAATTAGATCCAAATGAATCTTATGAGGATCGTTCAATGTGGATTATAGATTCGAGTAAAAATCTATTGCGAGAGAAGATAATTCCACTTTTCTTGATCCTATGGTAGCATGGATAGATCCAGGATGATACATGGGAGTGGGATTCTAATGTTCTAGATCAATGGCCTGAGTTGTTTGAGCAAGACCACTAGATATACTTATTAGGGATGAAAAGTAATTATAGGGGTAGAATTGTACTACTCTTATTTTTTGATGTTCTTAAATCCCTATTTTTGATTATAATTTATAAGTTTTTTTATAAAGAATCATAATTTTTATAAAATAAACTCTTATTTATGGTTTTAAGCTATTGTGTAAAGTTAAACCTTATTTTTCAAGGGTTATGTAAGGGTAAAATGGTTTTACAAGACTCTAAATAAGGGTAAGGTAGTTTCCAACTTTGTTACATAAGGGTAATATGAGTTTTCTATGAGATTCATAAGGGTAAATAACTTTTTCCATGTGCTTTATAAGGGTAAGGCTACTTTTCTATAGGTTTTGTAAGGGAAAGGCCCTATGTACATGCACTGTATAAGGGTAAGGCATGTGTTGCATAAGGTTAAGCTCCTGTTTATAAAGGCTTCATCAGGGTCAACTATGAATTATAAAGGCTACGTATGGGTAACATTGGAGTTTTATAAGGGTACCTAGGTAATATGTAAGGTTAAGTAGGACCTACATAAGGGTATACCTTACTTTATAAAGGTTACATATGGGTAATCTGTGAGTTGTATAAGGGTGACTCCTTACTTTGTAAAGGTTACATAAGGGTAGGTTGAGTTGCATAATGGTAACCATTATTTCTCAAAGGTTGTGTAAGTGTAAACTATTATACTTATGTGATGGATATGATACACTTAAGTGTAAAACTATATTACCCTTACATAGAACCATTTTTGGGAAAAAATAATTAAAAAAAACTATTTTCATATTTCCCCTTCTCCAGCTCGACCTTGTAACTTACTTTAAAAATTTTTAAATCATAAAATCATGGGTTTTGTTTATTTTTTAATTCTTAAAGGTTTAAATCCCTTTATGTAGGATTTTAAACAATCTACATTCAAGATACAGTTAAGGGAAAATTTAATGGTGAATTTAATTTAAAGATTTCCAGTACTATAAACCAGAACACAATATTGATATTTTAAAAACTCCCTACTTTTGTTGGCTTTAATTTTGTTGATCGTTTTGAGTCCAATAAGATCATAAATTACATTATTAATATATGTGAATCCATTATTTAACCAAACTAACTTCCCTTATGGTTTACAATCATTTCAAAGACCACTATTTTATCCCCTATGATTGGTGTAGTTTTTCAAAAGAGAGGAAGAATACCCAGGTTTGAATTTATATTTCTTTTTATTCTTTCATGAGTGACTGTAAATCTAGTTCTTACTACTTTCTATAAAAACTGAACAAACTTTCTTTAAATGATAATAATCTAGAAATTTTCAATTAATGATAAAATAATTTTTAACCCGGATTGTAATGTCCCGACCCGGGTGACACTAATCAAGTGCCCGATGTTGGTTTTCCACATGAACTCAGGCATGCCTCCCCATACTCCATAGTCTACCGACTAGTAGTGAGGGTCTAATGAAACACACGATGAGACTATTCCCTATTTATCAGAGTAATCCACATCAGATAAAATAATAAATAATAGAAACAATAGAAACAATAATCAATCATCCCAAAAAAATTCCCCAAAACTGGGTACATGCCCACAAAAAATAGTGAATATTCCATGTCATGTCATATAATGAAAAATTTAAAGGAAAAAAATAAGGAAACACTGAATAATCCCCAAAAAAGGTCCCGAAACCAAGTATGGTTCCCTCATCCATGTACATCCCTATTCCCCAAATCAACCCTCTAGTAAAGAGAATTTACCTTATCTTGACCAGTAACCATGAAGTCTGGTTGGATACCCATTGACAACCCAAGCGGGGTGTGAGTAAAAATCAGTATCCCACCACCAACGGTGTCTTAAAAATATCCAGTTTAATACACCATATTCATAAGTACAAATAATAATGAAAATCCTAAAATAGACCAGGCTCTATCATTTAAAAATATTTAAATCAATCACTTTTATTCTTAGATACATGTTTTACCCCTATTAATCAAACCTACTTTGGCCTATGCTGGTCATTTGAACCACGAATCAAAGGGTCATAATTTGGAAAACACGGAGCCTCAATCCATGAATCCAACTAGGATTTAGAATTTCATGTCCGACCATCCCAACCATGGTATGGAACACTATTCTCATACCCTTAGAGTCAAGATCATCATTACTTTCTCCAAAAATACTATTAATAGGGGCTGCTGGAGCATTAGTCCATCCCACCCATGAGAGTGGAGCATCATTCCACCATACCACCAACCATTAGTTCACATTTTCAAAGGATCATCATCATTAAAATTTTTATCGCATAATATCAACTAGGGTGAACCATTTCTATTTTATCACATTTTCATTGTTCATTACACTCATCATGTTCTCAATTCCATAACAAGCCCATTTTACCATTTACACACACTAAAACCATTCATCATACCATCCAATACATTTAACCTCGAGTCCAAAACTCATTAACCATTTATCACAATACTATATTTAAATGACATAACTTATTTAACACTTTAAAGTTAAATCAAACACCCCATCATTCCATATTAATGTGTTAATAAAATTTAGAATTGGTTTAATTTCATACAACTTTCAATTCATCATTAAAAATACTAATTTCCATGTTCAAGGGAATATACCGCCCCATGGGTGTCCATAGGCATGGTCTACTCATCCTCATTAGATCTGACGGGGATCATGAGGGGTCCAACACATAATTTAAACACCCAATTTATCATTTACTATCAAGGAAATCAAATTTGTAGCATAAAGACACCAAAATAACAACCAAATTCACATAAATAGATTCTATAATATGAGATGTAACTTATAGACTACCTACCTCAAGTTTCTAGATGAACACTTGCTTAACCTTAGCCCTTGATTTGAACTCAAACAACCTTAAAATACCAAACATAGAATCCAAATCTTAGATTCGCACCTAGTGGCAATAGAAATGGTCAATAATTGGATGAGAATCTTCATTTTAGAGATTATGAGGGAAAGGTTATTCAACTAGGCTTCTGGAGGATGAAATAGGGGAAAATCAGGTTGGAACCCTTAAATCCTGAGAGTGAAAAATGGTAAAAATACCTATATTAAAAGTCATATAGTTTGGCCGCACAGTTGGAAAAAACATGAACCAACTATATGGAACCCTCTATCCAAGATGGTGTCTTGGACACATGGTTTTTATGGGCCACCTAAACATTTTGAAAAACCATTTCGTGGCTATGCGCCAGCCTCTATCCAAGGGGCCAAGCCACACAGTCTCCTAGGCCATAGCGCATGATTATCTCTAACCATGCGCCAACCGTGAACTATGAATTGTATGGCCTATTTTTCTCCATCTTTCATGTATCTAACTACTGAGACACCCCCAAAATCCCTCATATTCTCCGAAATAATTTTATTTAAAAAGGGAGTTTACAAAATTTTAAACAAGGATATACCCCTTTAAAAGGTCGGGATATTACAACCTCCCTGCCTTATAAAAACTCATCCTTTAGATGATCTACCAATAATAACTAAGAATCAAAGGTAAAAAGGCTATGAGAATGGGCCTACATATCCACATCCATCTCCCAAGTTTTCTCATGAATACTTCCATGCCACCACAACACTCGGAGCAATAACACAGTCTTACTCCACAAGACTTTCTCACTATGATCCATAATACGAATTGGAATATCCTCAAAGAACGCATCATCCTGAAGCTCAACATAATAAACATAGATCACATGATAAGGATCTGGGTGATACTACTAAAGCTACGACACATGAAAAATATCATTTATAATACTATACCACTATGGGAGATCCAATCGATACGCCACCAGTCCGATGCTCTCCACAATCTCAGTCGACCCCATATAATTGGGCATCAGCTTACCCTATTTATGAATTTGATGGTGCTCCAATATTGGTGAAAATTTAAGGAAAAAATTATCACCCACTACAAAATAAAGATGTTTAATATGTAGATCAACATATGACTTCTACCTACTCTAAGACATATCCATACATTTCCAAATCAACTAAATATGATCAAACATATTATTCACAAGACTTAGTCCCAAAAACCATGACTCACCAAATTCCATCCAAAATAATTATTATCTACATGTAATACCAAATTAGAACCTTATACAGTTCCATTTTAATATTTTCTTGGTAATTGTTTCCATAGGTGAACTCAACAAGCACCGAGTTATTTTCCAAGTTCCTCCAAAATCAAGGACGCATGCTCTTAGCATGTCCTCTAGAACCTGGATAGTATGGTATGATTTCTCGTATGTCTGTGGGTGGAAATATTTACTCAAAACACCTAAGTACCAAGTGAATTCTACAAAAATTTATAAAAACATGAAGTAAAAGATGGATCATGATATGAAACTACACTTCATGCCACCTCATGAAAACACACTATCCCCTGAACATATAAGTCACCCAACTGGTCCATGGTAAAAGTATCTAAAATCAGTAAGAAATGTTACAATTTTGTAAAATGATCTATAAGTATTGATATCAAATCATTCTTCTATGGGTTACTGATAATACCTACCAAAAATTATATGGTTAAAATTTCCCACTTCTATTTCAGAATGGGAAGGTGATATAGAAAACCACCCAAACGTTGATGACCGACCTTCACCTGCTGACATGTGCAGTAACACATCACAAAACCTAAAACCTATTTATTCATTCCTAGACACCAATACCATATATTAATATCATGATACATTTTAGTTAAACTATGATGCATCACTCACCTTGAGGTATGGAACTCATGCATCATATTCTTTCACATACACATAGAAACAACAACACAACCATGCACATAAATGATCTCATCATCATCAATAGTCTATTCAGAAGGTGAATCCCCATATTCAAGGATTTATCTCAAGGAAAAATACTCTAGATCCTCATATTTCCTCTCATTGATCTAGATTATAAGTGTGGACTCAAATGATAAGGATACGGGGTTTATATTTACCTAGCCCTTTTGAACCTCTATATTCATCTCAGTGAATAAGTCCATCATCTTCCACTCAGAACTAGACTCCTGAATAGCCTAAGTTTTTGTATTTTGATTCAAAGTATCAACAACACTATTTATATTTCCAGGAATACAGGCTAGATCAAAGTCAAACGACTACATATACTGATCCCATATCCATTGAAGGAGATTTAAATATCACTGAGAAAATATTCACTTTAGAATTTTATGACGAGTATTAAAAATAAACCTTTCACCCAATAGGTAATTCCACTAACACTTTAAAGAATAAACCACCATGAAAAACTTGATATCATGCATAGGGAAATTTTATTCATGTGACCTCAAATATTGTGACCCATAAACCATGAATTGATTTCCCTACATCAACACTACTCCAAGTATGATTTTGGATGCATCAAAAAATAAGGTATACTAGTCACTTGGATTGGGTAGGATCAAGATCAGTGTAGTAGTCAAGTGTTTTTTAGATCCTAAAAAGAATTATCACATGATTCAGAACACTAAAATATTATACCCTTCTAGGTCAATCCTGAAAGTGGAATTTACAAACAAGAAAAGTATCTGAATAAAATTCAATAATAACCCTATAAACCTAATAATCCTGGAATATCTATTTTTTTTAGGATACTCCCAAGACACAACTTCTTATACTTTCTTTGAGTCTACTGACACACCTTCCTCAGAGATTATGTGACCCAAAAAATGTACCTTTTCGATTCAGAATTGACACTTAGATATCTTGGTGTATAGCCTATGATTTATCAGTGTAATCAGGATGTTGTCAAGATGTTTTCTATGATCATCATGAATATGGGAGTACCCCAATATTTCATCAATAAAAAACCACAAAATTATACAAGTACAGTTGGAAGATTCAAATCATTAAATCTATAAACACAACATGAGTGTATCTCAATACAAACTAAATTACAACGAACTCATACGGAATATAACTACCCCTAAAAGCAGTGTTTGGTATATCAGCAGGTCTCAATATTAACTGATGATATCCTAAAATCAAATAAATATTGGAGAACACACAAGCACCCATAATCTAGTAAAAATATCATCTATATGTGGAATATGATATCAATTCATTACTGTAATCCTTTTTAACTTCCTTTATTCAATTCATAAGCATAAAATTCCATCATCTTTCTTGGAAAACAAGACTAGAGAACCCTATAGTGATGTACTTGGGAGAATAAATCCATTACCCTCCAAATCCTCTAACAGAGTCTTGATGTCTTGAAGCTCTATTGGTTCCATTCATATTGGTTAATGGAAACTGGATCAAATCTTTGAATCAATTCAATCGTGAACACATTATCTCTCTCGAATAGAAACCCCAAGAAGTAATCAAGAAAACATCCTAAAATAAATACACCACAGAAGGAAATACATCCTTCTATTATCCCCCATTGTTAAGCCTAAGACATGCCACTCGGGCTGTGATATCACCTAACTACTGATGAAATATTCTTTCATGAACTTCCTAAATATCTCATTCCCCATGGAGAACAAAGTGTCACCCATAAAAGACGTAAACATTAACCTTTTGAAGTAATAGTAATTATGGTATTGATACAACACCAAATGTTCCATCCCAAAAATCAGGTCAACACTTAACATCTCAAGCACAAACAATTCTAAAAGGAAGTGGTACCCACCAACCTCTAGGGAACACTCCTAAAATTTCTAGATACATTCTTTTTGTACTCATAACGGTGTGTAAATAGACACAACACCACACATATATTCCATTTCTTGTCCCAAAACATTCAAATACCAAGAAGATATAAATGAATACAAGGCCCCTATATCAACTAAAGTAATAACAATCATGGAAGCTACGAGAATCATATCTCAAATAGTCAATGATCCAGCCTCTCCACCGCTATGTATAAACTATACTTCATGAAGATGACTTACCCATATTACCTAGGATATGGTCTGATTTCTAGGGGTTTTAATACCCTACTGATATATATTCTCTTATCCTAAAGTACCACATCCACCACCCTGAATGATAGGACTGGTGGAACTTCAACTGCTTGACTGATACATAGTAGCTGACCCCCTAATGGTGCTATTTACTAGCCTAGATACTCTACAACTTCTTACTAATCTGGGTTTCTATATAACCACAATATATGAACCATACCACTACGTGATTTATATTCAACTAGTGGTTAATGAAACTGACCTCGCATGTGGCCTGGTCTTCCACATTGATAGCAAATGACTGAGCTACCTCTTTGAGAGATAGTTCCTCTTCCTTGGATACTTTGTCTACCATTACTCTGGTAGAAATTATCATAATGATGCTTCATACTATTGGAATACATACCACTAGATCACCTAACTAAAATGATCTATCCACTAATAGAAGTTTCATCCAGGTTCTCTTCATATTTGAGAGCCTGATCCACCACCTCATAAAACCTCTATAAATAAAAGATATTTACTTAGGACTTGGTATCACATCTAATTCCATCCAAAAAAAAATTCTAACTATATCCACCTAATATCCTATAAACATCAGAGTGAAACACTACAAATATGTGAGGTGGACAACATAATACATCATTTTCATACATCCTTGAGTCAAGATAATAAAATCATTAGCTTCTTTATGTATCAAGGTCTCAATGTAAAAGTGTTATTGGAACTTCTCCTAGAATTAATTCAATGAAATTACGTTTATCTGATCATACAAAGACTGTATATCCCACTAATGATTCACTAGTCCTCACAACATATAATTTTCTAGCTTAACTCTCTTTTCGGTCAGGGTCTCTAAGTGATCTAGAATCTTCTGGATAGAATCAATCTAAAACTATAATTCCTCAGGTCCACCCTCTATAGAAAATGTTGGAAAGTTATACAACTAAAAATTTCTTATCAAGTTAAACATACTTGGAATGCCCATCCTGGGTCTCACTCCATAAAATGAATAAAATGGATGAGGTTCTCATGAAATTTTTTTTACCCCATATTTCCTAAAATCAATTAGGGTTCATGCCCTAATACTGGAGGATCTTTCTCAATGATGTCCTCTAGTCACCCAACTAATATACATCATCATGGTGGAATATCTCTACAATAGAAAATTAAAGTCTTAAAACAAATAACATATGATTCTCAAAAATAAAAAAAATAAGGCCCATAAATATCCATAAAAAACACACTCCACACATATTATCCTAACATATACAATCAAAACCCCATCACTATTCTCAACCATCCCTATCCCATGCCATGACTAACATGAGGTAAACCAAACTCCTCAGATTTCACTTTGAATTAGGAACCATTTTAACCATCCAAAAAACATACTTCAATTATTTATAAAAATATAACATATTTATTAGGAACATTTTATTTAAAATCACAATCAATTCAAAATGAACTTTAAATTACCATAACCAACCTTCAATAGTTTTTCCATGTGTGCCTAATACGATGCATGTCACATATATCCCTAAGTGTATAAAATAATGTATGTATATAAAAAACTCATGCCATTCCAAGATATAAATAATATCTCATAAAAATAATAATATCACACATAAAGTGCATCATCCAAGGTCAAATAACATCAAACTGTAATGATAAACATCAATAACAGCAATACCACCCTAGGTTCTCGGGTTCCCCCCCATAAATGGGTCATATACTCCCATGGATGATATCATTTCCAAGGACTGTCACCTCCTAGTATCCTATATACCTTCCCCAAATAAAATAAATAATAGAAAATAAACCCCTTTGATACCACTTTTCAATGTCATGACCAAGGTGAAACTAATCCCGAACCCCGTTCCAGTTCACCACATGACCTTAGGTGTACCTCCCCATACACCAGAGGCTTCTGAATAGTAGTGAAGGTCTAATGAAACATGTGAGGAGACTATCACATCTTTTTTTAGAGTAAGTTAGATCAAATAAAATAAGAAATACTGGAAAAAATATAAAAAATAACCAAGTATCCCAAAACAATTCCCCAAAGTTGGGTACATGCCCATAACCAAATAGTAGATATTCCATGTCATGTCATACAATGCAAAATTTAATGAAAAACCAAAATAAGGACACACTAAAGAATCCAAAAAATGGGTACCAATACCATGTCTGGTTCCCTCATCCATGAACATCCCTAAGCTCCAAATCAACCCTTTGTCATAGAACCTTTTCCCTTTTCCTAACCTACAACCATGAAATATGCTTGGGCACCTAATTGTAGTCTAATCAGGGTGTGAGTACAACTCAGTAGGACTCTTTAAATGGTGTCTACAAAAAATCTAGTCTAATATAGTGTATGTAGAAGTATGAATAATAATTAAAATAGTAAAATAAACTAGGTACCATGATTTAACATTATTTAAATCAATCACTTTTATTATTAGATCCATGTTTTATCCATATTCATCAATCATACTTCAACCCATGCCGATTTTTTGAACCATGAATCAAAGAGTCATAGGTCATAAAACACAAAACCTCAGTCTAGGAATCTAATCATATTTGAAAGTCCATTTTTGACCATCCCAACCATGATATGGAACTACATGTCCATACCCTTAGAGTTAGGAGCATCTATCATTTATACAAAAAATATGATGCATAGGGTCACCTGAAGAATCATTCTGGATCACCCATGAGAGTAGAGTATCAGTCCATCATCGGATCCCATTGGGATCATGAGGGGTCCAAAACATCATTTAGACATCCAATTTGTCATTTCCTACTAAGGAAATCAAATGTGTAGAATAATGAAACCAAAATAACAACCACATGAATATAAATAACATCATGAATATGGGATATAACATGTAGATCACACACCTCAAGTTTATAGATGAATGGACTCTTAACCTTATCCCTTGATTTGAACTCAAAGAACCTTCAAAGCCCAAATTTTGAATCTAGATCTTGAAATTTCACCTAAATACACTCTAAATATTTAATAATTAAGGGATAATCATCCTTGTAGAGCTTGTAAGGGAAAGTTTTATCACCTAGGATGTTGGAAAATGAAATGAAGAAAAAATCAGGTTAGAACCCTTAAATCCTAAGAGAAAAAAATGGTAAAAATCCCCGCTTTTAAAATTCACATGGTTTGGATATATGGTTGGCCAAACAATGTTCCAACCATATGGTGACCTCTATCACAGAGGGGGTCTAGGCTATATAGTTTGGCTAATACACCTACATAGTTTGAAAAACTGTGTAGTGACCATTTTCTTGCCTATATTCAAGGGACCAAACTGCATGATCTCCTATGCCATGGCACACTATTATCTCTAAAAATGTTCCAACCATGAACTATGATCTATATGAACTATTTTCTCTATATTTTTCATTATAAACCCTCAAGACACTCCAAAATCCCATCATATCCTCAATACAAATTTAATTAACTAAAAATGGAGTTAACCAAATTTTAAACAAGGATATACCCCTTTGAAATGACATGATATTACTTGGATTATCAAAGAATGATATTAATCTATAAGTTTATCATAAATTATTATAGATAGATATATTATTATTACACATTAAATGGTAATTATTCTCTAATAAATAATATATATTTATCAATAAGAATAATATGTAATTATCATGATTATTATAAATTATCCATGAGAGAGAATGATATTATAAAATGTAAGTTTTTATTTCTTTCTGAAATAAAATGATACAATTGGTTCCAGGAATCCTTGGCGATTGAGTTGAGATGATGAAGGTTTCCATTCCATATTTCAAACCACACATGGTAGTTTATCCTTGAAGGTGACATTGAAAACCCTGAGGTAGTATGTTTCTTACCATGTTGAGGCCATTTTTATGATTTTTAGTATGATATAATGCTTTGTGTTGATGTGATTAGACTATGATGAGTTTTATCAAATGCGTTCATGCTTGTATTTTTTCACACTCAATATATACTATGTGTTCTTTGATATGATACCACAATTAACTTGTGTTATATTTTTAGTATATTACATGTTGTTTTTTCTTTATGCATGATAAAAAAGTGATAGGTAGACCCATCATAGATCAGTATCCCTAGAGGGGGGGTGTTTTTAGATGCTGTATATGATATGAAAACAATACTGATATAGACAATGAGGTATGATGGTTTTGTGTGGACTGACCTAGGGATATGGAATTCATATGTAATTAGACCCATATGGTAGTAGTGAGGTATGATAGTCTATGTGAAATGACCTGGGAGATATTAGTAGGGTATGATGTACTAGTGTGGTCTAATATGGAGTCCTAGGTCTTTTATAGATATTGAGTAGCTCATAGGATTTCTCCTTTATTTTTGACGTATCCTCAACCATTCTGATATCTTCTGGAAAGGAGCAGAACTAGGTGAAATTGGGGATTCTAATAGCTTAGTGAGCACAAAAATACTCAGTATCTTTTTTTAATTATTTTATCATTTATTTATTATTATTTCAGACACTCTTATACATGAAAACTCATGTTAAGGGTATATTTTTAGTGTCCTATTGGGTTTCATACTCACACCCTGCAAGGGAATCTCAATGCGAGTGTAGATTTCATTTATAAGGATCGAATAAAGGGAAAGAGGTCCACGAAGGATGGTTGAGTAGTGGACCATGGAACTATAAGTGGGACCAGGAAAAACTCTAGGAATTTCCATAGTTTTGTTTATTTTTTTACCTTCTACAATTTATACTCTAGTTTGGTTGCCACTTTGAGATCCCATTGATTATCCATATGAAATGTGTAATATGTTTATTATTTAGTTTCTACATGACTACTCTAACTATTTAATATTTTTTTATAATTTTATCTATAGAATAATGATGATGGTATAGTCTTCCCATCGATGGACTTATACCCTCACTGGTAGTTTACAACCACTTGCATATGAGGAGGCACACATGAGGTCATGTGGAACTTCAGATCAAACCTAATGGTTTAAGTCTAGAATAAAGGAATAATTAGGTTTATAGTCACTTATGAAAGAAGAAAAAGGTATATAAGTTCCTACCTTGGTATTCTTCCTCTCATTTAAAACACAATACCAAATATAGGGGAGGAAAACAAAAGGATTTGACATACGTGGAAACCAGAAGGGAACTTGGTTTGGTTTAAAAAGGAATTCATAGATCTTTATAAATTTATTTCTAGGATTATTGGACTCAAAAGGATCACCAAAATCTAGGGCATTAAGATTCGTGTGTTTTTAAAATATGAATATAACATTCTGGTTTACAATAATGAAAATCCCCAAATTAAATTCACTATTTAATTTCCCTTTATGTAGATCTTGAACAAAGAGTATTTAAAATCCTTCATAATAGGATTAAAACCTTTAATTGAGTCAAAATAAAAAATCCCACAATTTAAGGATTTTAAAATCATCAAAATAGGTTATAGGGTTGAGTTAGAGAAGGATAAATTAGAAAAAAGGGTTTTAAAATTATTTTTCCCAAAAAGGGTGCTGTGTAAGGTAACATGGTTTTACCCATACACAACTCCTAGCCATCACATAAGGGTAAAATTTTACCCTTAGAAAACCTTTTAGAATTAAGGGTAACCTTGTATTTGTGTAAGGGTACCTAGTAACTGTATAAGGGTAGGAATGAGCTGTATAAGGGTATCCCTTACATTCTAAAAGGTTTGGTAAGGGTAACCTGTAAGTTGTATAAGGGTAACCCTTACTTTCTAAAGGTCATGTAAGGGTAGGTTAAAATGTGTAAGGGAAACCCTTACTTATCAAAGGTTTCATAAGGTTAAAACATTACCCTTATATAGAGGATTGGATAAACATAAGTGTAAGACAAAGTTACCCTTACAAAACACGCTTTTTGTGAAATATAATTTTAAAACACTATTTTCTCATTTCTCCTTCTCCATATCAACCTGTATCCTATTTTTATGATTTTAGAAGTCCTAAATCAGGATATTTTTTTATTCTGACTCATTTAAAGGTAGTAATTGTAATGTCCCGGATTTTTCCATGTATTATTTTAATATTATATGGGAATTATTTCGAGACCAGGCTCTGAGATGGCGTGCAGTTCTGGGGCCCGGTGATCCCGGAACAAATGTTTGAATTTAATTTAATAATTAAATTACGCGCGTATGCAGTTTTCTTGAAAAAGTGGAATAACTCCCAAATGGCTGCTCGGATCGTAAATTCGAGGGCGCCATTGTGTTCAGAACAACGATTTTAACTAAGGCGAGGTCTAACATCGGCCGATGCAGGTCAGTGGTGAAATCTGGTTTTTGGATGCAACAGTAATAAAATAGTTAATAAAAATATTTTATTTAAATCTTGTTTCTGTAGCGAGATCTTTTTTAAAATTTGCTAAACCAAATATCTTTTATCCTCTTTAAATAGAAGCTTGCACCAGGGTCCAGGGTTACAAACCCCATAACCCTGAAAACCTTTGGCAGCTCTGGAGGTCCTAGAGGAAACCTCCCAACGCGGCGACAATGTTCTTGACGAACTTTGCCGGTGACGACGACTCGGCAACCAGATCTTCATCAACGAAAGCCACGAAATCCAGGTAGGACGATTGTTATTGATTTCTCCTTCCCCTGTTTTGGATTTCCACGATGAACGCGGACTAATCCACGAACAGATTAGCCCGCGGGTCGATCGTTCTTATGGGACGGGTTCATTCAGGGATTTGAGGCTTTGATTCTTGAGATTATTTTGGTTTTCAATATAATGGCGGAAAACCCGGATCGTCATGAAAAACGACCGAGGTTCGACCCTCTTGTTGGTTCTTGTTTTTCCCCCCTCACATTCTTCATTGCGTTCTACGTGTTATTGGAGGAAATCGATCGTTTCACATTAGTTTTTTGATGCAACGATCTGAAATCAAAGATCCAACGTCAAGGTGACCTAGAAGAGGTGCGATGACGACAACGACATATGAATTAGTGCGGTTCGGAAGTTCCCGTTCTTCGGGCGTTTTCATGTGGATGGATCGGGATGCGTTTTCAACACCAATCGGAAGCCCGTAACCGGAGGAATCGGTTTCTTAGGGGTGGGACGACCCCAAATCTGAAGTTTCGTGATGATCAGACGGTTGGATCAAAATCTGGAGGGTTAGCTGAGGTGCACGGAGGAAGACGACGGTTCTGGAAAATTCCCGACTACATGCCGTGTAGTATGGGCTACACGGCCTGTGTTCATCGGCGAACGACATGGCATGTACTCCGGGAGTACACAGACATGGACAGGGTACACGGCCATGGGCACGCCATGTATACCCCTCCCCGGCCAGGGCCGGATAGATACACGGGGTACCTCATGTACTGGTACACGGGCAGGCGACACGGACACAGGCAACACCCGGGGTCAAGGAACACGGTGTGTACTTTTCTACACGCCATGTAGTTTTGTTTTTCATGGCTTGAATGAAGGACACAAGCCATTTACACGGGCAGTACCTGGGGTCAAGGAACACGGCGTGTAACCATACTACACGCCGTGTAACTTTTTCTTCATGGCTTGAGCCAATTGCCTTCTCTGACTTGGACTAGTTCTTAGGGTTTGTACCCTTGGTAATCCTCTGAAGGTTCTGGTATCAACTCCTCTATACAGGAGTATGATCCCTTCAGTAGAACTCCCTGAATAGAGTTGTTGGAATCCCCTCTGTGAGACTTAGAGCGGGATCCTCTATTCATTCCTAGAACCCTAGGTAGAGTTCTTGGTATCGACATGACCAACTTTACCCAGGTGTCGATCCTCTACTTAGCGGATTAGCTCATACTGAGTTGTCGGAATCACCCCATGACTTGGATGTGATCCTCATCTGAGCATCTTGTTCCCAAGGTACTTGTGGAGTGTGTTCTCCCGGAACGAGTACTTCGTGTCTCTCTCTTCAGACCTAGGAGTGTGTTCTCCCGATGGTATGCTTAGTAAAATCTTCGAGCTGGATCTTAGTGGTGGTTTCACGATGGTCACCTATGTATGAGTATATCTGGATATTCTTGTTATATGTTCCATAGACATATACTGTGTAGAACTGATTGTTCCTTTCTTCGTGGTATTTTCCTTTGTTGTATTTCCTTTGTGGTTTTTGGGGTATCCTACTGGGTATTGTTATACTCACCCCTGAATGGGCTTTTCCCGCACATGTCGTGTCTTGTGTAGAAGATCGAGCCTTTGACAGGATTCTAGGTGGACTAGGACTGGACGGTGCTTAGTGAGATTAGACAGGCCGAGGTGCGTTCCTTCGGCGACGGGTTGCAGTCCCAATTCCTTTCTCTACAGGTTGGACTTATTGCAGACTTTCTTTTGGTGGGCTTGTACTTTTGGCCCAGGGTTTTACTTTACTGTACTTTACTTCCCTATCGTACTCTGTTTGTTGGGTTTTAGTGTATGCATGCATATTTTATTTTTAGTAGTTTTTACTTTTTAGCTTTGTGGTGTTAGAGATGTGTGTGCGTGTGTACAAGTTATAGGCAATGCCTACCATGTTAGTAGCATGCCTACTCGGTTCTAGTCACCATCCCCAGGCCTATTAGAGGCAGTCTTGGGGAGTTATGGCTCGGGCCCCACTAGGACAGGTCGTGACAATAATATCTTTATTAAGGATTTTAAACCCTTCATGTTCAAAATCCTCTTAAATAAAATTAAATGGTGAATTTAATTTGGGGATTTCTAACACTGTAAATCGAAACACGTTACTGATATTAAAAAAAACTCTTGATGCCTTCAATTTTGTTTATCCTTTTCAGTCTAAGTATCCTAGATATTCATTTATGAAGATCTGTGAATTAGTTTTTTGACTGAACCAAGTTATCTTATGGTTTCTAGGTGTGTGAAATCATATTGTTTTCCCACCTACTTTTTTGTGCAGTGTTTTAAAAATATAAATAATATCATGGTAGGAATTTATATTTCATTTTCTTCTTTCATGAGTGATTGTAAATTTAATTCTTCCTTAATTCTATAAAATTGAATAAATTTTCCTTAAATGATAATAATTTATAAATTATCAAATAATGATAAAAGAATTATTATCCTAGATTATCAAAGAATGATAATAATCTAGAAGTTTATCCAGAATTATTTTAGAGGGATAGATTATTATCCCACATGGAATGGTAATCATTCTCTAAGAAATAATATGGATTTATGAATAATTATAATATGTAATTATCATTATTATTCTAGATTATCTAAGAGAGATAATGATATTATCTCACATAATTTTTTTATTTCTTTTTGAAATAAAATGATTGAATTGGTTATAGGAATCCTTAGTGATCGGTTTGATCCAATAAAGTTTTATACTCTAGATTTTGAAACACACAGGGTGGTTTATCCTAGATATTTAAATTCAAAACCCTAAGGTAGAAAGTTCCCTACCTTTTTGAGGTAATGATTATGATTATTAGTATGATATGATGATGTGTTTTGGTGTTCTTAGACTGTTATGAGTTTTATCATATGCGTTTATTATTGTCTTTGTTCAAAATAATGATATGATATGTGTTCCTTGATATGATAACACTATTTATTTTTGTTATATTTTTGGTATATTCTATGTTTTTGTTATTCTAGGAATGGTACAAAGTGATAGGTTGACCCATTATGGATCAAAATATCTAGAGGGAGATTATTTTTAGATGATGTATGCAATATTATGATAGCAATAAGATAGAAAATGGGGTATGATAGCCTAGTGTGACTTGATCTGGAGGCATGATGATCAAGTGTGATTAGACTCATATGGAAATAATGGGGAATGATTTTCTATGTGAAATGACATGAGAGATGATGATAGGGTATGATGGACTAGTGTGGTTTGACCTAGAGGCCTAGGGTATGTACGACTATTGATAAGATTTAATTCTAGCTACTTTGTCTGTGATTTATCCCTAACTATTTTTATATCTTTCTATAAGGATAAAAATTAGGTACAACTAGGTTTTTTGGTAGCTTAGTTAGCACATGAATGCTCGGTATGATTTTTTTAATTGTGTGTTAATTTATTTTTTTATCATGTCATACTCTTTTATGACTGAGAACTCATGTTAATGATACATTGGTGGTGTAATACTAGTTTCATACCCATACCCTATGTTGGAATTTTGATACACGTTTAGATTTCATGTATAGGGATTCAAGCAAGGGAAAGGGGCCCATGGTAAATGGTTGAGTAGTGGAACATGGAGCTAGATGTGGGACTGGGATAAACTCCAAGTATTACTATAGTTTTATTTATCTTCTTACCTTTTGATATTTATACTCTCATTTTTTTTCCACTTTGGGATCTCATTAATTATCTTTATGACATTTGTGCTCTTTTGATTTTTTAGTTTCCACATGATTACTTTGATTATTTATTATATTGTTTATTATTATTATTTTATCCATGACATGACACTAAGGGTTTAGTATCTCTATTGATAGGATTAGACCATCTCTGCTATTCATCAACCTATTACATATGAGGAGGCATGCATGAGGTCATGTGGAACTCCAGATCAGACCCTATGGTTCAGACCAGGATGTTACAAAATGGTATTAGAGCACAATTTTTCTTATTTCATTTTTAGACTATCCTAGTACATGGTATAAAGGAGATAACTATATGGGACTCAGGTAGGTGAGTTTCCATGTTCCTAGATAGTACATGTGTAATGAACCTCTAAGTTACCATGGATGAGATTGATCTTATTATTTTTATGAGATTTTTGGATGCATTCATGCATCATTAATAGGAACATTGGATAAAATGCCATATATATACATATTTTAGTGATTTATACTTATTATTCTATTAAATTACATGATCTATGCTATCTATTTAGGATAGTTTCTCTATTTTGTGATATACCTAGTGTTTGGATTGTCTGATATATCTCTATTGGAATTAATTTTCTAAACATAGAATATTGTTATGTTTTAGTATATATATGATGAATGTCACCAATGTGAAAGGATGAGAATATGGTTCGTTTTAGGAGGTTTATACCTTAGGTTGAGGGTATAATCCTAAGAGAACCTTTTTTTGTCCCATAAACTTGTTATGACCTGTATTAAAAATTTATAGGTGTTTTCTTTACTTCAAAGATGCCACTTTAGAGATGTTTGATGGGACCTCAGGCTGAGGTGGCCTAGGATTCTCCTATGCCACCATCCATGGAGCAGGAGGATGTACCCAAATATACTATTGTACCAACATAAGTAATTAATTATATATAGCCTCTTAATCTAGGACTATTTTAGATTATGATCATCCAAGGTGAATCTGTTTAGAAGATTATGGTCCATTATGTTCAGGATTTTCATTTCCAGCATCATATGTTATTCTAGGGTATTAGTGTATCACATGATACAAATGACTAATTTAACTTTATTGAGATCATTTTAAGCTGGTCTAGACTCTTAAGGAAGGGTGATCCATTATGGTGACCTTCGTATTCCAATTATCATCTATGAGATTATATAATTCCATGAATCGAGATGGATGATGAGAGGATATTACTTGGGTGACCTAAAGGAGATGTTTATTGATTAGTACTTTCCCAACACAATGAATTTGGACCATTACCATGTGTTTATGGATTTATGGTAGGGTTTTATGATTGTCTCTGTATATTCTTACCAGTTTACTGAGTTAATTCACTTTTCTATTTTTTTGGTTGGTAATGATGTGTATAAGTATCTTAAGTTCGAGATAGGTTTTTGAATGAATATTAGATGTTAGGTTAGGGGATTTTTTATGATGATGTACACTTAGGTTCTTCACAAGGCATTCACCTTTGAGAAGGTACTAAAAGAGAACATGGAAATAATTTTACTCCTAGCCCATAGTGGGCCAGTGGATTAGCTTTGTCTCACTACCACAAGAGATTATTTCAGTAGTAGGAAGAGGAAGGTAGATGAATCATTCCATAACAGTGGAAGATAACTATAGATAAGTAGGGGATCTTCAATACCTTATTCTAGGTAAGGGGGTCCTCAGTACTATAACTATGTACAATGGGGTAATTATCATACTTCATTCCCTAGACTTTCTATCAACTGTCATCAGTGTGGAAAGATAGGGAATCTGCAAATTTTTTTCTCAAAGGAATCACAATAAAGGTCTCATAGAGGTTTGATACATACACAATTATTAATCCATGGCATAATTTGGGGTCCTCAATAGTAGGTTAAGATTATGATGACTCAGGAGAGTCATTATTATTATGGATAGGGTCATAAAGATAAGGAATTCCATGTTTATGTAGTAGATCAGTCTCTAGAAGATGGTGGTGAGGGACTATCTACTATTTGAGGTACGTTTTTGATCATATCTACTTTATCAACTTCCTTGTTTAATACCAGCTATTATAATTATTTAATATCTAGATAATTAGTTATTGGACTTGACTTACCTATTAAGTTTTCCTCTAGGTTACATTTCATTGAAACACCATTGGGAAAAAAGTAAAATATCTCTAAAAATTTCTAGAGTGTCCTATAGTTTTTTTATGAAAATAGAAATCTATGGAACTTCATGATACTATAGATTATGATCTTAGATGCGATTCTAGAAATAGAATGGTTGAATATATTTTTTGATCTCATTAATTACTATTATAGATGAGTTTCATTCACTTATCCAAATGGAAATAAGTTCATGATGAATGGAGAGTGGGAATTAGAAGCATGTAGAGTTGGTCTAGACTTGAGTCAACTTAGGATGATCATGGTGACGCTAGTGGTTTTGGATATTTTGGTAGATTCAATGGAATCTTCATAAAATTTTCCTCCAGTCATATATCTCTATCAGGATATCTTACTAGATAAATTCATAGAACTTCTTCCTGGTAGAGGATTTGAATTTGAGATAGAGTTTAAACTAGGAATGAAAACCATTTAAATACCCTTTATTATATGGTTCTAACTGAGATGAAGGAGTTTAAGGTATAACTTTATGACTTGGAGAAGAATAGATTTATCAAGCTAAGTACTTCACCATAGGGTGCAACTATATTTTTCTCTAAGAATCTGGAAAGTAGTATTAATATTTTTAATGATTACTATAAGTTTAACTAGGTGATAGTGAAGAAAAAAATATCCTTTTCCCAGGATTGAAAATCATTTTTATTAGTTATGATGATCTCGTTAGTTCTCTAAGATTGATCTTCAATAAAGATATCACCAAATGTGGGTTAGATAAGAGGACATCTTGGTGATGATGTTTTATAGTAAATATGGGTTATAAAACTACTCAGTGATTCAATTTGGAATAATAAATTCACTATTAGTGTTCATGGATCTCATAAATAAGTTCTTTTACCCTTACCTTGACTCGTTCATCATGTAATTCATTTAAGGAATCCATATCTACTCACCAACATTAGATAAAAATTAAATACATCTTTAGATAGTCTTGAGTATGCTTTGAACTCATAAAATTTATGAAAATATCTAAAAGTTTAACTTCTAGAATCATGAGGTGTAGTTCTTGGGGAATTTTGTGTCTGATATAGGTATATTCGTGGACCTAGATAAAGTAGAGGCAGTGATATGCTGAACATATCCTGATAATGTGTTAGAGATTTGGAGCTTTATGGACTTTGAAGGATTTTACCAAAATTTTCTCCAAGACTTATCCTGACTACCAATACCCATTACTATGATGAAAAATAAGGGAGTGAAGTTATAATGGCTATATTAGTGTGAAGATGCATTTATTGAGCTTAATAAAAGGTTTACTATAGCTTCAGTGTTGATACTTATCAAGCTATGGATCAACTATGTTGCATATTACAATGAATATAGTGTTGTTCTAGGAGTGATGATGATTCATAAGGAGTAGTTAGTGGATTATGAGTCACATCAATTGCGACCCCATGATTGGAAATACCTTACTCACATCTTAGAGTTAGTAGCCATTGTCATTTCTCTGAAGTGTTGGCACTAATATCTCTTTAGTGAGAGATTTGTAGTCAACAATGACTATAAGAGCCTCAATTATATATTCACATACCAGGACCTGAACCTAAGGAAGAGGTTTTAGGTATATTATCTTTATAAATTTGACTTCAAGATATATTTCAAACTAGGGAAAGGTAATGTTGTTGTAGATTCTCTTAGTTGTAATTTGCAACTTGAGAATGAGCTTGGTGAGTGGCCTTCTGAGGAATAGTGTAACCTGATGAACTTGTTGTCCGAATGGAGGATGGATGCTTTATAGAATCATAGATCGATGATATGTGATCCATTGGTGGTAATATAATATTTGGTAGGCTGGGTAAAGGCTGGATAGGAATTGACCTAGAGTGTGTTGTGATGGAAGAATGACTAGTTGGAGGTGAACCGATATCTGGGTGGTTGTTGGGTGATGATGATGTGATCATTGTACATGGTTGAGTAGTAGTACATTATTTCATTATAGAATATATAATTACATATTTCGATAACTTTAGCTGGGTGGTACATCTTGGTGTGACAAAGATGTACCATGAATTTAGGTGACAATTCAGGTGTCCAGGGATGAAGAGGGACATTAGTAGGTTTATTTCTCAATACCTTACCCACCATAGAGTAAAGGATGAGAACCAATTTCTTGGTGATTTTATATATACACTTCCAGTACCCATGTGGATGTGGGAGGAAATCACAATAGACTTTTTTATGGGGTCACCTAGGACCTCGATGAGTTGTGACTCTATATGGGTGATTATTGATCGATTGATGAAGGTTTCCCATTTATTACCTATTTGAGATACCCACTCCATGGATGGACCAAGAAAACTATATTTCCCTTAGATAATATGCTTATATAGAGTTTCATTTATAATTTTATTTTATAGGTATGAATATTTCACATCAACATTTTGAAAGGTATTATAGATATATCTTGGAATCAGTTCATATTTATTAGAATGTAACATGTTTAGATAGATAGACAGTCAGAGTGAAATATTCACATATTGGAGGATATGCTTCAAGATTGTGTTCTAGACTTCAGTGTATCTTGATATGAGCATATATTCTTGGTAGAGTTCATTTACAATAATATATTCTAGGATTATTTTTATATGTCACCAATTTTTGATCTCTATGGATGGTCGTACCACTCACCACTATGTTAGTAAGAGGCAGGTGAGAAATCATTTTTTGACCATGGTATGGTTTAGGAGACATAATATAGGGTTAAGTTTATTAGGAAATGGTTAGCGACCACTCAGATCATGTAGTGATTATATGTATACTGGAGGAGATGACCTTTAGAGTTCACTATTAGCGAACATGTTTTCATGTGAGTATCACCTCAATTGGGATATTGTCATTTTAAAAAGTTGGGGAAGATGGAACCATGATTTTTTTGAAACCTTAGAGATCATTAAATGGGTTGGGATAATTTCATACCATATAGACCTTTCTATAATTTATCAAGGTATGAATGGTGTATTCCATGTTTCTCAAATTTAGAGGTATACAGCCAATCCTATGAATATTATAGACTATAAGGTCATTGGGTTGGAGCCAAATATATATTATAAGGAGTGAATAGTATAGATTATATACCTAAGTAAGTAGGTATTGTTGGGGAATATTATTCCACATATCCAGATCCTATGGAAGCATGGATAGATCCAAAAGGATATATAGAATCAAAATTCTAATGTTTAAGTTTAGTGGCCTAAATTATTTGAGAAATAATTCTATAGATACTTATTAGGGATAAGAAGTCATTATATGGGGATAATTTTAATATTCTCAATTTTTATGTGTTCTTAAACTACTATTTTGATTATAATTTATAAGTATTTTTATGTTTAAATCATCTTTTTTTATAAAATTTACTCTTATATATTGTTTTAAGGTGTTTTGTAAAGGTAACCTATGTTTTTCAAGGGTCACATAAATGTAAAATGTGTTTCCAAGATTCTATGTAAGGGTAATGTAGTTTTTTCCTTAGTTGATAAAGGGTAAGTGGAGTTATCCATGCGCTGTGTAAGGGTTAATCCCTTATTCCATGCACTATGTAAGGGTAAAGATGATTTTCTATGGGATGTGTAAGGGTACGGTCTTATGTATATGCATTGTGTAAGGGTATAGCATGTACTACATGAGGGTAATCTCTCATTTAAAAAGGCTACATAAGGGTAACCCATGAATTGTAACAGCTGTGTAATGGTAACCATGAATTTTTGTAAAGGTACCTAGGAAATATTTAAGGGTAAGTAGGAGCTATGTAAGGGTGTCCCTTACTTTATAAAGGCTACATAAGGGTAACCTGTGAGTTGTGTAAGGTTAACTATTACTTTCAAAAGGTCATGTAAGGTTAGGTTGAGATGTATAAGGATAGCCCTTATTTTTTAAGAGTTTTATAATGGTAAAATATTACCCTTATGCCATGGATAGAAGCTTTATAAGGGTAAAATGATATTACCCTTATGCAATATCCTTTTTAGAAAAAATAATCTTAAAAACCTATTTTATCATTCCTCCTTCTACAACATGAACTTGTAACCTATTTTGAAGATTTTAAAAGCCTTAAATCATGGGTTTTTTATATCATCTCATTTAAAGGGTTTAATACCTTTATGAAGGATTTTAAACACTCAAAATTCAAGATAATCTTAAAGGAGAATTAAATGGTGAATTTAATTTATATGTTTCCAATGATGTAAACTAGAACCTGGTATTAATGTTTTAAAAATACCATGCTTTTGAGGCCTTTGATTTTGGTGATCATTTTGAGTGTAATTAGCTTGGATATTCTTTTATAAATATCCATGAATTCCTTCTTCGACCAAACTAAGTTCCTTTCCGGTTTCCAAGAATTTTAAAGCCTATTGTTTTTATCCTCTCTATTTGGTTGTGGTGTTTTAAAATGAGGAATAATACCTATGTAGGAATTTATATTTATATTTATTATTTCATTAGAGACTATAAATCTAATCCTTCATTTATTATAGAAAATTGAATAAAGTATCCTTAAATGATAATAATTTGAAATTATTAAAGAATGATAAAATAATTTTTATCCTTGATTATCAAAGAATGATAATAATATGGGATTTTATCCTAAATTATTCTATAGGGAGAGATTATTATCACATGTGGGTGGTAGTTTTTCTATAATAAATAATCTATATTTATTAATAAGGGTAATATGAAATTACCATGATTATTATATATTTTCTTAGAGATATAATGATATTATTTCATTTAAGTTTTTGTTTCTTTTTGAAATAAAATGAGAGAATTTGTTCTAGGAATCCTTGGTGAGCGTTTTGACCCAAAAAAGGTTTCCACTCCAGATTTTGATCCACACATGATGGATTATCCTTAACATTGACATTAATAACCCAGAGGTAGGAAGTTCCTTACCATGTTGGGTCCATGTTTATGATTATTAGAATGATATGAAAATGTTTATTGATGTTATTAGACTATGATGATTTTTATCACATGTGTGTATACTTGTATTTGTTTAAAATCATTATATTATATGTGTTCCTTAATATTATACCACTATTGGATTGCGTTATATTTTCGGTATATTCTATGTTGTTATTGTTGTTTTATGAATGGTACCAAAGTGATAGGTAGACCTTTTGTGGATCAACATCCTTAGATGGGGAGTGTGTTTATATGTTTCATGTGATATAATGATAGGAACAAGATAGAAAACGGGGGTATGATGGACTAATGTGTCATGAAATTTGGGTATGATGATCATATGTGATAAAAAATATATTGAAAAGTGGGGAATGATGGTTCATATGGCCTGGACTGAAAGATAACGATATGGTATAGTGGATTAATGAGGTCTGACCTAAAGGTCTAGGGCTTGTATGGATATTGAGTAGATTTTAGGCTGTCCCCTTTATCTGTGTCGTATCCTTGACCATTACGATACCTTTTAGTAAGGATCTAAAGTAGGTAAAACTGTGGTTTTTAGTCTCTTGGTTAGCACACAAAAGACCAGTATGTTTTTTTACTCATGTGTATATTTATTTATTATTATTTCATAAAATATTATGCATGAAAACTCATGTTAAGGATGCATTGGTGATGTTTTACTAGGTTTCATACTCACACCCTACATATAAACCTCGACACATGTGTAGATTTCATGGGAAAGGGGGCCATGGTAGATAGTTGAGTAGTGGAGCATGGAGCTAGAGGTAGGACTGTGACAAAATACAATGATTACTATAATTTTACTTATTTGTTTACACACCACAATTTATACTTTGGTTTTTCTTTTTTACTTTGGAATCCCATTTATTATCTATATGACATGTGTAATATTTTTATTATTTAGTTTCTACATGATTACTCTGATTATTTATTAATTTTTTTATTTAATCTATAACATAATACTAAGGATATAGTGTCCCCATTGATGAACTTATACCCTCACTACTATTCAATGACCTCTTATGTATAGGGAGGATCACATGAGGTCATGAGGAACTCCAGATATGACCGGGTGGTTTAGGAAATGATTTTATTGTTAGATTGTTAGATTCTTAATTTGAGATGATTTATAAGTAGTGTTTTTTATAGAATATTATTAGAAGATACAATTATTATAAAAGGAATAAGAGTCAATAAGGGAGAGAAATAAAATTATATTAAGTATATTTACAACCCCCCAATCCCTTTTTATTTTTTTATTTGACCTCATCTTGATTAAATACTTGTATTTAAGGTTAAAAAAATTAATTATAGAATTATTTAATTATTTAATTGAATGTTTTATAAATTAAAATTTATATTTTTTCCCTTATGATTATAAAATCTTGGATACGATAAATTAGGTTCATTGGGTTTTAAGAGATGCCATAAAATATTTAAAGGTAAGTTTGAGAATATTAAAGTAGATGGTGATAAATTGAAATATGTTTGCGGATTAAGTGATTGATATAAGATAGTTTTTTCAAGGAATTAAAGGTTTCATTTTAGAAAATTATTTTGGAAAATAAATACATAAAAATATAAGTTTAAATAAAAGGTTCAGAAAAAATAGCTTTATTTTTTCTTATTTATTTATAATTTATTTATTTTTATTTTAATTTTTTATTTCTATTTTATCATTTAATATCTCACACCCCATAATATTTATCATAGTAACCCTATAACACTCTCTTAAATCATTCCTTTCACCTCACATCATGCACTCTTCAACCTCTTTCCTTTGTTTACATGGTCACGAGGCCTCCTCTCACTCTCTTATTGAGAAATCATCACATGAGGTAAGATTTTGGTTACCCTAAGACTCCATTATTATTAGTTATACTATAGTATTACATTTATTTATTTATTTCATCCTCTATTGACCCCTCTCATAGAGATTTTGGTTAAATTTCATTAATGGTTTTTGAAGAACCTTTGTGATGTTTTTTTGTTAACAAAGTTTTTGTATTTATTGATAACTATCCTTTTTGTAAAATAATGTTTTTGTTATTTAGGATCGAACCAAATCCATCATAATGATATGTGTAATAAATTCTAAAGTTATTAAATTTTTGAACCCAAAATTAAAGGTGGAGAAAGTTTTCTTTTTAAAATATGATATTTGGACTTAGAATATCAGAATGAGAATCACTAGACTTAGAGTATCGTATAGAGAATACCCAGATGAAAATGTGGTATTAAAGATGAATTTGTTGATAAGATACACTAATTGTCTCTGGTCCATCAGTATTAATTTCAATATCCATTAGTCTCAACATTTTTTGTAAATTCATAAGTTACTAAGTAATGAAGTCGTATTGTTGCTGAAGGGTTTTTGAAAGAAGATAGTGAAGTTAGGGGTTATAATTTTTTCATAATTTCTAAAAAAATATAGACTATTCTTTGTTGATCATAAAGTTATCATAAATCATGAAATATACTCATGATAAAGGCTTTTTAATAAACGTAGGAATCATAATGATTTAATCGGTTCCAGATATCAAGTCAAAGTTTTCATCGAATCTAGAATTACCAGACATAGAAGTAGTCAGAAGTATGAATGAGTTATACCCGATAAGGTTTGAAGAATCCAAAAGTTTATAAGCAGATTCACCATTGAGTAATTTCCATCATTATTGGAAAATCATCATAATGGTATTTCCATTGTAACAGGAAAATCCATCATTATGAGGTTCTATCAGACTGAAGATGATGAAGGTCCATCAGACTAGCTCTAAGAAGGAAAGTTATCAAACAAACTATGAAAAAAACTCAATCAGACTAACTATAATGAGGATATTCAGATTCTATTTACCTGATAAATAAAGGACTATCATAATAAGTAGAGGAAGTTGAAAATAATTAAGTTTCATTTTAATGAGTTGAGAAGGTTTCTTCATTTTGAAAAAAGATAGAAAGTTCAAGAAGAATGATTATAGAAAATAAATGTGAAGAGTTGAAGTGGCCAAAATTGATATTCAATTTATAGTAAGTCTCAAAATATTCTTGATAATGTTTGAATAAGTCAAATTTAAAGGTTAAATATGAGTTTTTTTAGAGTTTTGAAATTTGAGTAAGTAGGGAAAGTTTTCATGTTTCCCACCTTTTTCATTCTTGGTTACCTATAAATATTTTCTCAGATCATTCATTCATTGTAACTTTTTTACATTAGAAGAAAAGGTTGAGTGATAAATAATTCAAGTGAAAGTTCCTTCTGGAATGATATCTCATTAGAAGATTAGACATCTGTTGTTTTGTTAATCAGACTGAGAAATAGAGTATTAAGAAATATTGTATTGATTTGACTGGAATGAGGAAGATCAAGATGAGTTTTTGAACAAAGTTTTAGAAGTGTTGATTGATTAAGTAAAGGTCAAATTGATTCTATAATACTGATTTAATCATACTGGGTTCATGGGATTGAAGGTCATCAGATTCAGGTTAATTAAATTTAGTAACTTTTGTAGAGTAGTTTGAAAAAAAGTCTTTATTTTCTTGTTTTGGATCAATTTTTCATAAGAAAACTTTGTAGACTAATAGGATTCAGTATAATAATTCCTATTAGGATATAAAAGGTTTATAATAAGATTTGGTACAAGTTTTATTCACTTCTTCATAACAGTGAATTTACATAGTCCCATGAGAGTGGCTATGGAAAGGATGTAGGTTCTCACACTTAGGTCAACATTTTTAAATCTTATATTATTTAATTACTTTCTTAATTTTTCAGGCATGAGTATTTACTAAAAGACAATAAGGAAATTAATTTTAACATTTTGTAGGGGTTAAGTTTCTAGAATTCTTAAAACTCATAAAAAGAGAAAAACCAATTCAACCCCCGTTCTCAGTTATTTTTTTGATTCTTTTAACTTCAATTGGTACTAGAGGGAAGGTTACCTTGTTGAATCATTATCTTAGATAATATCAATTCTGTCAATAGTAGAGGAATTCCTAAATTTGATGGAAAAAATTATTATGGATAGAGAAACATGATGATTCCTTATCTCATATCTCTTGTCCTAGTAGTTTTTGATACCACTATAATTGGGTTTCCACCTATTGAGAAGGATTCCCTGACAGATTTTACTAATAAGAGAAATATAAAATTTGATGGAAAAGATAGTATTTCTATTCTTATGTCCTTATCGGAAAATTTTTATATGAAGGTGATGGTCCTCAAAACATCAAAGAGTATGTGGGGAATATTAAAATTATTTTTAATGAGAATAATAAAGTAAAGGAAGAAAAGTTAAAAATATGGATTAGTAAGTTTTGAAGACATAAGAATGAGATATTAAGAAACTAATGATAAATACTTTACCAGAGTAAATGAAATTGTTTGCAAAATCAGATATTTTATAGAAGTTTTGGAATATTCTACAATAGTAAATAAACTCATGAGAAAATTTTTAAACATGATTGATTCTAAAATTTACTCTCTAGAAGATAAATATGATTTATCTCTTAATGAATTTCATAACTTGTTGATTATGATATAAGAAAATATACTATGTTCAAAAAGAATATGAAATATAAAATGGATTTTAAAGCTATGAGAATGATGAAAATTCAAGATATTGAAGATGTTGGTCCTTTTGATTCTAAAGATAAGGAGGATGAAGAGTTAAATGAAAAAAATCATGTCACTTATCTCCAAGAAATGTTAAAAAAGGAGAGGAAATTATGAAGGTAAAATTACAATCAAATTTTTTGAGTGTGGTGGAATTAAAAACTTTTATATGAATTTCTCTAAGAAGAGAACTTGATAATATCAAGATGATTATGATAAAAAACCTTGATGGAAGAAGTGGAACACAAGTTCTAAAGAATAAAATTCATTCAAAAAATATAATAAGTAGTTTATAGGAGAAAAAATAAGTATGCTGATTTAGAAAGTTAAATCAGACTCAAATAAAAACAATTCCTCAATAGATGAATGTTTAGAAAAATTCAAAACCTTCAGTTAAAGAGTTGAGAAAACAAAATATTCCTCAGATAGTGAAGAAGGTAGTGAAGAATCATATAGAGAGTAACAACTCAGAAAAAACTTGTTGATTGTCTTGATAATAACAAAAATATCAAGTAATAAATCATATTAATGAATAAATATTGTGAATAAGTTTCTAAAGGAATAAAAAATGTCATCAAGAAGGAGGAAGAATACAATCACGAGATCTTAAGTTACAAAATTAGAATTTCTGAATAGGGAAAGATGGTTGAAGATATTAATAAGAAGCTGAAAGATAAAGAAGAATAAGTTAACAAGTTTCAATCAACAAATACTGATTCTAAAATTAACTTGATAAAGATAAAAGAAATTTTTTACAAAGATTCATAAGTAAAAGCTGATACTTCTAATATTGATGAGAAAGTTTAAATTAATAATTTGGTGAAATCTTCACCCACCAAAAATAATGTTTCATCTTATTTTTATAACATTTCAGGTTTTTATAAAAAGTATTGGGAATTATTTGGTGGAAAAAGGATGTGAGAAACCTATCACACATTTAAAAGTCTAAAACCCACTTAGAAGGAAATATGGTCCATGTTCCGAGTATGATAGATCTAAAAGAAGTTATCAACCTCAACAAAGTTTTTAAAGATAAAGATATTTTTTATTATAAAATCAAATTTTATGCATATTTCTGTTGTTGTGAAATCTATGGGAACAAACCTTATAATTATTAACATAAACTTTCACTTCTTGAAAGAAGGTATGAATATGTCGAAAGCAATGATGGAATAAGGATGAGTAACTTGCCTATTTTATAGAAAGTTAGACAAGAAAAAACTCAAGATGTTAGAAAATTTCCAACAAAAAATCTATTTGTATTTTGAAACTGTTTTCATTACACATCAGATTGATTATGAATTTAAAGTGTATTTATAGTCTAGTTTAGACCTTAGGTCACCTCTCAAGGACTGTTAATAGGTTTAGAGTGTGTATTTTTAATAAAAAGTACTACAAGAGGTTTTTTTAAAATAGATTTAAGAAAATAACTTATTTTAAAGAGTTTAATAGTTGAAGTACCAAGTGGATTTTGAAAAGTATGAGAAAAAGGTTTCATTGTGAGTTCACTAAACACATTTCAAGTTCATTATTCTTGGATATTAATCAGAGTTTGATTTAAGTCTTTGGTTGAAATTAATCAGAATCCCGATTACTTTCCAAGTTTTTATATCAAAGCATGTTGAGAAAAACCTTGACATAACAATCATATAGACAAGGTCCATATATCATTCATGGTATAATAGCATCCAAATAAAATTTAAATCTCAAATAAGTGGGGAATAAAAAAATTCCTGTGTTGTCCAATCAGAATAACACAAGTCACACACTCAAGACTTCACACCGATCAGTTAAAGGTAAAGAGCATTCCATTCGATTCAATCAAACAAAGCATTAAAACATGAATAAAAGTAAGATAATTCTAAATAAAATGTTTTCAAACCCAAAATAAATCAAACTAATAGTAATACAAGTTTTAGAACTCCTTTTACAATATTTGTAGCTCCCTCACAAGGAACACCCATTGTTTATCCCTACATCAAGAGAAGGAAAATTAGGTGGAACTATTTCTTCATCCTTGACCACCCTATGAGGATAGGGTACTAAATAACTTCTAGGATTAATAGAGGACTCACTATAAAACTCCAAAGTGATAGATCTTTGATTCTGGTTCTATCTTGAAAATGGGGAGCCGAAGGTATCATTTTATAGGAAAATTGGAAGGTGGTTTTGAGCCCCCAAGTTTAGATAAACCACTTGGCCCATAGTTTTAGACCTTAATATAGTATTATATAACTTTTAATAAAATAATTTTTTAAGCCCACCTCATGAATTTATCCACTGAAAATTTGGCACCATTTGGACAACTACAGCTCGAGATATCTATAAAACATAGCACACCACTTTTGACTTCATAAAGATTCGATGGCTTGGTCAGATCAGTCTAGATGGTCCATCAAATGGCCTAATTAAGCTTGGGTTACTTCATAAAATATGTATCCCACTAATTTTTTGACCATACCACAAAATATCATCCCATTTTTTTCAAGTTTTAGTAGCAGTGTGCGGCTGAGTCCAATATTGTGCTTGGATCCTATGCAGTTTGGACCATTTTTCTTAAACTTTGTCATGGGCCCTCCAAATCACCTCCACATACAATGAAATTATTAAAACAAGTAACATTTACCTTTTTAACATCTATAAACACGAAATAATTAAATAAAAAAGGAAGTGATTTTTTTTATAATTTACAATACAAAACTAGTTTAGCACAATGGTGTAAGAGTGAAAATGAAATAGTGAATCGTAGTGCGATCACACCCCCACACCTAAAAATTTTCACTCCTGGGGAAATTTATATTTCAAAAAATTATACATGTAGATATTTCGAACTTCATAAATAGTTAACCTTAAATAAAAATTTAATTCATGATGTAAATTTGATCAAATAAAAATTCACACCGAGGAGTTATTCTCAGTGATCATGGAAAAAGACATCTCAAAAATTATATCAGAATGAAATTCCAAGAGATGCATGATACCAATAGAAGAAAATAATTAAAAAATTAATCATATCACTAATTATCCATGTGTGTGTGTGACAACCATTTCATGCTATTATTTTCACTTTCTATCGAGTAAATATAAGTTATTTTAAAAATTGTCTACTTACATGATCATTTGCACCAAACCTGCCCTACATCCTTTGAAATAAAATTTCAAGACCCACTCACATAAGCATTACCAAAAGTCAAACCATTAGATCCCGACCTAGATATCACCATATGTTCAATATTTAATCACTCCCCTCAATTTTTATTTGTTTTTTGTTTTTTTGGGTTCTTTTGAGGGTGTATAATATTCAGATAACAGGTACACATGCATAGGTCAATCTGGTACAATAACGAAATAGATCAGATAAGGAATGAATGTATAGAAAAATAATTTTTGAAGGTGGAAAAAAATTAACCTAACTTATATTTACCTTCTATTAAGTATGAAATTTTCACACTTCATGTTGGGAGAAAAAATGTTTAGAGAGATTAAGTGAAAAAAATTTACCTTAAACTATTCACACAAAGGGTACCATTCTTATCAATGATTTCAAAATGATACAACCATTTATTTTGTCTAAAAAAACAAAATTTCAAGATAAAGTCACACCATAGTATTGAATTATTACTGAAAATTCACATTTCATCAAAATTTTTTTGAATGTTAAAACAACATGAAATAGAGATTTTTTTATTCATTTTCAATAACTTCTATGATTAAGCAGGAATAATTTTCCATGATAAAGTGGGCATACAAAATTAACATTATATCACAAAAGTGATGGGGTGGGGGATTAAGTGACAATACAATACAGTAACCCAAAAAGAAAAAAAATAAGAAAGATGATGAAAATTACTAACTAACCCAGAAAGACACACATACCCTCACACCTAGAGTGTGTAGTATCCTCAATACAACAAAATAAAATGTGATAAGGAAGGATAAAACCTGGTGGGTTTCATTGGTAGGTAGATTCTTGAACATGGAGTTCCTCCATTGGGAAGTCTAGAAGGACTTTGTGGAAGTGCTTAAGGTGCTTCCCATTGACAGTGAAGGTTTTATTCATTTCTTTATTTTGTATTTGAACAATAAAAAATGGATAAACATTAGTAATAGTGTACAGGCCAAACAAGTGGGAAAAAAGATTACCTGGATGCAACTTCATCCTTTCATTGTAAAGAAAGATCTTCTTCCTAATGTGGAATTGATGATGAAGGATGAGACGGTTGTCACGAACTGAATCTGGTCGCCACCAAACCCAGCCCCAACCCAACCCGTGACAAGTCCTGAAGGGAGTTACTGATCCCCACGGGATGGAAAAAGTTCCCGGGTATCATATAATGATAATTGGGAATGATTTACCCGATTTTATAAACATTAAACAACAAAAAACTCAATAAAAAAATCTGGATTTTTCAACTAAATCCATCTTTTACAAAATTTCAGAACTGAATTACATAAGTTAAAACTATGTTTAAAGACCATTACAAAGTTACAAAACCAAATAAGGATATCCCAAGAACCTCCACATGTCAAGAGGCACCTCCCTCAAGCCATCTCCACAAGACTTTACCACCAAGGACATGCTAGAAACCCGAACCACTGGCACTAAAAACTGTACCCAACCTGCGACAAAAAAAATAACTAAGTCTACTTACAACCAAGGGTGTAAGTATGGAATGATCCAATGCCCAGTAGGATACTACTACTAAGAGATTCAATGTGATAAACATTTAAAGACGCAAAGCATGCAAGTTTTCAAAAACATGAAATGTTAGTTACAATTACTAAAAGATGCAACATTAAATAAAAACAGTTTTCATGAGGGATAATTTAAATAATAAAAACTTTTAAAATAAATACCAAAGCTACTGAATTTTCTAGACAGTCATACCATATGCCGACGGTAATCACAAAATATCTAGTGAGCACAAGCGATGGGAAATAACCCCTAGGCACCAGCTAGTTGTGGGTCCCAAGTACCTCGTATCTCAGTGAGAGTAACCATCACAAATATATGTTCTCATGCACGATCCACTAGTAGGGAACATACCCATAACCTAGTGGTCCCCAATCATAATCATCATCATAGTTTAGTTAGAGTTTTAAGTTTCAATCTTGCTAAGTGAAATTGAGGCCAAACCCCACGGATTCACTAGCATACTAGTACACGTCTAGCCACCTAGATACCCAGGTTTTCCCTTTGTGCTCAAACAAGTTCAACAAGTCAATGAATATAATTTTCACATGAAAATATCATTTCCATATCATAAATTCATCAAAAAACCCACATGTATACAACACAAGTCACAAAAGTCCACTTTTCATTCAAATTGATTTTGAAATCCGACTCACACCAAAATAGCCCACAACACTTTTCACATTTCTTTTAAAATTACACAAATCCATAAAACAATTTTAGAAAAACATTAAAATATATTAAAACTCACATAACAGCACACTAAATTGTTACATAATACCCTTTTTACCTTCAAAATCATTTTATCATCAAACTTACACGAAACAGCCCACAAACAAGTTTCGCTCCAACATCACAATTTAATAAAATATTTCAGAAATTTACAAAACATTATAAAAATATTTTACATCTTAAAAAATCACTTCAACTTTCAAAACCCCATAATATGTGAACACACATAACATATAGTACATATGCACCCTTTTCCCACTTTGTTTAACCAACTAAGGCATTTACAATTTTCATCAAAAGAACCCAAGTGTTGTAAATATGTCTTTCACACAAAACTCATTTCAAAACCCCAATTTAAGACCAAAAACCATACCAATTCCTATCCAAAACAGAATTTTAAGCCCTAGAGACATTTATAAAACCACTTTCATGTTTTATAAAATCACCTTGAATAATACTACAAATGATCCAAATGAAAACACACATTTTCATAAAATAATCTCAAGAAGTATAACAATGTTTTACACATAAAACCTATTCAAAAACCCTCTTTTTAGGCCCACATGACACTAATACATTACAAAAAAATAATTGGAAGGCCAAAAAATATTTAGTAAACCAATTCCATATGTTATAAAATACACCCAAATAATACCCCATGAGTTACACACGAAAACACCCAATTTCAAGTTAAAATGCAACTATAAAATTAAACACTTATCCAAATTAATCATAAATAGTTTTCGCACCACACCTAAAATATGAGGAATATGAAAAATGAATAAATTCAGAAATCTAACTCATCAATAATTGTTTACACATTGAACCACCTACCGAAAGTGTCGAATCCCTCAAAACTTGGTGCGAAACATCAACCGCACCACCGCCGCACCACAAGGAAGATAAATCCAGCCCTAGAACACAATATTTGACCAAAAATAAACCAAATAAAACCCTATTTTTGAACCCTAACTTCTGGACATTCTATAAATTCATGAAATAAGGAGGAAACCCCAAGGAGAAGGGAGGAATTGAAGATAGAAACACTTACCTAAAACAATCTTGAAGAAAACGACCCAAAATCGACCAGTATCTAAATTTGAAAACATATAACCATTCATGGGAGGTTCTAACACGAATTAATAGATCATTTAGGAACTATAATGGGGGAAAAGTGTAAAAATAGAAGGAGTTATGAAAGGATTAATTTACCTCTCCAAATTTGGGAGATTTCTGAAATCCAGATACGTTCGAACACTTTCGCAACTCTATTTAGCTACAAATTGTGTAAGGAGGGAATGGGGGCGCGCCTTAGGTAACTGGACTTGGGTGAGAGTTGGAATCACCTAAAAAACAAAATTATTTATGGAGATATTAAAGAATTAAAATTTATTTTTAATGCAGAAAATGGTCTTTCAGGTAGGCCCAATCCCTTAAATAAAACCCATATCCACCATGATTATGGATTCCTAAATGGTACAAATTAATATGGTGGTGTTAATGGTTTAGGTTATGACAATTAGAAATTGGAATGGATGAAAAATGTTGAAAAATTAAGGATTTATAAAGGAATACAAATTTAATTTTAAATCTGGAATTGGGCTCATGATTTGGACCAATTCATGAAAACTCACCAATTCCTCCATAAAAGATTGGGAAACCCTCAAAACAAAGCATTAATGGAAATTAAATGGAATTTAACTTTAAAATAAGTCATGTATGTGAAAATTATCCCCACCATGAAAACTTTCCATCCGAAAAGTCACATCAAGGACAAAGTAACAACCATACCCAACTGAGAAACCAAAAGGTACTCCCTTGTCAGGTTTCACCCCCAAAGGCCAAAACACCTCCAGTGATCAATTAATGAAGGATTACTATCACAACCAAAACATACAACACTTTCCTGAAATGATCAATCATATTAAACCTTTATCCCAAAATAAAACTCCTTAAACACTATCCGAACAAGACTCAAGCAATTCACCCAAATGAACAACAACATCGAACAAAGTTATGCTTACCTTGCTGTAACTAAACCATTGGGAACTCTCCAATATCAATGTTTACCCAAGAAAGATATAGGTAGCTTGATAGATCCAAATGAGACTACCTACCACCAAGCCAAGATCATGGTTAAATCTGAATTACTGGTACGGGGGAACAAAAATAGGCTCCCCACCATAAGAGACTACCTATATTTTTCCCGAGACAGAATCGGGACACTAATAGGGGGAGGCCTGAACAGACTCCCCAGTACAATGGGTATACTTTCATCGAACCTTTACGAAAGAACTTATATAAGACTCATAGTGGGTCTCCCCACCATAAGAACCAACCATCTTAACCGAACAGCATGGGCCAGTACAGAAAGACCCCAGAATTTGAAGAGTTGGGAAGGTCACATGGTTAGTGCGCACGATTTGGGAAACCATGCGCTAACAGTGTGGATCCATCTATCCACATAGTTTTCTAAGGCATGGTCACTATTAACCAAGTGAAAACTGTGTTCTCAACCAGTCTAACCAAACTTCAAACCTTTCTCCAAAGACTCAGTGGAAACCAGAGGGGGAGGGAATATCATTGGGAGATGACATGGGTACACAACCCTCCACCTATTTCCACCGAACATGAACAACAGAAGAAATATTATGACACCATAGGTTTAAACTCTTCCTAACTTTCATACTGAGGATCGGAATTTGTACAAGGGTTTAAACGACCCGGTGATTTCCCCTGACTACGAGCCATCTTCTCTCCAGGACCTATGGCTGGAGCTCAAATGATTGAAGCATCTTCGGCCTCGCAGTTAGGCTTTGGAAACCCCATGAATGAGAATTCTTCTTTCGGTGAAACCAACAACTACAACACAATCCCTGATAAGTTTTCCAAGACATAACACATTCCAAACTCACTTTACCCTAACTCGATATTTCACTGAAACAAGGTCTTAGAAGATGCACACACATCACACATTGTTTGTTCGGGTGAGAAACAATAGAAGTAAATAAAACCTACACTCACCTTCCTCTAAAATGGAATATTTTTATGATTTTCCAAGGGAGACATTCTACCAACATAATAGAGACTCTCATATGATTTCCCAACTCTCACCATTATGGTCAATCGAGCACATGACATCATAAGGCATCACCGAACATGACCATTACGACTGATATAAACAATGCATGGAGAGGGACCTTATAAAACATCCCCAAACAACACACAATTATAGAAAGTGGACACAATATCCTATCGTGAACATATTTCCCACACTTGTGGTTTAACATGAACTCATGCTTCAAATAAACTGTGAAGAAACCAGAGGCCCTCTTAGACACCATTGAGACACTCATCCCCACTAACAACCCTAGACCACTTTGAACTTCAACAAATTAGGAAACTTAAGAAACTAAGGTCTATTTCAACCTTCCATGAGAACTCTCCCGCTACAAGAGGATCTAAAAATAAAAGACAGGAATGGGTGTAGACTCAATCAATAAATATTGATAAAAGATTCCTTATATTGATCAACTAGAGGATTTTACAATGGAGAAACAATCTGGGTTTCACTTCAGTTATGCATTAACCCTTAATGGGGGAATACCTTATCCAATGAGAGAACCTAAGGACCCAAAAAAGCTGGTCCATTGGTCAAATAAGCCATAAAATAGATCCAAACACATGAAGGGAACCACCATAAAGGTGTCCCGAAACATATCATAGAGGAGATTACTAAATGGTCCTTCTACCCATCTTACCGACCAAACATAAACCCAAAACACAGTTCAAATAGGAGGGGTTCTTGGACTCAAAACATCTTACAACATCAACATTTTCCAAAAACACATAATATAATCCAGAACAAATAATTCATCAAAACATCATGTTTTTATTTAAAAACATTCCTTGAAAACAAACGGTGCAGTGGTTAGCGTATCCACCAACGGTACCCCATGGGCCTTACACATTCTTGTTTTTGTGCCACCCCGGTCACCCTCCTCATATCCATCCCAACACTCATCCAGTCGTTCCATCAACCATCCATCATCCCATATAACCCCATGGATGTGGTTGCTCATGGAAACGCCAAAGGTTAAAAAAAATCTCTCCACTTTTCAAAACCAAAATGGTAAACCAACACATCCTTTTTCTCAAAACCGCTAACCACGAGATCAAAATACCAACTCACAGATTAAAAACCATTTCAGAAAGACACAAAAATTTTGAAAAGTACTCAATTTCAATATATTCACATCAATTTCAAAACATCTCATCCCATTAAAACACCCTTTGATTGTTTAGAAAACTATATTGGAAACGCTTTCCAAAACCAACATCAATATAGTTCCTACTCTCAAAAGATGTGTATGCACACCATTTTACATTTCAAAAAAATTCTAAAAATTCAGTTCCACTATTTCATTAACCAAACCATTCCCTCATTATTTGAAAATAATTTCAAAAAAACATTACGCTTCTTAAAACCAAGTCACTTTAAAACCAATGATCCAAGATTTCAAAACTAAAGAACACAAGACAATGCGAGAGGAAACTAGTTTCAATGGGCGACTTGGAAATATGGTTTTTTACCATATTACAATCACTTCACTGTCACAGAGAGTGTTCTAGGGATGATCCCCGAGTCCACATGGCTTTCCAGGACCTGCGAGCTCACTAAGACCATTAACCCAACTCTCTTTTCATTTCCCCTAACCATCATCAAACCAAGAAAACCAAATAACTTAGATAAATCATGAATTCCCATAGAAACTTGAATCCTGTCATGAGGTGTGGTGATCAGGCACACTACCCATAACTATAATACCAAGTCTCTACAATCCTAAATCCATACTATCCTGACTCTTCCCTAAATAACATGACCCAAAGAGTTAACCAGAACCTCCTCTGATACCATTTTGTCATGAACTGAATCTGGTCGCCACCAAACCCGGCCCCAACCCAGCTCACGACAAGGCCCGAAGGGTGTTACCAATCCCCACGGGCTGAAACAAGTGCCCGGGTATCATATAATGATAATTGGGAACGATTTACCCGATTTTATAAATATTAAACAACAAAAAACTCAATAAAACAAATCTGGATTTTTAACCAAATCCGTCTTTTACAAAATTTCAGAACTGAATTACATAAGTTAAAACTATGTTTAAAGACCATTACAAAGTTAAAAAACCAAATAAGGAAAGACCAAGAACCTCCACATGGCAAGAGGCACCTCCCTCTAGCCATCCCCACAAGACTTCACCACCAAGGACCTGCTAGAAACCAGAACCACTGGCACTAAAAACTGTACCCAACCTGCGACAACAAAAATAACCAAGTCTACTTACACCCAAGAGTGTAATTAGGGTGTGGTATAATGCCGAGTAGTATACCACCAATAATATATTCCATGTGATAAACATTTAAAGATGAAAAGCATGAAAGTTTTCAAAAACATGAAATGTTAGTTACAATTTCTAAAATATGCAACATTAAATAAAAACAATTTTCATGTGGGATAATTTAAATAATAAACACTTTTAACATAAATACCAAAGATAATGAATTTTCCATCCACTCATACCATATCCCGACGCTAAGAACAAAATATCTAGTGAGCACAAGAGATGGGAAATAACCCCTAGGCACTAGCTAGTTGTGGGTCCGAGGTACCTCGTATCTCGGTGAGAGTAACCATCACAAATATCTATTCACGTACAGGAGCCACTAGTAGGGAACATACCCATAACCTAGTGGTCCCCAATAATCATCATCATAATAGTTTAGTTAGAGTTGTAAGTGTCGATCTTGCTAAGTGAAACTGAGGCCAAACCCCACGGATTCACTAGCATACTAGTACATGTCCACCCACCTAGATACCCAGGTCTTCCCTTTGTGATAAAACAAGTTCAACAAGTCAATGAATATTATTTTCACATGAAAATATCATTTCCATATCATAAATTCACCAAACATCCCACATTTATACAACACAAGTCACAAAAGTCCACTTTTCATTCAAATTGATTTTGAAATCCGACTCACACCAAAATAGCCCACAACACTTTTCACATTTCTTTAACACTTCAAAAAATCCATAATTTTTTTTATAAAACCATCACAATATATTAAAACTCTCATAACAGCCCACTCACTTGTTACATAATACCCTTTTACCTTTAAAATCATTTTATCATCAAACTTACCTGAAACAGCCTACAAACAAGTTTTGCTCCAACATCACAATTTAATAAAACATTTCAGAAATTTACAAAACATTCTAAAAATGTTTGAAATATTAAAACATCACTTAAACTTTCAAAACCCCATAATATTTGAACAAACATACCATACATTACATATTCACCCTTTTCCCACTTTGTTTAACCAACTAAAACATTTACAATTTTCATAAAAAGAACCCAAGTGTTGTAAATATGTCTTTCACACAAAACTCATTTTAAAACCCCGAATTAAGACAAAAAACCATACCAATTCCTATCCAAAACAGAATTGGAATCCCTAGAGACATTTATAAAACCACTTTCATGTTTTATAAAATCACCTTGAATAATACTACAAATGATCCAAATGAAAACACACATTTTCATAAAATACTCTCAAGAAGTATAATAATGTTTTACACATAAAACCTATTCAAAAACCCTATTTTTAGGCCCATATGACACTAATACATTACCAAACCATAATTGGAAGGCCAAAAAATATTTATTAAACCAATTCCATATGTTATAAAATACACCCAAATTATAGCCCATGAGTTACACACGAAAACACCCAATTTCAAGTTAAAATGCAACTATAAAATTAAACACTTATCCAAATTAATCATAAATAGTTTTCACACCACACCTAACATATGAAGAATATGAAAAATTAATAAATGAAGCAAGATAACTCATCAATAATTGTTTACACATTGAACCACCTACCGAAAGTGTCGAATCCCTCAAAACTTGGTGCGAAACATCAACCGCACCACCACCGCACCACAAGGAAGATAAATACAGCCCTATAACACAATATTTTACCAAAAATAAACCAAATAAAACCCTTGGTTATAACCCTAACTTCTGTACATTCTATAAATTCATGAAATAGGGAGGAAACCCTAAGGAGAAAGGAGGAATTGAAGAGAGAAACACTTACCTAAAACAATCTTGAAGAAAGCGACCCAAAATAAACCGGTATCTAAATTTTGAAACATCCAACCATTCATGGGAGGTTCTAAAAAGGATTAATAGATCATGTAGGAACTGTAATGGGGGAAAAAGAGTAAAAATAGAAGGAGTTATGAAAGGATTAATTTACCTCTCCAAATCTGGGCAATTTCTTAAATCCATATAAGTTTCAACCACTTTCACGACTCTATTGATCTCTAAATTATGGAAGGATGGAATCGGGATGCGCCTTAGGTAATTTTTCTTGGGTGAGAGTTGGAATCACCGAAAAAAAGCAAGTATTGAAGGAGATATTAATGCATTAAAATTTATTTTTAATGCAGATAATGGGATTTTGGGCAGGCCCAATCCCTTAAATAAAAACCCATATCCACCATGATTATGGATTCCTAAATGGTCCAAATTAATATGGTGGTGTTAATATGTTAGGGGATGAAAATTGGGAATTTTAATGGATGAAAAATGTTGAAAAATTAATTATTTATAAAGGAATAAAAATTTAATTTTAAATCTGGAATTGAGCTCCCGGTTTGGCCTAATTCATGAAAACTCACCAATTCCTCCATAAAAGCTTGGTAAACCCTCAAAACAAATCATGAAAGAAAATTAAATGGAATTTAACTTTAAAATAATTCATTTATGTGACAATTCTACCCACCATTAAAACTTTCCACCCTAGAAAGTGACATCAAGGACAAAGTAACAACCATACCCAACTGAGAAACCAAGAGGTACTCCTTTGTTAGGTTTCACCCCCTAAGGCCAAAACTCCTACAGTGATCAATTAATGAAGGATTAATCTCACAAACAAAATATAAACCACTTTCCTAAAATAATCAATCACATTTAACCTTTATACCAAATTAAAACTCCTTAAACACTATCCGAACAAGACTCAAGAAATTCACCCAAACAAACAACAACATCGAACAAGGTTACGCTTACCTTGCTATAACTAAACCATTGGGTACTCTCTAATCTCAACGTTTACCCAAGGAAGATATAGGTAGCTTGATAGCTCCAAATGAGACTAGCTAATTCCAAGCCAAGATCATGGATAAATCTGAGTTACTGGTACGGGGGAACAAAAATAGGATCCCCACCATAAGAGACTACCTATATTTTTCCCAAGACAGAATTAGGACACTAATAGGGGGATGCCTGAATAGACTCCCAAGTAAAATGGGTATACTTTCATCGGAACTTTAATAAAGAACTTATATAAGACTCATAGTGAGTCTCTCCACCATAAGAACCAACCATCTTAACTGACCAGCATGGGCCAGTACAGAAAGACCCCAAAATTTGAAGAGTTGGGAAGGTCACATGGTTAGTCCGCACAATTTGGGAAACCATGCGCTAATAGTGTGGATCCTTCTATCCACATAGTTTTCTAGGGCATGGTCACTTTTAACCAAGTGAAAACCGTGTTCTCAACCAGTCTAGCCAAACTTCAAACCTTTCTCCAAAGACTCAGTGGAAACCAGAGGGGGAGGGAATAACATTGGGAAATGACATGGGTACACGACCCTCCACCTATTTCCACCGAACATGAACAACAGAAGAAAGATGATGAAACCATAGGTTTAAACTCTTCCTAACTTTAATACTGAGGATAGGAATTTGTACAAGGTTTTAAATGACCCTGTGATTTCACCTGACTATGAGCCAGCTTCTCTCCGGGACCTATGGTTGGAGCTCAAATGATTGAAGCATCTTCGGCCTCGTAGTTATGCTTTGGAAACCCCATAAATGAGAATTCTTATTTTGGTGCAAACAACAACTACAATGAAATCCTTGATAAGTTTTCCAAGACATAACACATTCCAAACTCACTTTACCCTAACTCAATATTTCACTGAAAAAAGGTCTTAGAAGATGCACACACATCACACCTTGTTTGTTCGGGTGAGAAACAATAGAAGTAAATAAAACCTATACTTAACTTCCTCTAAAATGGAATATTTTTATGATTTTCCAAGGGAGACATTATCCCAACATAATAGAGACTTTCAGATGATTTCCCAACTTTCACCATTACGGTCAATCGAGCACAGGACATCATAAGGCATCACTGAACATGACCATCGTGACTGATATAAACAATGCATGGAGAGGGACCTTATACAACATCCCCAAACAAGACACAATTCTATAAAGTGGAAACAATATCCTATCGTGACCATATTTCCCACACATGTGGTTTAACATGAACTCATGCTTCAAAGAAACTGTGAAGAAACCAGAGGCCCTCTTAGACACCATTGAGACACTCATCCCCACTAACAACCCTAGACCATTTTCAGCTTCGACAAATTAGGAAACTTAAGAAACTAAGGTCTCTTTCAACCTTCCATAAGAACTCTCCCTCTACAAGAGGATATAAAAACCAAAGACATGAATGGGTGTAGACTCAATCAATAAAGATTGATAAAATATTCCTTATATTGATCAACTGGAGGATTTTCCAATGGAGAAACAATCTGGGTTTCACTTCAGTTATGCATTAACCCTTAATGGGGGCATACGTTATCCAATGAGAGAACCTAAGGACCCAACCAAGATGGTCCATTGTTCAGAAAATCCATAAACCAGATACAAAAACATGAAGGGAACCACCATAAAGGTGTCTCGAAACATATCTCATAGGAGACTACTAACTGGTCCTTCTACCCAGCTTACCGACCAAACATAAACCCAAAACACAGTTCAAATAGGAGGGGTTCTTGGACTCAAAACATCCTAAAACATCAACATTTTCCAAAAACACATAATACAAGCCAACCCAAATAATTCACCGAGACATCATGTTTTTATTTAAAAACATTCCTTGAAAACAAACGGTTCAGTGGTTAGCGTATCCACCAATGGTACCCCATGGGCCTTACACATGCATGTTTCTGTGCCACACCGGGCACCCTCCTCATATCCATCCCAACACTCATACAATCATTCCATCAACCATCCATCATCCCATATAACCCCATGCATGTGGTTGCTCACGGAAACACCAAAGGTTAAAAAAAATCTTTTCACTTTTCAAAACCAAAACAGTAAACCAACACATCCTTTTTCTCAAAACCGCTAACCACGAGATCAAAATACCAACTCACAGATTAAAAAAATTTTCAGAAAGACAATTTTTTTTTTGAAAATTACTTAGTTTCAAGATATTCACATCAATTTCAAATCATCTCATCCCATTAAAAGACCCTTTGATTGTTTAGAAAACTCTATTGGAAACACTTTCCAAAACCAACATCAATATAGTTCCTGCTTTCAAAATAGGTGTATGCACACCATTTTACATTTCAAAAAAATTCTGAAAATTCAGTTCCACCATTTCATTAACCAAACCATTCCCTCATTATTTGAAAATCATTTCAAAAAAACATTACGCTTCTTAAAACCAAGTCACTTTAAAACCAAAGTTCCAAGATTTCAAAACTAAAGAACACAAGACAATGCGAGAGGAAACTAGTTTCAGTGGGTGACTTGGACATATGGTTGGAAACCATATTACAATCAATTCACTGTCATAGAGTGTGTTCTAGGGAAGATCCTCAGCTCCACATGGCTTGCCAGGCCCTACGAGCTCACTGAGACCATTAACCCAACTCTCTTTTCATTTCCCCTAACCATCATCAAACCAAGAAAACCAAATAACTTAGATAAATCCTGACTTCCCCTGGAAACATGAATCCTATCATGAGGTGTGGTGATCAGGAACACTACCCATAACTAGAATACCAAGTCCCTACAATCCTAACTCCATACTATCCTGACTCTTCCCCAAATAACATGACCCAACGAGTTAACCTGAACATCCTCTGATACCATTTTGTCACGAACCGAATCTGGTCGCCACCAAACCCAGCCCCAACCCAGCCTGTGATAAGGCCCGAAGGGCGTTCCCAATCCCCACAGGCTGGCACAATTTCCCGGGTATCATATAATGATAATTGGGAACGATTTACCCGATTTTATAAACATTAAACGACAAAAAACTCAATAAAACAAATCTGGATTTTTCAACTAAATCCGTCTTTTACAAAATTTCAGAACTGAATTACATAAGTTAAAACTATGTTTAAAGACCATTAAAAATTTACAAAACCAAATAAGGACAACCCAAGAACCTCCACATGGCAAGAGGAACCTCCCTCAAGCCATCCCTACAAGACTTCACCACCAAGGACCGACTAGAAACCCGAACCACTGGCACTAAAAACTGTACCCAACCTGCGACAACAAAAATAACCAAGTCTACTTACACCCAAGGGTGTAAGTAGGGTGTGATCCAATTCCCAGTAGGATACCACCACTAAGAGATTCCATGTGATAAACATTTAAAGACAAAAAGCATGCAAGTTTTCAAAAACATGAAATGTTAGTTACAATTTCTAAAAGATGCAACATTAAATAAAATTTTTTTTCATGTGGGATAATTTAAATAATAAACACTTTTAAAATAAATACCAAAGATACTGAATTTTCCAGCCACTCATACCATATGCCGATGGTATGCACAAAATATCTAGTGAGCATAAGCGATGGGAAATAACCCCTAGGCACTAGCTAGTTGTGGGTCCCAGGTACCTCGTATCTCAGTGAGAGTAACCATCACAAATATATGTTCTCGTGCATGATCCACTAGTAGGGAACATACCCATAACCTAGTGGTCCCCAATCATCATCATCATCATCATATTTTAGTTAGAGTTGTAAGCGTCAATCTTGCTAAGTGAAACTAAGGCCAAACCCCACGGATTCACTATCATACTAGTACACGTCCACCCACCTAGATACCCAGGTTTTCCCTTTGTGCTCAAACAAGTTCAACAAGTCAATGAATATACTTTTCACATGAAAATATCATTTCCATATCATAAATTCACCAAAAATCCCACATGTATACAACACAAGTAAAAAAAGTCCACTTTTTATTCAAATTGATTTTGAAATGCGGTTCACACCAAAATAGCCCACAACACTTTTCCCATTTCTTTAACACTTACAAAAATCCATAATTTTTTTTATCAAAACATTAAAATATATTAAAAATATCATAACAACACACCCACGTGTTACATAATACCCTTTTTACCTTCAAAATCATTTTATCATCAAACTTACACGAAACAGCCCACAAATAAGTTTCGGTCCAACATCACAATTTAATAAAACATTTCAGAAATTTACAAAACATTCTAAACTTTTTATAAATCTTAAAACATCAATTCAAATTTCAAAACCCCATAATATGTGAACACACATACCATACAATACATATTCACCCTTTTCCCACTTTGTTTAACCAACTAAAACATTTACAATTTTTATAAAAAGAACCCAAGTGTTGTAAATATGTCTTTCACACAAAACTCATTTCAAAACCCCAATTTAAGAATAAAAACCATACCAATTACTATCCAAAACAGAATTGGAAGCCCTAGAGACATTTATAAAACCACTTTCATGTTTTATAAAATCACCTTGAATAATACTACAAATGATCCAAATGAAAACACACATTTTCATAAAATACTCTCAAGAAGTATAAAAATGTTTTACACATAAAACCTATTCAAAAACCCTCTTTTTAGGCCCACATGACAATAATACATTACCAAAATAGAATCGGAAGGCCAAACAATATTTAGTAAACCAATTCAATATGTTATAAAATACACCCAAATAATACCCCATGAGTTACACACGAAAACACCCAATTTCAAGTTAAAATGCAACTATAAAATTAAAAACTTATCGAAATTAAGCATAAATAGTTTTCTAACCACACCTAACATATGAGGAATATGAAAAATGAATAAATGCAGCAAGATAACTCATCAATAATTGTTTACACATTGAACCACCTACCGAAAGTGTTGAATCCCTCAAAACTTGGTGCGAAACATCAACCACACCACCGCCGCACCACAAGGAAGATAAATCCATCCCTAGAACACAATATTTGACCAAAAATAAACCAAATCAAACCCTAGTTTCGAACCCTAACTTCTGGAAATTATATAAATTAATGAAATAGGGAGAAAACCCTAAGGAGAAGGGATGAATTGGAGAGAGAAACACTTACCTAAAACAATCTTGACGAAAATGACCCAAAATCCACCAGTATCTGAATTTTAAAACATCCAAAAATTCATTAGAGGTTCTAAAAATTATTAATAGATCATTTAGGAACTTGAATGGGGGAAAATAGTAAAAATAGAAGGAGTTATGAAAGGATTAATTTACCGCTCCAAATCTGGGCGATTTTTGAAATCCATATAAGTTTCGACCACTTTAGTGACTCTATTGAGCTCCAAATCGTGGAATTAGGGAATGGGGGCGTGCCTTAGGTAATTGGTCTCGGGTTAGAGTTGGAATCACAAAAAAAACGCAAGTATTGAAGCAGATATTAGGGAATTAAAATTTATTTTTAATGCAGAAAATGGGCTTTCGGGCAGGCCCAATCCCTTAAATAAAAACCCATATCCACCATGATTATGGATTCCTAAATGGTCCAAATTAATATGGTGGTGTTAATAGGTTAGAGGATAAAAATTAGGAATTATAATGGATGAAATTTTTTGAACAATGAAGGAGTTATAAAGGAATAAAAATTTAATTTTAAATCTGGAATTGGTCTCACGGTTTGGCCCAATTCACAAAAACTCACCAATTCCTACATAAAATCTTGGGAAACCCTCAAAACAAAGAATTAATGGAAATTAAATGTAATTCAACTTTAAAATATTTCATGTATGTGAAAATGGTCACGGGAAGCCTTGGTTCAATCCTTATAAATCCGGGAGTTCTCCTATGAATCTATTTTCATTTACTCCAGCTCCTGAATCTGTAATTTCCTTTTATAACATACAACAGAAAGACTATAATTTCATTATTTAATGGTCTAGTAGGCCCTATACCTTATCTCAATAGAGATGAAAAATATTTCAAAAAAAAATCCTATAAGGTGACATTCCAATGATAATTTTAAAGGTAGTACGGTAAGCCCATAACGAATCATAGAGTCTAAGATTCCAATATTTTCAGTTAGGTTATACCATTTTTTATGAATTTGTTTTACTTATCTATTAGACAACTTATCTTGTCCATTGGTCTATGGGTGATAATAATTATACCCTCAATTACCAACCCTATACTGACACAAAATAGATTGAATTATTCGGTTGCATAAATGAGAACCTTGGTCACTAATAGTGAACCTAGGTAATCCAAACCTCTAAAAAATTTGGTTTCTCAAAAATTCCACAACAATTTTGGAATCATTAGTCCTTTTGGTGCATGATTCTATCCATTTTGACATATAATCAACTGGTAGAAGAATTTAAAAGTTCTAAAATGAATTGTAGAATAGTCCCATAAAGTAAATGCTTCAGACATAAAAAATGTCATGGAAGAGCAATGGTTTCTTTGGTATTTCATTTATTTTAGAGTCATTCTACATTATTTGATAGCGAGGAAAAGATTCATAGAAATCATGGGTATCTGAAAATAATGTTATCCTAGAGATACCAGAATCAAATACCTTTCTAGAAGTCTGTTAGGAACCAAAGTGGTCCCCATAATAAAGAGTGTGGTAGAACCTAAGGACGGACTAAAACTCGCTATTGGGAAAAAAACCTAAGGAATTGATCACTAAATGTTATCCAATGGTAGGGGTTATCCCAAATGTAAAAACATGACTCATGTTTTAGATAGTCAGCCTGGTTTTTGTTGAAATCAGTAGGAATGAAATATACTACCAAATAATTTACAATTTCAGCATACCAATGAATAACATCATGCACTCAGTACAATATCTCATTAGGAAACATGTAATTTTTTGGAAGATAGGGGGATAAGTCAATGTATGAGGATAGGAGGATCATAATGATATAGTTATCCACCACATTATATGATTTTTTATCTCTAATTTCTATATTTATTTCTTTAAGGAGGAGCATCCAATGAATGAGATATGGTTTGGATTCTGGTTTCTTAAGGAGATACTAGAGGGATGCATGGTTTGAGAGCACAATGACTTTGGACCCTAAAAGGTATGAATGGAATTTATCCAATAAAAACATAATGGAAATGAATTATTTTTTAGTTATGGTGTAGTTTTCTTGGGTAGGATCTAAAGTATTTTAGGCATATAAAATGACATGTGGAGCTCGATCAACTCATTGTGACAAGACAATACCAATTGCATAGTTATAGGCGTCACACATGATCTCAAATGGTAAATCCAACCAAGGTGGTTAGAATACTAGGGGTGATGTGAGAATCCATTTAAATTTATTAGAAGAATCCTCACATTCTTTATTAAAAACAAATTCCCTTTCATTTTGGAGAAATCAGAAGAGGGGGAGTGAAATATTACTGAATTAACGAATGAAATGATGGTAAAATCAAGAATAAACTAAGAAAGACCACATATCCTATAAATTTTTTAGGAATGTTAAGGAAGGAATGACATCCAATTTTATTTATCAACTTGGATACCATCCCGAAAAATGACATGTCTCAATACTATACCTTGCCGCACTATGAAATGGAATTTCTCATAATTTAATACGAGATTCTTTTCAATACAGTGACATATGACTGAACCAATACTACTCAAACATTCATAAAAATAGTATCCATAAATAGTGAAATCATCTATGAATAATTCCATGTAACTCTCCAAGTAATCCAAAAAATACTAACCATGCATCTTTGTAATGTACCCGGAGCATTGTACAGACCAAATGGCATCCTCATATATGAAAATGTTCCAATGGGGAAAGTAAAGGTTGTTTTTTACTGATCCTCAGGGGAAATATGGATCTAAAATTATCCAAAATACCCATCAAGGAAATAGTAATTGGAATTCCCTACTAGCCTCTATAGCATCTAGTCAATGAATGGTAATGGGAAATGGTCCTTACTAGTGTGTTGGTTTAGTCGGAGATAGTCTATACATACACACCAACTATTCTGCACATGAGTTGTAACTGATTCATTATTTTTATTTTTAATTACCATTATAATATTTTTTAGGAACCACTTGTACTGGATGACCCATTGGATTTCAAATATGGGGTAAATTATTCTAGAAGCCAATAAATTTGTTACCTAATTTTTAACAACATCTAGGGGGTTTGGGTTTAGTGGACACTGTGACTGCCTCAATGGTTTAACCTTATTATTTAACAATATATGATGTGTACAAATTTATGGTCTAATTCCAAGAATGTTAGAAAGTTTCCATATCAAATCTTGTTTATACTCCCTCAAAAGTTCAATTAGACACAATTCATGCTCTGGAGGGAGTGTACTCGCAATGATGACCGATAAATTATTTTCATTAACAAGATATGAATATTTTAAATCTTTAAGTAGTTTTTTTACTTCCAATTCAGGGTAATTTTGGATTTATGAGAGTATGTGTGAAAGTGATAGGTCACCAATCTCATCTAATTTCTCAATGATATCATCATCAAATGTGGAATGATATTTTATAAGCTTAGTAGTATCATTGATTGTCATGTAATCATCAGTGTTCAAGAAATAATCAATTAACAAGAATGCATGACATTTCTCTAGTCTGGTACAACATTATATGCATGATTCATTTCCTAACAATCTAATAAATGAATAAAACTAAAAAAGGGGATTAGTGGAATGAAAAGATTTTTTTTAGTGGAAGGGAGTACATCAATTGAATTAACAGAGAGAGAGGAATGTTCCTCTGAGAGGAGCTTTATGGAATCAAGTATGTTTAAGTGGACAATGTCTCCACCAAAATCTATAGATAATGTACCATTATGAACATTAATTATGGTTTTGGTGGTTTTATATAAGGTACTTCCCAATATAATAATGTAATTTCCATTCATCAAATCATATTCCATTTTTAGAATATAAAAATAAATAAGAAAAATTAAAATTTTCACCCTCACAGAACATACTATAAGACAAAAGAAGGGTGTGTTGTACTCTAATTTTATAATTAAACAATAATTATAGCGGGATTCAGTTCCCTGACCTACAATGAAGAGTAAATATAGTGAGTCATCACATTTATAGAAGCACCCAAATCAAGCATAGCATTGGAAAAGGAATACTTCTCTATGGTGTACAAAATTGATAATGTTCTTGGATCGTTTAATTTGGTGGGAAGTGATGGCTCTATCAATGTCGAGATGTTCCTCCTCAGTCTCACCTTCTCATCACCTTACATTCTCCTTCGGTGTGTACACATATCTTTGAGAAACTTTGCGCATAATGAAATTTTCTTCACGACATCGATCAAGGGAATGTTAACCTATAATTTTTTAAAAGTTTTTAATATTTATTTATTGAGTTAAATTTAGTTTTGTTTTCTTGGTTGGGTGGACCTTTGGATAAATGGAAGATGAATTGTTGGTCTAGGTGACTCATCAACATACACACTCTTTCCTTTAGAAAAGCTTCTATTAGGAC